>OZ023217.1:40592046-41192046 GCA_963995525.1 Escarpia spicata
CTCGTAAGCCTTCTACAGGTCCAGAAATGTCACTGCCTGTCTCCGTTACATCTCCAACCTCTACACCACCAGTTGTCTCAATGCAAACATTGCATCCGTCGACCCTCTGCCCTTTCTGAATCCCTGTTGTTCTTCCCGTATTTCCTGTTTTACTCTTTGTCGAACCCTCCCATCCAGGATCCTGTCTAACAGCTTCATAGTGTGACTTAGAGGTGTGATGCCTATGTATTTTCCTGGATCTTGCGGCGAAGCGCATGCGTGGTTGGCGTCATACCTATATGGCTGTACCTCAGCCGTGCGTGTCGGGAAAAAAGTGTCTGAGTGTACCGTGATGAGATCCGGAGTACCAGAGGGATCGGTTCTTGGGCCGGTGCTCTTCAACGCCTACATTGCGCCTCTAACGAATTTATTCAACCGACACGACGTACAACACCATCTGTACGCCGATGATACGCCGTTATACGTCGATATTCCACCGTTTGAGCATATAAATGCTCTCATCAGAATGGAGGCTTGCATCAGTGAAGTTAAAACGTGGCTCTACGACAACGGACTGGTTCTCAACGAGAGCAAAACGGAAGCAATTGTTATACGTTCATCGAGCTTGCGCAGACCAATACTCATTGATCATGTCGACATATGCGGACAATATGTAGCGTCATCGACGTGTTGCAATCGATGCTGTTTTATCGATGGCGACGCAGGTGGCAAATGTATATCGAAGTGCTTACTACCATCTCTCGAGAATTGCTCGTGTAAGAGAGGCAATGACGACCAGTGTCTGCAAATGTCTTGTTCATGCACTTGTGACATCCAGAATTGATTATGGAAATGCGATGCTGTTTGGTATACCTGAGCGTCTGCTGCACCGTCTAGAGAGAGTCCAACGGTCAGCCGCTCGTGTTGTGATGCAACTTCGACGAAGTGACAGGCGATCTATCACTGCGTTCCTACAACAGCTACACTGGCTCCCAGTGAGAAAGCGCATCAAGTACAAGTTACTGTATGCAGGCACGCCAGTGTATCTTACGTCACTGCTACATCGTCACTCACCACGCAGGACCCTACGCTCTGGCAGTGGTCTGCTTCTGGACGGTCCACGCGTGAACCTAGAACGTTATGGTCGCCGGGCGTTTGTATGTGCTGGGCCGACATTGTGGAACTCTCTGCCTCTGGAACTACGCGCGATTGAGAACACAAAAAGTAGTTATCTCAGAATCACATTTTAGTATCTAATCAAATTATTTAATGTAATTTAGGCTTTTATTTATTTATTTATTTTATCCAATAGCTTCAGCTGTTCAGCACTTTTGCTAATCGTTTATTTTATCATTGCATTTACCCGTAATTTTACTATACGTAGGTTTATCTATCTATCTCTCTGTCTCTACCTCCCTCCGCCCCTTCCTCCTTCCCTCCCTTCCTCTCTCCCTCCCTCCCTCTTTCCCTCCCTCCCCCCCTCTCTCTCTCTCTCTCTGTCTTTCTGTTTGTCCCTCCCTCCCTCTCCGTCTCTACCTCCCTCCGCCCCTTCCTCCTTCCCTCCCTTCCTCTCTCCCTCCCTCCCTCTTTCCCTCCCTCCCCCCCTCTCTCTCTCTCTCTCTCTCTCTCTCTCTCTATATATATATATATATATATATACTAGGATACTGTTTGCTAACTTTATTTATTTTTCTTATGTATTTTTCTTAAATGTGTTTTTATGCTTCTTAGATGATTGCCGATTTGTAAACACCCGTGAACGGGGAACTTTAGTCCCGAATTTGATGGTGTGTAAATAAAGTTTATTATTATTATTATTACTTGTACCATCACCACTCAGCCGCGCTGCCCTGGCTGACCTGTTGCAACATGTGACAATCAAAATTTCAATCGGGTCATAATGTATATACAGTTTTCTATTGTAATTGTAGGACACTTTTTATGCACGTGTATTTAATCAATTAATTTATTTTTATTATATAATATATTTTAATTTATTTATTATTATTTATCTTTTAATAAAATTTTATATATTATAATATGTATTTTTTTATTTAATTATATGTGTGCAAATATGTCATGTATTTTAGTTACACTATATATATTCAATCTTGTACATTTTAATATTATATTTATCTTCATCTTTATACATATATATTTTTACATTTGTTTCCATGAACATTTTATAATGTATGTACGCGCCCATGGACGGACTGGTCCCGGAGATATGGCACTACATAAATGCTAGTAATAATAATAATAATAATTACAACAGACAATTTCCTCATCGATCGTTGCAGTTAGGGATTTGCACCCTTCACTATAATGCGAAACAGGTCTTTCATAGTAGACTATTATTTTTCAGTGTAGTGCCACCAGATCATCTTTAAACGAGGGCCATCTGGTCCTCGTTTTGAATGTTAACTAATGCAATGTTTTAAGACTAAAATAAATGCATTGAAGGTACACTCGCCACCAAATTGATTTTAATAATCCCGAAACAATGTTCGCAATTTGTTAAGGTTAAGATTGTACACACAACTTTCATAGACTAAACAGCGGCTGTGGCCTGTACTTGGCACGGGAAATGCAAACACCACGGAAGTTCGTGGTTTCCACGCACCAATCCACACACAGGCCGAAGCATAACTGGTTCAACGAACATCCTGCTAATAATGATAACGGTTAGTAAACCTTGGCTGATCCCGGGTAACGGAACAGACACATTTCCTTTAAACACAGTTTGCTCAACTCCAGACCAACCGGACAACCCCGAGACGCTGATTGAAGTCGACTGCAGTATCTTCGCCAAGAAAGACAAGATCCGGGCCTTGGCCAAGAAGAGAGCTTACCTTAAGGAGAAGGTTCGTGTATTATTATTATTATACCGAACTTATAAAGCGCTCTTTTCATACATAAAAGCCTGCTCAAAAGCTCTGTACACAATCAATCGTATAATAATAGACAGTAAAAACAAAGCATAAAAACGATAACATGATAACAAATTAAATATTATAGAAGACTGGATATATATATATATATATATATATATATATATATATATATATATATATATATATATATCCAGTCTTCTATAATATTTAATTAGTATATATATATATATATTATTTTAAAATGTAATAAAAAGTGAATAGAAAGAGTTAAGACAAAAAATTGGCCAGGGACAAATGTGTTTTAATAGCTTCTTGAAAGTGTTCAGTGTTTTTGCTTCATGAATGTGAGCCGGTAGCGCATTCCACAACTTGGCTGCTGAACACTGAAATTTTCTGTCGCCGTAAGTAACTGTTCTAGCCCTTGGAAGAAGTGTCACCAAATCCATGGATCGTAGCGTTCTTCTTGGTTGGTACACACTCAGCATATCCGATATATATCCTGGAGCCTGTCCATGTAGGGTTTTATATGTATGCATCAGGATTTTAAATTGCACTCGATAGTTAACAGGTAACCAATGCAGGTTTTTCAACACTGGTGTGATATGGCGTAGTGTTCTGGTTACAATCAGTGCCGCGGTGTTCTGTACACGTTGTAACTTGTTAATTGATGTTTGGTGCAGTCCACTGAGCAGAGCGTTACAATAGTCTAGAAGTGATGTTACAAGCCCGTTGACTAGTGATTGAGTGGCATCATTTGCCTAATGTGCCCAATGTTGCGGAGCTGATAATATCCAGATCTACAGATACTGTTCAAATGTTGCTCCATGTTCAAGGCAGAGTCGAAGATAACACCCATGTTTTTCAAACTGTTCACTGATGTAATATCAGTGTCGCCAACACGCAGAGTAACGTTTTCCATCTGCATGGCGTTGTGCTTGGATGTGAATGTAATGTGTATCAATATGTCAGTTCTTCGTCCGTCACGTATAGTACTGTCGAACCACTTGTTCTGCTCTTTCTCTCTATATCGTCCTGTCAGCAGTTTCCTCTCTCCATCTTTCACGTTCACCCGCTCATCTCATGTCCCTCCTCATACAGTCCTCCCATCTCAGTTGTGGCCTTCCCTTCTCCTGCGTCCCAGGTGGTGTTCCGCCTCTGTTCTCTTTGCAAGTTTACCTGCATCCATTCTTGCCAAGTGGCCTGCCCATCTTATCTTCTCTTCCTGTTAGGCTGCATCCCAGCCCAACCTCTTTCCTCAGTATGTCAGATGGTTAAACGTGCATGCATGCACGTCGGTGTTGACGTGTCGAAGACTGTCAAGTACAGGCTGTATCACAGTTCGCGTCGGACAATGTGCGGTGAATGATGCGCATCCTTGATACATTAGCTTACACCCAACTGCTGAGCAACACACCAGAGCGCCTGGGAGGAGATGCAAATACAATGTTGATGTTAAATATGCTACGTTGACCTTTTTCGTGACGACGTTCGCAATTTCCGAAGGGTTGAGGGGTACATCACGAGGGCACATTAGGAAGGTTTAGGTGGGCACGTGCCCCCGCTCCTCAGGATCCGCCTATGACTTGTTCATATGTTTAGTCGAGTCCTGATTTCGTTTCCCCGGTCCTTCTCTCGTTATTAAAATTCAACACAATCCCAAGAAAGACAGGCGAGACTATGCAACAGCGTTTTACTCCTGGTTACTTAAACAGCTGATGTTTATTTTACAGTTTCCACATAACAGTGATATTCACCAAATTAAGAGTTTTACTTACTCAATTTAGACTTGTCAAAACAAAACTGCTTATTGGAAGAGGCAGGAGGTTGAATGTTATCTAAATAAAAGGTTTAATATTTTATGTAATAGAACTGTGATTATAGGGACGACGCTAATAATATACGCCAAACTATTTACACCAAGTGTCTGTCGTGCTATATATTTTATTAATAGCCCTAACACCATGCAATTATCTATAATATGTTGGTCAGGGATCAGGCTTAAATAAGCTTCAATAACATGTAAATTGTTCACCGTTATAACTGATACTTTTACCTAGCAATACATGTTCTTGTGACGTAGATACGTTACGAGTACTTGCAGGCACTCTGAATCTGTCATGTTTATACTATGGACCTGCCAATTCTACCGTGAAAACCGGGAGTCTCCCTGATGTTTTGTGTATACCCCGGTCTCTTGGAATACAGGCAAATATCCCGGATTTTCTCTGAAAATCTCCAACAACACCCTCCCCCGTCTTTCGATGTTAAAATCCGAGAAAACGCCACACGGGAAGCGTGTTGAAACGCTAATGAATCTCCCGGACTTCAACAAAATGATGGCAGGTATAATACTATTATATCACAGAGTGTACCTGAACTGATATATGATATTAGATGATACCTCCTGTAGTGCCTTATATTGCGATTGTGTCGTTCTGTGATTAACAGTAGTGTTTTAGACGGAAGAACGACAAACAGACCTGGACGAGTACACGGTAAGACACGACTGTATTATACTTATATAACTATTAAGAAACATAGATTAGCGAGTGAATAAATAAATAATATAATATGTATATTATATATATATATATAATTATATACTTTTATTAAATAACATTAAATACTTTATTGTTATCAGAATACCCGGTATTTAACATTCCTCCTGCGGGTATGTGTTTGTATGCACGCATGCGCTTTTGCTTCGTTGTTACTGTGTGTTTGTGTTTGTGTGTGTGTGTGTGTGTGTGTGTCTGTGTGCGTGTGCGTGTGCGTGTGCGTGTGCGTGTGCGTGAGCGAGAGGGAGAGAGAGAGAGAGAGAGAGAGAGAGAGAGAGAGAGAGAGAGAGAGAGAGAGAGAGAGAGAGAGAGAGAGAGAGAGAGAGAGAGAGAGAGAGAGAGAGAGAGAGAGAGAGAGAGAGAGAGAGAGAGAGAGAGAGAGAGAGAGAGAGAGAGAGAGAGAGAGAGAGAGAGAGAGAGAGAGAGAGAGAGAGAGAGAGAGAGAGAGAGAGAGAGAGAGAGAGAGAGAGAGAGAGAGAGAGAGAGAGAGAGAGAGAGAGAGAGAGAGAGAGAGAGAGAGAGAGAGAGAGAGAGAGAGAGAGAGAGTGATATATATATATATACAGATAGACAGACAGACAGACAGACAGACAGACAGACAGACAGACAGATAGACAGAGTGTGTGCGCGTCTGTGCGTGCGTGCATTCTTGTGAGCCTATATGCAAGGGTGCGTGTGAGTGACTTAACTAATTGTCCGTGCGGTGTCGCTGCAGTTCCTCTACAACGAGGCGGAGTGCCTTCTGGCGGTGGCAAAACTCGAAGTCGCCATGTTGACCCGACAGTACGTTTGACATTACGAAATTCAATCCTTGGCAGTGAGCCGGATAAATATTTTGACCGAATAGTTCTTACCTAAAACTGTTGGCGTTTGGTAACATCAGGAAAACAACCATTGTCAGAAATTTAAGAATGACTTAATCAAGACCAATCGGATTAAGTAACAAATGTACATGTGTACGTTATGTTATGAAAGCAATTTCAAGAATTTCTTGACACTAAAAAAATAAAAGGGCTATTTTAATAATATTAATGGTTAACCTTATGCGGGTCGCTACATAATTGTGTCTTGGTTATAATCATCCTGTCCTATACTATATAGTCTCTAAATGTTATAGTCCTAAATTAAACTGTTACTGACTATTGTAATTAAACAACCTTGTTTATTACTATAAAGACATGTTTCTTTTGACTTACCTTGCAGCGTACGCAAGATGATGAAAGGAGGCGACCCGATTTGGATTCTTGACACCATCCCCGAAACTGAATAATTGTTGCAACCAGTCGTGTTGCATGCATCCGAGTGATGAGGGATAATGGTAGTTTTCGTGTATTGCTACCGAAATGACAACTATATCAAGGGCATGGGAGCTCGATATCCTGTCGGAAACACGACGGACACAGAAATGAGCGACACGAATATAAATGCTCGTAAACCATATTTTCCAGTTATGTATTTTATTCCGACTTGGTCATGCATCCATAACAAATAATTTTCGGAAATGTGTAGATTTTTATATGAATTAAAAGGTTTTTTATATATAAAAGTCTACATAGCAAAATAATTTTATAGAAAACTATAGAATACTACAGTATATATTCAGTAGAATTCTACTATCATTCCAGGTGTTTTTCGCGTGAAAGCGTAAATAGTGAGGAAAAGAGAAGTTTACGAAGAATGTTTCACTCGGTAGATTTAGTCGTGTCAACCAGTGATGATCAAAAATTACTGAGAGTATATGCCAATGGCCGCCACAAGCGCACGTCCGGCTGTCTCGCACCTGAACGCATCGCAAATAGGCGAGCAATCACCCCACCTCGTCAAACACCGGGTATTTAACTGACTAAAACAACCACAAACAAAATGCGAATACGTTAGTTACATAGACAAATTGATTACGTTAATGACTACGTGAACTGATTGTTTTTCAATTTCTTTGAAACTTCGTATACGTAAACTTAATGCTCTAGTCAAGTACATATAATATGCCAAATGTGAAGTCCGTTGATTGCGAACTCATGTCGCTAAGCCCGCTCAAACATGGTCATTTGTGTGTCACAGAACAACTAGCTCGTCAGATGTTGGTGACATAGGAGATATCGCTGAGCGCATGCGGGCCTTTAGCATGGTATGCGACGGTGTGGCTTGTTGTTTCTGACTGTACATGGAATTGGAGGAATTTAACAGTTTTACATCGCCGTAAGGATAACAATCTTACCAAACGCATCATGAGAGTGGCCGTAGAGGGTGAGGCCTATGAAGAGGTGGTAGTAGAGTCCTGCGTCGTCCCCCAAGGTACAGTGTTGGGTTCATTACTGTTCGTATGTTACATAAACGATCTGCCGAACAATGGGAAGTCCACGGTACGACTCTTTGCGGATGACTGCCTGCTACATATCGGGAGATCCGCTCCTTTCAAGATCACCTCACCCTACTAAATAGTCTCGTGATATAGGCAGCACAGTGGGGAATGCGCTACAACGTGCTACGTCCTCTCCACCAAACTCAGATCGCACTTCTACTATAGCCTCGGGGGCATCATTATTCAACATGTAGGGCCTACAGCAAAACCCCCACCTCGACATCCAGATCTCTGCCGACGTAAAGTAGTCAACACACATCACCACACAGCCTGAGTAAAAAGCTGGATCGACGCTGGGTTTCCAAAGGCCGGAATCTCCGGAACTGCCCGCAGGAGTGTCGACGTCTTGCGTCCATCGCTCTCGTTAAATGGGTCATTCTCCCAATTCGGTACATATTGTTGAATTATTTTCACATTTTCAAGATTACTACAATAATCGAAAGAACCTAAGTTATTTGATCAAACATCATTGGAATACATATTTTCAAAATGTGCAGGCTTACAATGTCTGCATTGTGGAGTGATTTAATGTAGAGGTGCACATGCCACATATGCGTCTGTCAACTCTGTTATTGACATCTGAGCACCTAGTGCGGTATATATTTATCATACAACATTTATTATGATATCATTAATGTAATAATTGTGTGTCCCATGTCCAGTAACACATCGTAAACAAATTTAGATCAATATATTTGCTTAATTTGATAAATTTGCATTGCCTTTTAGTGCGCGTGCAATCTAGGAAGCACCTATCACATCGTGATTCAATGTGACCCTGCCAAGCTGTAAACACTATATTTCACTGTTCAGAAACGTGACACAATTCACATATGGCTATATGACAACAATTGTTATACATGTATTAGTTGAATATGTTTACACATTATTAGTGATGGTAACAGAGTTGACTTGGCAGTAACAGAGTTGACTTGGCAGTAACAGAGTTGACTTGGCAGTAACAGAGTTGACACTAAAATAATACAATCGTAAACAATGGTTACGCTAAACATATTATAATACAATGAATTATTGTAATCTAGTGCAGCTATATCTAGAACGCCCAATCATACACCATCATTGCTATCACATTATGACTATATAGGTAGCAGAGATTATGAAATGTTGTACCCATAAACATGCACTATAGCACATACAAGATTAGTTGTATATACAACCGTCCTTATTTTCAAAATCAAGTAGAGAATAAATACTGCTGAATGAGCTGCCAGAGATGTGTCTTTCTCTGGTTCACGGATGAGAAACAGGACATCTTCAACTGTGTACCAGCAAACATCATCCCGATACTGTGGCCAGTAAAACTGGTTCACACCCACGCTGTTTATGTATTAGACTTCAATGTCCACGTCCTCTGTGTCAGTGACAATGGCAGGGTATATGTTTCCCTGATACCTCACAAGGCACCATTTCCACTGAATTTCATCATCGAGTTCTTTAAGCTGTTCCACTGGCACTAAGTCGCGGTGCAGTGACAGCTGTGTAGGAGCGGCAGGCTTCGCAGGACTGGTCTGTTGTACTTGTGTGACAAGTTGTACTTCAGTAGCATGCAGGCAGAGCAGGAGCAACCAGTTGGTAAGTGACTGGGGGCTTGGCAGGGGCAACTGGCTGCCCTCTGGTAGGGTAAATTCTTTGACGCCGTAGCACATGCAAATCAATGCTTCAGGGTTGTTGCAACAACAGCTGACATCGCGATATTTGATCGTGCCACAAACCAGTGTGATGACTTGGTGTAACTTCATGGTTCTTTGCATGCTGGTACGTTCTCGGGGACGGCTGCTTCATCCACTTCATCTGCCTCTACGAAGAAGGGCTTGGTCGATGTTTCCGGGATCAGTTCCCTGTATAGATGGGCTGCGTCAGATATGTCATGCCCTAGGCTGATTAATCTGTCGGCCTTTCGCTTGATGGCGCCTCCGATGCCAACCGGGGCCCCCTTTCAGTGACTTGCCTCCCAGAAGTTCCATGACCCTGCTTGGTAGGCCATATCGACAATTTGTGTGCTGAATAGGAAGAAACTGACTTTCTGTCTGTACTGCGTCGTCGGGCCATCACTGAAGAATTGCAGGATCTCGATGTCTGGATGACTCGCATGCATATAATGAAACAGTGGCGCAGTGAATGTCCAAATTGTAGTCGGGTCATGTCGTTTGTGGTTTGGGACAGTGTGCAGAATGAGATCGGTTGCTCCACATCTTCTACGTACAGGACACCCGTATGTAACGTCACTTGCTTGTATGATCCACCGAAGTGAACAGACTGGATCTCACTTCCGAACTTACAACAAAGGTTCTCAGAAAATTATATGTGAATTAGACATTCAGAAGGTGGCAGGTTTCTTCTCAGCCCTCGGCAAACCGAAAACTGGTGCCTGGTCGTGTATACGTGCCGTCTGAACTTGCTTAGACTGTTTTGGAATCGCTCTAGCAGAGTTTGCTTTGTTGCTGTTTCTTCCACTTTCTTGGTGACATTGAACGTGCGTTCATTGTCAAGAGGCTCTGCAACGGTACGCCACTGGATGTAGCTCACCTCTTCTTCATGATCAAACTGGTTGACATCTAGAATAGCGTCTTTGCAAGTCAGGCATTCACCGTACATGCAAGCTTTCAACGCCGGATCACAGCTGATGCTGTCAGCTAATTGATATGTGTTCTTTGTTTACAGAATATCCACATGATAGAGCTTATTTGCCATAAATGCAAGGTTTTCATGTGTCTTACAAAGGTACGTATCGCGATCATCCAGTGAGGGACGCACTACCCATAATGGGCATTGTTTGCAGAACAAGGAGTAGGAGATCAACCTGTCAGGGTACTCGGCAAAAACCTTTCGGTGCATGTTCAACAGAGAATCAGTGAGAAGCCGTTTCTGCAGCTTCGTTTTGTTTCGTGTGATCGTGTGTTTCTTTCCTGGCGTGACGCGACTGGTGTCATCTCTGCACAGGAAGTCCATTACTGATATATATATATATATATATATATATATATATACATTATATATATATATATATACTTAAAATGGCAAGCATTCGTAGATAGAATATATCATAAATCATGCTAATGGCATACTGATGTCAACCCTGTTACCATGAATAGGTAACAGAGTTGACGGTAACAGGGTTGACCGCTTGCACAAAAACCGCACTTTGAGGCCTCTCCAAAAACCTCGAATTGCACCGCCTTGAGGCTTGCTCAAAACTCACCTTGAAGCACTTCAGAAACCTCCGATTGGACGCAAAATACACCCTCTTACCTAGATATTGTGGGGCAAAGCCTATCTCCAGTTTCCAGCCCTCACCAAATTGTATATTATTATTAATTATTTCATGATCAGTAACTAAATAGAGTATAAAATATATGTCTTTTAAATAGCTTATTATAAACCTAAACCCTTTTAATTGAATTGAATTTTATATTTTTATAACATACAATGTATAGAGTATATATATATATATATTTATACATATATCCATATATATATATATATATGGATATATGTATAAATTGAATTTTTTATTATTATAACATGTAAATGTATATATATATATATATATATTGGATTATTTAAAAACATACAACATGTCGTACAAGTGTTGACTTTCATCTGGCATCCGTTTGTAACTAATTACTTTTTGCGCCGATTGGATTTTTTGTTACATCCGTAATTTTTTTAATTTTCGCACCATTAGATTATTAAAAAACATGTCGTGCTTGTTGTGATTGTTACTTGGCACCCGTTTTGTAGATAATTAGTTGTGGTGCCAATCGAATTTGTTGTTACAAGTGTCAACTTCTTATTTTCGCGCCATTCTATTATTTCAAAAACATGCAATGGTCATTATCAAATTTTGGTAGAAGGGCGTCAATACGTTCAGGATATTTATTCTTTACAAACTATTGTTAGATTTCAATTTTTTGTTTTACTTTTCATATTGAAACACCTCAACTTATTATTCCAACTAATGTCAAAGCGTCATTCTGTTGTTTATTTACTGAAAAAGTAAATTTTATTATTAACAGAGAAACCGAGCTTTCGTAGACGCTAGGATTGTGCCAATCGCCCGAGTTAACTGGCAGATCTAATTGTTTTTTGTTGCAACGCATCGCTTGCACATCGGATGATCCGTACTCGCATAAAAAGTTTTTAAGCATATATAAACACACTGCACATCATGCATCACCGTTAATTTGATGACCGTTAATTTTACCATGCGGCAACTAGTTTTCGCGCCTATCGAATTTTGTGTTACAAGTTTCACTTTCCTCGACATGACTCATTATATCGCCCCTGGATTCTCGTACGTTAAATACCTGAAAGCGTACGGTTGCGAGGTGACGAAAGGTCATTTCCCGTACAAATACGTGGACAGCTTGGAGAGGCTCGACGACACCGCTCTTCCTCCCAAAGAGGCCTACTTCAGCCGACTGAAGAACGAAGGTATATCCAACGATGACTACACCCGTTGTCAAGAGTCGTGGCGAGACAACGACATGAAGTCTTTGCTGGACTTTCTCGTTTGATACAACAACAGGGACGTCGTGCCGTTCTTGGAGGCCGTCGCCAAACAGCTTGCATTCTACCGGCAACGCGGTCTCGACATGTTCAAACAAGGCATCAGCATACCCGGTTTGACCTTGACCTACCTGTTCAACTATGTGCCGGAGTAGACCTTGTTTACGCTCTTCAACGAGACGAACAAGGACCTCCATCAGCTGGTAAGAGATAACATCATCGGACGTGTCAGTCTATAGTTGGGTATGATACGTTTGCATTCTACCTCTGGTCCCTATGGCAAGACATGCCGACGGGATGGTACATGCGACGACGAGAAGAAAAGGAGTTCCGACCCGAAGCGGCACAGCCGACCGGACAAATGGCCGCCGAATGGCTAACGTGGGAGTCCGAAAGCACGGGACGCGTTATACGTCATCAGTCCAACGGACGAGAGAAGTGGATCGGCAAACTGTTGGTGGACGGTTGGTGCAGCAGGAAAATCAAAGACGGCCTATCAGTTTCACGGATGCTTCTACACGGATTTCCAAGCACCGGTCGTGAGGTCAACGAGGTCAACGGGAAATTCATGGCTCAACTGCTCGCCGAAACGCGAAAGAACACGGCCTACCTCCGTTACTTTGTCAGGGTCGTCGAGCTGTGGGAATGCGAGTGGAAGGTCACGAGACGCGATCCGTGCGTGAAACTGTTTCTGGACGCCACCTTTCCCCGCCGTCGACACGTGCGATGTAAGATGAAGTCACAACAGATCTTGACAGGCATACGCAACGGCACCGTGTTCAGAATGATTCAGTGCGATAATCGTGTACCGAAAGAATTGCGCGCGCACTTTGCCGAGATGCAGCCCATCTTCAAGAAGATTCCCCAGACCCGCGATGACCTCGAACCGTTCATGCGTCGATGCGCCGAAGAACACGATATCATGGCAACCCCGCGTTGCATGCTCGTCGGAAGTTATCGTGGAGATAAGACCTTGCTCGTCACACCTCTCTTGCGATGGTACCTCGCGCACGGACTCGAGGTGACGCACGTCTACCAGGTCATCGAGTACACACCGGTCGCCTGCTTCCGACGATTCGGTGAGGCAGGGTCCGCTGCACGTCGCGAGGGAGACGTCCAACCCGACAAGGCCATGATGTGGAACGTCCGCTGTTCGAGTACTGCGAAGCCGATACGGACAGCGCCTACTTAGCTCTGGTTGGAGAGTCCGTCGACGACCTCGTGACCCCAGTACTGCGCGTACCCTTTCGTCACCGCTGCGAATGGCTACCGTCCGAATGTTGCGCCGATCATCAGAGCGAGTACGTGCGCTGTCGACTGGCCGGACGTCCGTGGACCGGCACCGAAACGTGTTGCAAGGCGCGCAAAAGCTTACGACAAGAGCACACCGGGACTCTTCAAGGTCGAATGGTCCGGCGACTGTTTCCTGGGTCTGTGCAGCAAGACCTACTACTGGTCGGGTCCCGTCGACAAATACAGCACCAAGGGACTAAACAAACGACTCAACAACATCGACAACCAGGCGTTCCTGGACGTTCTGACCAATCGACGGAGCGGAAGCGTAAAGAACCGCGGATTCCGGGTGAATCACTCGTCCGTTCTGACGTACATCCAGGAACGTGCGGCTTTGACCAACTTCTACGCCAAGCGCGTGGTCCACGAGGACGGAGTCACAACGGGTCCGGTGGACGTGTAACGATCGATTGCCGTGTAAGTCTACGCCGAAACACTGCTGAAACAAAGAGGAAACGCGGCCCTACGTCAGTTTGGCTTAGAAGCGCCTCTAGTTGTCACCCAGTTAGTAGGCCGAAAGTAGACCAAACAGAAAGATAACACTATTTAAACAGGTGTCACGCAATCGATCGTCATAGAACACCAAGTCACGGACGCGAGCGGTCGTAGGCGTAGCGCTAATAGGAACAGTCGGAGTGTACCTGTACATCTTGTACGTCTTGTTGTACGTTCCCCATCGCTCCTCGTGTGGTGGAGGTATCGTCGTGTGTAACGTCACGGGCAACGCGACATTGTTGAACGTGACCACCTACTAGAACATCCCTTCACCTGCATCGTCGCGGGTCCGACGGGGTGTGGTAAGAGTACGTTCGTGACACGCATGCTACGTCACGCCGCAGCGATGATAGATCCGCCTCCCGAGAAGATCACGTGGTGATACTGGGAATGGCAGAGCGCTTACGCCGCTGTCGACAATGACTTGGTAAGGTTCGAGGAAGGGTTGCCAGGCGACATGTTCGACGCATCGATTCGAAAACTCGTGGTCATACACGATCTGATGACGGAAACGGACGAACAGGTCACGACCTTGTTCACAAAAAAAGAGTCATCACCAGAACACGTCCGTACTGTATCTCGTGCAGAACCTGTTTAAAAAAAAACAAGGAGAGTCACACGATCAGTCTGAACGCGCAATACATGGTGGTATTCAAGAATCCTCGCGACGCATCACAGATAGGTCACTTGGCGCGACAGATGTATCAGGGGCGCATCGTCTCTTCAGTCGCAGCATGTCCGAGCTCGTGAAGAGACACATCCTCTGCATGCAGGCGCTAAATATATACAAGAGCACCAAATTGAGACGAGCCATCATCAACAACACCGACGCCGATCTTTTGTGTGCATTGGCCGAGTGTGCTTACAACATATTGAAGAGGAACATTCCCTTGACCGCCGTACAGAGACGCCGTTTGAGTAAGTACAAAACGAAACTGCGCGATTTGGCACGGAGAGGCGTACCGGCGGCGAGGAGACTTGCTTCAGGGTAACCAGGTCGGCGAGGTACAGACCGGCGGTTTCTTGTCGGCTTTGCTAGCACCGTTGGCTGGTGCGATCTTTCTATCCCTGCTCAAAGAGGTGCTACTCAAGTAGAAGACGACGACGATGGAACACGCACGGAAGATGGCCTTGGTAGATCCACGACTGTTGGACAGTCTAGGCGCACCACCACCACCGACTGATACCCTAGGACGCAAGGTGCAGGTCCTCGACGACGAGAAGAAAGCCATACTTGACAGACACGATCTCACCGACGGAGACAAGGTCGTCATGTATAATGAAGTGTTATAACGCTACAACGCTTTGGCCGATCGATGCACACGAGAACCGGTGCGCATGATGACGGTGAACAAAGATACACGCTCACAAGGTTCCCCAGTGGCGGCGCTGGCGGCGCTGGCAGCGACTGAGGCGTCGGCCCGCCGGAGGCGGGGGCGGGAGGCATAGAAGCGGAAATCGTCGAGAGCGTTCCCAAGGCGCTGCAGCCAAAAGCCAGACGACTGATGGAACGTCTCAAACGAGACGTCGCGTGGAGTACGCGCGGAGAGCTTATGCACAAAGGAGTAGCGGTACCCGGAAGTAACGTGGTGGATCTCGTGAACTATCTCTTGCGTGTGAGAAAAACCGTCGGCGATAGGACGGGATGGCAGGTGTTTGTGCGCCAACTCGGCGACATGAATCTACCCATAGAGTTGGTGGTTAACGAGGCCAGGAAATTACACATTCAACTGGCACAAAGGAAGAGTGCAGAGGCGGCAGCAGCCACACGATCGCTTGGTAGAGCGCGACGAACGCTGCAGTGGACACCCTCGCGCGTCGACAAAGAATGAGCCCGTCTGCCGCCCTATCCACGCCATCGGAAGGACGCAAGACATGGGAGCGTCTTTAAAGGAGGCGCACCTTCACGAATCGACAGCATAATGTTCGATCCACGGGACAGTCTGCGTTGTCTGTTTGCCGCTATCGCTTACGCCGGAGTTCACATCGTGGGTGCGATTACCATCGACAGTTTTATCCATACATCATGGGCCGCCGTCGCAAGCAGCTGCAGGGAGTCTACTTCGATCCCGCCAAGGTGGAGAGTTACGGGGGAATCGAGTCTTTGCGCCGAGTCACCTTCCGACCTATTCAGCGTGTACCGAGAAAGGTCGTCGAACAATGGTTATCGGAACAGAACGCTTATACCCTACACAAACCGGTGAGAGTTCGTTTCAAGCAGCGACGCGTGGTCGTCGGAGGTAGGAATCAACAGTGACAGGCCGATCTCGTCGAAGTGTCCAGTCTGAAAAGAGACAACGACGGTACGACGTTCCTACTCACGGAGGTCGACGTTTTCTCGAAAGTCGCACGATGCGTTCCACTGAAGATCAATTCGGCGACGTCGATGGTAAGGACGCTGGACGGACTGGTCACCGACGATCGTCTGCTGACGTTGCAGACCGATAGAGGTCTGGACCGTGGCATTTGGGGTGTATTAAAAAAAGTACGATATCCATCACTTCTCCACCTACAGCGAGTAGACCAAGGCGAGCATCGTGGAACGCTTTAATCGCACGTTAAAGACGCGTATGTGACGATACCTGACGAAACACGAGACGTGGCGATACATCGGTATCCATCAGGACATGGTACGTTCGTACAACGACACCCCCACCGTAGCATCGGTATGCGATATTCAACAGCTGGATCGATGCCAAGGCCCTCGTCGACTATAAAGACTAGCCACGCGTCAGACAAGCTTTCATTCGCCCACCCATGACGGACGAGAAGACGACAACACATGTCTCCATTAACAATGAAGACGACGAAATCGACGCTCCGCCGCCGCAGAAAGAGAGGACTCCGTGGCACATCATCGGCACCGCGTGTCCCAAAGAGGAGATCATGTTTCTGTGTCAGGTCGTCTTCTTGTACACGGTCATCTTGGTTAGCATCTACAACCTGTCGATCGGACACGGGAATCCGACTTTGTGGACGGCCCTGTTGAGCGGTTCGTTGAGTTACGTGCTACCCAGCCCGACGTTGAAACAGCAGCATGACGACGAGTGATTTGTATCTCACGTTGCCTAGCTATGCTTCCATGCGCACGCACCCCGATGACACCGTGGCACATTACATTACGGACTTGCCTCGCCGTGTCGTGCTGTCGGGCAGTGGCGAGTGGGACTGCGGTATAGCAGAGTTCCGCTACTCGCACAATTGGTACAACGTTCGTGAGGAGGATACCACGTTCTACCTCTACGAGTCCGATAGCGCAGGCTACACTCCGACTGGCAAGATCGAAAACGGGTATTAATACAACGTGACCCAATTGTTGCGCGTCATCAACAGTGTACTGTTGAAAATGTTAACGGATACGGTCAAGGTGAAACTGAGCTACAACGACATCTCTCACAAGGTGACCTTGCACATGACACCCTCAACCGAGTTTAGCGTACCCCTGGGGAGTGCCATGGAGACCATACTAGGTTTTCATACGACGGTGATCACCAGTACCGACACAAAGTCCACGCGCACCCACGACTCCCCACCCTTGCGTGGAAACAACATCAGACCGACGTCGGCCACCGATTCGACAGAGTGTTGATAGTGGTGAGTTCGCCTTCGAGAAAGAGTCCCCTTTTGTGGTGGACATGCATCAAGGATTCACCACCATGTACGCCTACACGGACGTCGTGGAGTCACGTGTCGTCGGCGACAGTCTCGCACCCTTGTTGCGGAGCGTTGCGGTTATCGGAACGGGACCACCGTGTCCAAGAGTTTCGATAACGTCCAATACGTCCCTCTCTTGTGTAAAGAGTTTGGGACGATCGAAATCGATATAAGAGACGACACCGGACGACGCGTGCCATTCGAGGTCGGTAAGGTAACGGTGACACTTCATTTCCAAAGGCGACGGACGGCACTGTTCTAAAGATGAATTACAACGACTACTACACTCGTCAAGCGGGCGGCGCGCTTCCCTATTTCGCAGGTGCCTGATACCAACGAGGACACGGACTAGGACGTCTATTCGGAGGTATACTGCGTAGCGTCATGCCATTCGTCAAGAGAGGTGCCGTGACGTTGGGAAAGAGAGCGGTATCGACCGGCGCGCGCATAGCCGACGATGTCCTGTCGGGACAGAACATAAGAATGGCTGCCAAACGTCACGTCACCGCTGCCGATAGGGACATGTTGAGCGACCCCATGACCCCTGGTGTGCAACCGCGTAAGTGTATAAGACGCGCATCCGCCACGAAACGAGCCAGTACAGCCGGGTGACGAACGACGAAGAAGACACGCCGGACACGTAAGTCCGACATATTTGACGATGGCGTTCGTGCATAAACTATCGTGTGAGAAACTTAAGAGCGAGCTCGATCTCTTTCACCGTGCCACCGACTCAGATCAGCATCATCGATAGTCACACGGTACAACATCAACCCATGTCCTCGCTCGACGATTACCTGGATCTTGCCAGCACGATGCTACACGTTCAAGCGAAGGTGACGCGTGCCGATGGAGCCGACCTCGACGCCGCCGATACCGTCGGTCCCGTGAATAATTGGCTCCATTCGCAGTTCAGTCAGGTCGACGTCTACCTGAACGGAACGCTCGTGACTCCCTCGACCAACACGTACCCGTACCGCGCCTACATAGAGACGCTGCTGAGTTACGGAGACGATGCTAAGGAGACGCATCTGACGAGCCAGATGTGGCACAACGACATGGGCAATCGCATGGAAGCCATCGAAATAGCCGCCGGCGATGCAGCCCACGCGGGGTTCGTCAACAGTCGCAACATGATCGCTCGGAATCGTGTGGTCGACATGATGGGTCCTCTCCACGTGGACCTTTTCCTCAAGGATAAATTCTTCATCAACGGCGTAGAGGTCAAAATACGTATGTTGCGCAGCAAGGATACGTTCGCGCTGATGGCCGGCGGCGCCAACCCTGACTACTAGATAAAGATAGTCAACATCACACTGTTCGTCAAGAAGTCCACCCTGAATCCGGGCGTGCAGATGGCTCACATAAAATCCCTCAAAAAACCACGGCCAAGTATCCGATGCGATCCGTCGATTCCAAGGTCTACTCAATTCCCACGGATACCCGCACGCACACGCACGATAATCTCTTTCGTGGCACTCTTCCAAAACGTCTCGTGTTGTGCTGCATCGATAATGACGCCTTCAACGGAACCTACGCCAAAAATCCGTTCCACGCCAAAAACAACCACATCAACTTCCTCGCCGTGTACGTGGACGGACGACAGATATCCTCCAAACCTTTCCAGCCCAATGTCGACGACGACCTCTTCGTCAGGTGCTACCACAACCTGTTCACCTCGATGGGTAAGGTGTGGCAGGACGAAGGGAACGGTTTGTCTCGCGCCGACTTACGACACAGCTACACCTTCTCCGGCTTGGATCTCACCCCTGACTCGTGCGACGACTGCTGCTTCCATCTCGTACAAAAGGGCAACCTGCGCATCGAGATTCATTTCCGCGATGCGCTGACGACCACTGTGAACGTCGTCGCCTACGCCTAGTTCGAGACCGTGCTGGAGATCGAGTCGCAACATCATCTACGACTGCTGATGGAGACCCTGCAGATCGCCCGCCTACTCGCCCTGGATCCACACGCCGAGGCCATCGTTCGTGCGATCATAGCCAAAGACAGACTACTCGCGATGATGATAGACGCTTACCCGGTCGCCTTCGTGTGCAACACGCACGACACCAAGAAACCAGGCGAACATTGGATAGCGCTGTACCTGGACGGCAAAGGTCACGGTGAATATTTCTGCTCGTACGGCTTGCCGCCACGGCACGTCGAGTTCCGTCGATTCATGAATAAACATTGTGTAAAATGGACTCATCACTCCAAGAGACTTCACAGTCCCGTGTCTAGCGTTTGCGGACAATACTGTGTTGCTTATCTCATGTTTCGCTGTCGTGGACTTCCTATTAAGGAATTAGTGAACGATTTCGGCACTTATCTGGTAGCAAACGATTGCCGTGTATTTGATTGGCTTAAACAATTGCAATAAGGTGTGTGTGGTTCGGCGCTATCGATAATTAGGTCGTCATAGGACCGACGTCAGCACGGTTGACATACCGTGCATGTATCGTGTTTTATTAACTGGCAGGTATAATCATCATCATTCGAGCGTATGGCGCGGTGGTCAGACACCCGTAAGCTCACAACCTCTGCCGCGGTGTTCAGTCACCCGTAAGTCGTACCACCCTACGAGCCACTGACGTGGTTGTAATGACCGGTAAGCTCACGACCGCTGGCGTTGTGTTCAGTCACCCGCAAGTCATGTCACATCATCCACTTGTCTTCAGTTAATAAAACACGGTTTCATGAGTATTATATCACACACGCATGCATATCCTCATTACGCTTGTATCTTTCGTCAGTAAACTTCGTCTGCACTCGTATACTCGTGTTTCGTTAGTTCTTTCATACACGCACATTCATACACACACGCACACACATCTCTCTAAGTGAATACCTCATTAACCCTAATTACCCATCATACCCCACCTTCCCGCAGGAGGCACTACCTCCATAACATTCCGCCAGGTGGCACTTCTTTCCGCTAGGAGGTATTTTACAAACCCTCTCACACTACTTTTGGTTCATCTTTCTCTCAGAACTAAATGTGGTGATGAAGGGGGCAGACAAGCCAAGTATTGCTCATTGACACTTGCATGTACTCCATTTGGGATGACGTCACTTCCTGGGGTGTTTTGTCCTTCCTGTGTTTAATAGCTTCGCGCACCTCTTCAATAAGCAACGTTATTTGACGAACATTGCCAATTGTTTCATATTGATCATGCTCCCCAGCATATTCACCCATCAGTTGACTTTTATATTGCTCACATATTTCGACATTTCCTAACCCTTTTGTTTGGTGCGCCTCTGAGCTCAGGTTTCTGAGGATTTTGGCGCGAAAGGAGTGTTCTTATTACTAGCAAAAATGGCCGTCACCTGACTGGATGTTGGCAGAAGAGAGTCGTGAAAGTAATATTTACAAAATGTTAGAACACACAGAGCATCATTACACAAACACCATAACGCATTCGCAGATACTCGTTGTTTGTTCAAAATAACGAAGGTTGGAGATAATATGAATTTCACGTCAATCGGTAAGCCATAGAGCCTAGTCGTGACAGTGTAGAATTGTCTAATAATATTCGTATTGTGATGCTGTTGGCATGAGGGTAGACATAAGAATTATTATTATTTCTGCGTCTACTCCGTGATGACAAGTCTATGACGCAGGAGCCGTATACCCGAAGTGTTTGCCTTGCGCGCATCGCTCCTGCAATTGTTGTTACGTATTACGCGCACGTTACGTTTTACGTTTAAAGTTCAGAACCATTAAGGAACGAACTGATTTACACCATGAAGGTGTGTTGACATATATGCAGCATTCTGAAAAGGTATAAGTATTACGTACTACTCAAGGGGACGTTGATTAATCGCTGAAAGTTTGGGAAACGTTAAAAAAGATACGTTAGGTCGATTTTAGTTTCTATTTTTTATAATTTGAATGGCTAGTACACATCGAGTTCATTGTTCCAAAGTAGGCATTTTATTTTCAACCGATCCCCCCAGGATCATTATACAAAGGTGTCTGCCTTATTAATTCAAATGGCATATCTCACATATATAATTTTTAATTAGCAACATGCAACCGTAGTCTGTTATTTACAATCCAGTTGAACTCCAACATTGCGTATTACAGCGAAGACACTGATCTTGCTGATGGTTCCCAGATATACACCAAGCATGAGACTAGTCAGCATAACAATTATTACTTTCAATAAAATAACCTCAAATGGTTGTGCGAATATATATACATTACATTGTGTACTAATTATACTCATGTAGATATGCCACTTTGAGCAACATACTGGTTTTCACCACGACCAAGATTATCTCTTTCTGCTAGAATGACCATCAGACTCAAGCAAGATGCTTTACGATAAACCAGTGTACCAAAAGCTGCAGTTTTTACAACTGCTTCTACTAGTGTAACTTGTGCGGGAAACAGAAAAACGCCATGCTAAAGTTTCTACAATAAAACATGCCAGAGCTGCGACTGTAATGTCCACTATGAGAAAAATTTCCATTTGGAAAATTCCCAGTTTGCAACTGCATTCCGATATACCTGAAAGCGAAATCATAATAATAAAATCATGGGATAAGTCCCACAAATCCGCCCCACCTGTATCCAAAATACCTCATTGGTCATAATGATTGTGTTACCAATTACCTACACATGCCACAGTAGATCACTTCCACCACACACCATTTTAATGTCGCCAAGATTAGCTATTAATGACGCAAGAACGTCTGAATGACGTATACGCCAGACACAGCATTACAAATGCACCTCCATTGGTACTATGCATAAGGCTAATACAATCTGCGGTTACGATACATCGCATGCAATTTCAATGCTGCGATGTCTACTATATAAATACAACGTCAATATGTTTCCTTCCATGCTGCGACTTCAAGCAGCACATACACAGCGCCTCCTGTAGAGCTTTAAACAAGGACACAACAATGAAGTGGGTATGAGCGTAAAGCCGACATCATTGTTCCTGCTAGATCCCGGTAGCGTTGGCCTACCACCAAGTTTAGTAACGCAGTCATATCAACAAATGTCACTGCTGTGTTCTTTCTGTGTAGTTCGCTGTCGTCCACGTGTTGTGTCGTTGTCATTGCTGTCTCTATTACCGTGTAGAGGTGTTAGAAGCTGAGTTTGTGGAGTTGCTGTCATTAGAATTCATTCCCTCTCCACTTTCCTCGGACATCATCTGGCGTGAGAGAGAAAACCAAATATTAATCTTTTAATCGTTTTTTTAATTTACTTGTTTCTAAAGTTGTAATTTTGTTGTATCTTTCATCTTCTTCCTCGGACTTTCGTAAGTCCACTACGGAAATAAGATGGTTACACTTGTACAATTTTTTTTAAGTGCTCCTTTTAATGACATTTTTACAAGTCTTTGTACTGTAAAGTTTTGTAAATATATGTCATCATCTTCATACTGATTACTGCTAGGCTGTGCTAGTCAGTTTGATGATGGAAACAATACAAATGATAATGGTAAAATTGTATGTCAAATAACAAGTAAAGATTAATACATTACAATCACAGACTGTGGAGAATTTTGAAAAAATAAAAGCACTACTTTTTCCGAGGGGTCGTAGATTAATCCGTGAAAGTTTGGAGCCCGAGATGCAAATGGTAACATACCAGCACTGACACATACATGCATGCGGTAGCTCAATTATGTTAGATGCTATTTGTAGTGGAAACATACTGATGTAAAAAACTTGCCTTCCTACGCTTGGCGGGCATGCCAGCGATGTAGGCTTCACTGAAGCCCGCCTGGTGGGCTGGGTGACTCTGTCTAGCCTGACGTCGGACGTCTCGTGTGATCACAGGCACCCACTCCTAAAGGATAACAAACACACACAAGTTTATAACACAGTGCACTCCACATAATCGATTCTTATTCCTCAGTACCAGCTGACTTTGTATCTCATATAGTACAAAATAATGTGCACAAGTCAATTTCTCCTAGGTCAAAGTTTTGGTTAAGTTGACTCGATTACACCATATGCTCATATTTCTTTCATTCAGTTAATTAGAATTTTGTAAATTTCTACTGCAAAACAATGAAGTTCCATTTGCCCGCATGGATATAAAACGTTACTACCATATAGGGAGTGATTTTTTAAGGATTTAGTTACACTTACGCACTGACGTTTCTCGCACTGCGTTTTTTTGCATATTGTGGATCAGGAAAGCATAGACTTTGTGCAAAGTTAACCGATGACAATGTACAAAACAAAAAACACAGATCTTGATAAGTGGAACTTCTGATAAGTAAAAGCATTTCCATGATGACTTTTGCACCAATATTCTAAACAAATCCTAGCTCAGTTGCACAGCAAAACCAAAAGATTAAGCGTTCTCATTATCGTGTACAAATCAAACGTCATCAACAGATGAACAGAATTGTTAAGAAGCTGAAGAAGATATGCAGTATTAAAAAGATAGGTTTTTAGATGACGGCGAAATGAAACTTTATTTCCTGCTGAATTAATGCTAACACTGAGTGAATTCCACAAAGCTGGTGTGGCAACCGAGAAGGCTCAAGTTCCAGCAAAAATCGTACTCCTAGTGCTCAAACAGAAATAATTTTTCATACATGGTGTCACATAGTGGGTAGAATTTGTGCTACTTTGGATGTAGTAGCCTGTAATAATAGTAACACTAGGGTTGAGTGCGTAATCGGTGGAACTAATCAGATGACAGAAATAAATGGTTAGCGTCTATCTCATTATTCAATAAGGTTAAGGTTATTAGACCTTGTTAAGGTTGAAATCAGTTGTGGTTGGGGTTAGGGTTCTAATGATTATGCAGTTCTAGATATACTATTTTTTGTAGATTATTTTTAATCAGAGAACTTCATACCCCGTAGTTGAACTATTAACAAAATTAAGTGTTGTCTAGTGTCTTAATTTTTTAAGAAGCCAACAAATGACATATTTTAATAATTAGAGTAAGATGTAGTTTAAATCACTCAATCATAATAAATTAGCCACTATTGCAAAGCAGAAAGCATTATGGCTTATATGTAGGAAGAAGTGTTTATAGAGAGAGGTGGAGATGGCACAACTAGTGGTTTTGTTGATTTCAAAACATTAATCTTGACTCTTTACAGTTAGCAAATAGTTTAATAATAATTAACGTCTTTCTTAGCACAGGTTTGGTCAGTATTTACCAAAAGTTTACAATATATAATTCTCACTTTAATCCGTGAAAGTAATTTTTTTTAAAGTTAATCTTCAGCGTTGTCTAAAGACGCAGCTAGCTTACATTTAATTTTTAAATGCGAAACAATTCTTTTAAATATCAAAACAAAATTACATTTACACGAAAACGATATTATAATATAGTGATCAGGCATTACCATGGCAATGGGTCACTCACCGATGGCACGGCACGATGCCAATCCTCGGAGCCGAGAACGACGGCAATGTCGTCAGACTCCTTCGTGGGGGGCGGTGCGAGACGGTCCAGCACCTCCCTCGGGATGCTGGGTCTTGGAGGCCTTGTCTCATCCTCTTCTTCCAGATCTGGCCCGAGGGTGGCTTTATCTTCTTCGGTGGTCGCAGGCATTGCCAGAGTGTCTGTCTCCATCGCCTGGCACCAACAGCAGCATTAAACATTCAGGGGGAGACTAGGATTGACAAAGGAGGGAGAACTGGGTTAAGGCAACAGGCTCCTCGTGAAATGTCATATTTTAATTAACTGTCATATCTAAAAAAGTACTTGTTCAATCTTGACAAAATTTGCAGTGTCTAATCAATTTGTATAACAGTAACCGTGGTAGCCAGGATAATTCTTGGAAATTCTGACAGGGGTGGTTTTGTGGATAATCCGTTAAATTTTCCATGGGACTATCCACAAAACCACCCGTCACAATTATCTGGTTACCATGGTTACCGTTATGCAAATTGATTAATATTTGACATTCCTTTCATATAGACTTAAGACACTGCAAATTTGGTCAAGATTGAACAAGTACATTTTTAGATATGACAATTAATTAAAATATGACATTTCACGAGGAGCCTGTGTCCTCAAGCGAAGGAGGCAAAAACTATTGTGCATCACAAGGAGAGGAAGAGATGGCTGTAACGACATCCCAGCTACATCAGTGACGACTACTTTTACCAGCTGTCCAGAGAAGACCAGGTGATAATGGTGCGCCTGAGAACTGTACACTGCAGACTCGGGCACCATATGCACTATGTGGCAGGTGATAATGGTGCGCCTGAGAACTGTACACTGCAGACTCGGGCACCATATGCACTATGTGGCAGGTGATAATTGTGCGCCTGAGAACTGTACACTGCAGACTCGGGCACCATATGCACTATGTGCAGGTGATAATGGTGCGCCTGAGAACTGTACACTGCAGACTCAGGCACCATATGCACTATGTGGCAGGTGATAATGGTGCGCCTGAGAACTATACACTGCAGACTCGGGCACCATGTGCACTATGTGGCAGGTGATAATGGTGCGCCTGAGAACTGTACACTGCAGACTCGGGCACCATATGCACTATGTGGCAGGTGATAATGGTGCGCCTGAGAACTGTACAATGCAGACTCGGGCACCATATGCACTATGTGGCAGGTGATAATGGTGCACCTGAGAACTGTACACTGCAGACTCGGGCACCATATGCACTATGGAGCAGGTGATAATGGTGCACCTGAGAACTGTACACTGCAGACTCGGGCACCATATGCACTATGTGGCAGGTGATAATTGTGCGCCTGAGAACTGTACACTGCAGACTCGGGCACCATATGCACTATGTGGCAGGTGATAATGGTGCGCCTGAGAACTGTACACTGCAGACTCGGGCACCATATGCACTATGTGGCAGGTGATAATGGTGCGCCTGAGAACTGTACACTGCAGACTCGGGCACCATATGCACTATGTGGCAGGTGATAATGGTGCGCCTGAGAACTGTACACTGCAGACTCGGGCACCATATGCACTCTAAATTACACATTACAGAAACAAACGTGGCATGGTTTTGGTCTTTAAAAATGATTTTGCTGCTTTAGGCCTGAAGTCAGTCAAAACCGCCTGTAGACTGACACTTCAAGTCAGCCAAACCCTGTGCAAAATTACTGCTCAATGCTAGATTGTGCAGTGGAGCCATCTAGTGGATAGTTTTGAACACAAATACAAAACAGATGTTTGGATGCATGGACATCACATTGTCATGTTTTGGGTAAATAAGTGGTGAAACAGGAACTTAAATAAAATGACTGAAGTGTAAAGGGTTAAATGTGATCTTGTGTAATGAAAACTGCCAACACCAGGGTGCGCCACTGGGACACTTTCGCCGGAGTGTCACAGAAAGTGTCCAAAGTGATAAGGCGACAGCTTTTTTGCATTTAAAAAATGCTCTTTGAATTTAACAACAGATTCTGTTCAACGATGGATTTTCTTTGATTGTGTTTGCTTATTTGAGAGAAACAGTCCCTAGGCCATGCAGTTATATAGACAGGGTACAGGTGTTTTGATTTTGTTCACTCCACTTTGCCCAGGTTCATTCAACTGTATAACGTGTGACTGGCAACAGAGAGTGGCAGGAATCCAATTACTGGATTATAAGAAAGAACAGTTTTCATTTCCTTCATGTCATATTTGTTGATCTTGATCTGTTGAAATGGTGATACAAAATCTAGATTTACACTAATTTTAGTAATAATACACAGCTCTTTGTTATATAGCACATATCGTTTTGAACAAAAAACTCAGTGCACTAGCACATATCATTCATACACACATGTATACATAACACAAACCTCACAACTACACCCAGACAGCATGGAGCACCTAGACTAGTGGCAACGCCTGTCAAAACAGGTATGCCTTTCCTAAGATTCAAACTCCGACGGAGTAGGAAGATTCCACAGAGTGACAGGCAGGGAATTCCAAACAGTGGGTGCGATGAAGCGGAAAGAGCACTCAACAACAGATTTAAGATTACACTTAGGGACTTTCAATAGCTTCTTGCTGGAGAACCAGACAGATGCAGAGAGAGGCCTAAAGTAACGTGGGAATGGTTTAATAATCTCAGTGTTACATCTTAAAATTCCACCAGGCAGTGTCTACACCCACCTCTGTCTGACAACTCGTGGCCTTGACTTCTGTGTTGACCTGAGCAGAGCTGTCATGCTGTGCCACACCACCGACGTTGGAGTTTGTGGTTGGCGTAGGTTCTGATGACTCAGGTGTGCGTCTCACAACGTAATGCATGATGTCATCGCTGCTGATGGTGATGGAGGGCAGCAGTTGTCGCAGTTGCTGCAGCGTCATCCCCGTCATCCACTGCTGGATCATTGGGGTGACATCACTTGAGATGATCGTCTGGCACAAAGACCGTGTCTCGTTAATTACAGTGTTAGAGGGACACAAAGGGCATCTAAAAAATGCATATTTGCCAATGGTTACCAGTATATTGTATTAACTCTTACCTGCATAGGGCCACACAACTGCATTTGTTTCCCTTTAATTAAAGGGTTTTTCTGTTCGATTTTTATCGGAAAATCATGACACGCAGTATATTTTTTGTTATTGACATTTACGTTTCTGAAGGAAACAATTTGTTTACAGGGCAGCACTTGAAGCCATAATGACAGAGTATTGGTATCAGAAGTTCGGCCATCACCAACTGCTGTCGTCACCGACAATTGTATCATTGACATCACCTACGTCAAATGTCAGTTTGTTATCGATGTCAACCGTTCATGATGGCAACTGTTGGTGATATCGATAGATGACACTACAGACAGCGTTGCATCACTGGTAATTGACATAAGTGACAGTTGAGAAGATAGAAAGAAGAGGATGCTCCTCACTCACCAGTCTATTCTGGACCATCCTCTCCACAGCCTCCGTACCACCCTCCAGACAGAACTGACTGAGGACAACAAACTCATGGATCACTCGACGTAACCGCTCGCAGAGATCTCGCCCAAAGTGCTGGTCATCACCTACAACCATGGATATCAATGTGTATATGTGTGTGCGTGCGTGTGTGCGAGTGTTTGTGTGGTGTGTGTGGCGTGTGTGGCGTGTGTGGCGTGTGTGGCGTGTGTGGCGTGTGTGGCGTGTGTGGCGTGTGAGTGTTTGTGTGGCGTGTGTGGCGTGTGTGGCGTGTGTGGCGTGTGTGGCGTGTGTGGCGTGTGTGGCGTGTGTGGCGTGTGTGGCGTGTGTGGCGTGTGAGTGTTTGTGTGGCGTGTGAGTGTTTGTGTGGCGTGTGTGGCGTGTGTGGCGTGTGTGGCGTGTGTGGCATGTGAGTGTTTGTGTGGCGTGTGTGGCATGTGAGTGTTTGTGTGGCGTGTGTGGCGTGTGAGTGTTTGTGTGGCGTGTGTGGCATGTGAGTGTTTGTGTGGCGTGTGTGGCATGTGAGTGTTTGTGTGGCGTGTGTGGCATGTGAGTGTTTGTGTGGCGTGTGTGGCGTGTGAGTGTTTGTGTGGCGTGTGTGGCGTGTGTGGCGTGTGTGGCGTGTGTGGCGTGTGTGGCGTGTGTGGCATGTGAGTGTTTGTGTGGCGTGTGTGGCGTGTGAGTGTTTGTGTGGCGTGTGTGGCGTGTGTGGCATGTGAGTGTTTGTGTGGCGTGTGTGGCATGTGAGTGTTTGTGTGGCGTGTGTGGCGTGTGAGTGTTTGTGTGGCGTGTGTGGCGTGTGAGTGTTTGTGTGGCGTGTGGCGTGTGTGGCGTGTGTGCTTGTGTGGTGTGTGTTGTGTGTGTGTGGCTTGTGCTGTGCTGTGCGTGCGTGCGTGCGTGCGTGCGTGCGTGCGTGCGTGCGTGCGTGCGTGCGTGCGTGCGTGCGTGCGTGCGTGCATGCTTCTGTATGTGTATGTGTGCATATGCTTGTGTTTGCATGTGTGTGCGCGTGTCTTTGCGGGTGTTTGTTTGTGTGTGTGTGTGTGTGTTTGTGTGTGTTTGTGTGTGTTTGTGTGTGTTTGTGTGTGTTTGTGTGCGTGTATGTTTGTGTGTGCATGTTTGTGTTTCTGTATGTGTATGCAAGTGTGTGTTTGTATGTGAATGCACATGCGTGCATGATGTGTGTATTGTTATCCTTTCGCCATATGGCAACCAATAACACTACATACAACATCACTGCATTTGTAGAAATATCAAAACAAAGTTTCTAATCTTATTATAAATTCTACATAACACCATCACCAATAGACTGACAGCTTATGACAAAACTGGAATAAAAATATTGCTAACTGAGAATACAGGACTAGAACAGTAGTGTGTATGAAAACAAGCAAGTAAAAACAGACCTGGCACGTTAACTATCATCCTTATAGTGATTGTGAGTTGTTGTCGGAGAAATCGCGTCAGTGTCATGTTGAAGTCGATGTCATCTCGGGCCGTCACATCTGCCTGTAGCAGTATATGACATGTCACACAATGACATCAAGTGTCAGCTATCACAATCGTTAAGCTTAACCTATTGTTCGTAATTATTGTAATCTCTCCAAATACTACTAACCCACACCTGACCCTAAATGAACTTTGACAGAAATCTGGCTGCATCATATTAAATAAAAATAAATACAATAAAAAAATTTATCGATTACTAAAATGTTATTTACAAACAGGATTTTTTTTTTTTTAATAACACAGTATCCAGTCTTTATGACTACTCAAAGTGCTTTACACTTTACTCATTGGCAAACCTGTTTAATCAAACACCATCTTGGCTTCTCTGGGAAACATTCAGCTAGAAGAACAATTTGTTTTAATTGAACCAGACATTTCAGATAATACATACAATACATCCACGTCAAAAAAATAAAAATAATACAAATATATAACCTTATGGTAAACATGGTATAATGTATGCTAAATAACAAAAATGGGCCAAGTGGCCTTGAAGTCCTTTGGACTAATACATCTATATGTCACCCCGGCTGACCAAATGAGTGATAAGTCGGAAAAATTGTAACATTGTTTTCTTACATCCTTGTAAAGGTTGGGTAGGATGTTTTACACGGTTTCAAAAATTATGACTGCTACAAAAATTGGCGAAGTTATGGAGCATTGAACATGGTAGGGGTCAAAAAGTGAAAATGAAGAAAACGGCTGTTGAAGGTTTACATATATATGCAAATGGATTGCATGGAAATATTACATGCATGACATTCAAATGTGGCACACAGTATGTATGTTATGTTGCAATGATACACTAGATGTGATGTTTCTTGTTTATTGTGAGCAGGGCGGACAAATGGTTATCATACGTAGACAGGTACAGAAAGAAACTTACATTTTCTATAAAAAGAACATGTTTGCCTATCAATGGCATGCATTTCCTATTGTTGCTGAACGGTTTCTGAGATACGGCAGCCAACGGCGGACGCAGAGTGATGGCAATAGTCCTTTGGACCTTTGGCCCAAAGGACTAAAAAGTAGGGTCAGGAGACTTCTCTAAGACTATGGTAGTCGCTATCGAGGAGCCACCTTTTGTAATAAAACTAACTGAATCAATACATCAACCAAATCAAATTCTTCCAGAAAAAGAAAAAACATAACATGTACACATGTGTGAAGTGTGAGTAAGCTCACATTACTACGCTGCAATTAATGCGTGAAGACTATTCATATAGAAATATCCACCACTGTCTATAGCCAGGTACTCATACAGCTAAGTGAACTGGAACAACCTAGAGTGAACGAACTTGCCCAAGGTTCGACACCGCCGCACAGGATTCTAACCCATGTTATCTTGATTGAGAGTCTGCGCATAACTTATTCTGGGCAGCATTAAACAATGCAATATATTGCTGACAAAGACTGCACAAAGCAGTCAAAATATTTGAAAAGAACAAACCTGTCAGTTCCTTGAGACGTAACATCAACAAATAGTAAAACATAATACAGTTATCATGAATGGCTGTAAAATATGTTTTATGTAAGAATGGTAATTTTGCTGCTGACGACTGTTTGTTATGAATGAGACTCACAGCGGTGGCGTTGATGTCATCCCTCATGTCCTCCAGGATGTGTGCAACAGCCTGGTCAATGTTATCCACGGTTGGCTGGTTGTCGTGTAGCACGTGGTCACGCATGAACTGTTGCAGGGGGGTTCTCAGAGACTGGAGGGGCTGCGGGTTGCCAAAGAACACCGACATCAGGTCGATGAAGGTGAGATGTTGTGACACATTCATGAAGAGGTCAGAGAGCATGCCTGCAACAGACAGATCATGCCATTATAAGAGTGGAAAATCCCGTCATGTGGATAATCTTGATTGAGTAGACAATCCCTTCAGTGTGGATAATTCCATCACAGAGTGGATAATATGGTGTGGATCATCCCATCAGTGTGTGGATCATTCCACCACTAACTAATGTAATCCTAACAGTGTTGATAATCCAGTCAATGTATAGACAATTCTAATAGTGTTGATAATCCCATCAGTATATATATATATATATATAATACAGTATATGATGGTGTGCACATCTGGCACAGCCGATTTGCATACTGGACTTTGAGCAAGACAACAGCACACGGAGGCCTCCGATTAGAGGAGGCTAATTTATGCAAGGACATGTTAATTACTCCCGTGGGGAGAATCTAATCAACCAATCAGCACGCACTGGAGCGAGTCCCTCAGGAGAATCCTAAGCTGATCCCGCACTCCATTTGCGAAAGCATAAAGGGGCAGACGTTTGTCTAATCTGACCCAATCGTCCAGGAATGTTTAATATATAGCCATGATTTGTGCATCGTTATTGCAAGGGGTTGCAGGTCTCAATGCTTTCCCCACATTTATAGTTCATTGTGAGCATAGGGTTTGCGCCGGATGTGTTCACGGGGTTTTATTGCAAGAGACTTTGCATGGCTTTTTCCACTTTCGATTTAGGAATGGTATGGAATTGCATATAACGGGGCGAAATACCCCCACATTTGGGATTATTATAATTTTAGATTTAGTGTTTTGGCAGCAGATAGCGTGGTATTCAGAAAGGCATTTTTAGTTAATCATGTTGGCTTAGTTAATCATGTTGGCTTTAAAATTAACTCTACACATAACAAGTTTTGCTGTGATTACATGTCATTCCTTTCAATTGTTCTAGGAATACCACTGCTGCTTTATATGTTGAAATGTGGGCTCTAACAGCCTGATGCTCAGGAGACTAGTATGGGCTCAGTCACAGGCCTGGCATTGGGTTGTAGAGGAGTCCACATTTCTTTTATTTAAATATTACAGTCTGCCAAAAAGGCTTATACACTGGTTCCCCATAATAAACAAACGTCATCTATTTGGCCTTTTTCATATGTATATTTGTCTCCGTGTTGTTGCTTGCATAAATATATATATATAATACTGATACAATGTAGATAATCACACCATTGTATATAGATTATCCCATCATTGTATAATCCAGAAACACTATTGAGAATCCCATCACAGCCCTCTAAGTTGCAACTGAATTGGTCGCATACGCATCTGTCTGTTTTTTCTGTTTGGCGACTGATACATTATGTAATATGTACGGTCGCCCACTGGTGACCGCGATGAGTCCGTTACTCTATAATAAGATCACATTGTCATTTCATAAACCACGTGTTATCGTTTCTCGGAAACACCGTAAACGATACTGACTTTATTGGCGATATGTATTTTGAAACAAACACGATTACTCTGCAATGGTATTCGTTTATTTTGGTGGATTTGACACTGGATTTTAAAATGTGCAAGGCAAATTGCAACTCGTGTCAATCGACGTAAACGGGGACGCGAGCGGAAGGCGCTAATGTAAACCGTTTTGCGATCATTGTCTGGCTGTCCGATAAGCGCACTGAAGGCACGTTGCTAATTAAATGTAGTTGTCACATCGTTAGAACACATATACGTGTACATATTCCGGTTTCGAATACAACACTTGAAGGAATAACAACGGTCTATGTTACGCTGACTTAAAGTGACACAGTCCACGTTTCGTAGTTCTCACAAATTCCGTTGGATGGCGTCATAACATTTGAACAAAATTGTCAGTGAAACAGCATCAGTGATTTAAACATTCATAACTGTTAATATGACTGCTTGTGTAATTTAAACTTGTTAACTTATATATTAAGCATTACTGTATTAGAAACACCTAGTCATTTATGTTATTGTGTGAGAGGAATTATTTTATTATCTAAATTGATTATGTACGGCTGTTACTGTGTTGCAAATATTGCACAAATAAGTGTTGTTAGAAAAGTTAATCACAGTAAAACAGTATTATATAGATGCATCGATCATAACACTATGACATTTTAAATATTTGACAGAATGTATTATTTCTCAAAGTTAACTTTGAAATAAAATATTACTTTTCTGAACAGAAATGAATTCTTTTTTACTTTAAATAGGAAATGCGTCATTTGACACAGAATTTACCTTTTTCTGAAACAGAAAATATGTTATTTGAAATGGAATTTGCCAGTGTACTGTGTTAAAATGCATAAAGTTAGTATCTGGGCTCATATTCATACATGTTTTAAATTTATTTATATTTTAAACGGACATCTGTGGTTAATTGGGATTAAATTGGTATTGAAAATTACAGACATACGCACACACAATTACTTGGCTACTTTTTAAATTTGGCTCCTAAAAAATGTAGGTAGGAGCCAGTTGGCTCCTAGACAAAAAAGTTAACTTAGAGGGCTGTCATCACTGTATATGTAATCCGAATAGTGTAGATATCACTGTATAGATCATTCCATCATTGTGCAGATAACCCCAATGGTGCAGATAATCACAAACATGATGCCTCCGTGCCAAATATCAAAATCAAATATCGACATATCGAACTTTGCACCAAATACGAAAAACCAGCTTAATTTACCCATTAAAACCATTAATACGTATACAAGAAATCAGACATACCTTCTCCAGCTGCGACATTGTAGCCCTGTCCTAGATTGTGCAGGAAGTCAGCGATGCTCTCTGTGGACTGCTGGCCTGAGGCAGCCTGGGACAAGTGACTGCCAATCCCCTGCACCAACTGACCAAATATCTCATCTGACAACACTGCATTGCCTTGTCCTGGCACTTGGGGTTGCTGCGGTGCTGTACCATGAGGTGCAGCAGGTGTCGTCTGATTGGTCGAGCTAGTGTTGGCAGGTGGCATTTGTGGCTGTGTACAAAGGGACGGCTGATGAAAAATACTTCTAATGTTTGTCTATAGATAAAATGTCAATATCTACTTTAAATCATTTACACAGGGGAACATTCTGTACAGTTTTAATATGTTTTATAGCGAATCGTTATTATTTTGTATTATTACTTGATCACTTTACCTGGACTAATTATAATGTTGAGCAATTTAGAATTTAATATGCTTGTACACACCCGTGAACGTCCCGGATTTGACGGTGTCAAAATTAAGTTTTATTATTATTATTAGAAACAAAATACATAAAATAATATGAACAGTTTATTATAAAGTTTTTATCTTTATTTATCTTCATTGCAAAACTTAATATATTACTTGTTAGAATAATTTTTAGTGGAAATATATTAATTTAATTTTCAAAACCATCATCATACAAGTTACGATGTCACATGTGACCTTCATTTCCCAAACTATGCAAGACACGACATTCTTATAACTGTTGCTAAATTTTCTGAATATTTACGTACAAATGTGGTATGAGGGATAGGTACATTTACTTTTGCTAGTTTGTAGTTTATGTCTTGAAGTATTTGTACTCCAAATTTGGAGTTGCTATGTATTACAGTTTCCATCAGAATCTGCATGAAGTTTAGAATTTCTGCATTCATTAGCAATACTTGTGATGAAGATTTATTTTGCTTTTCAAGTTTACATGAATACATCCGGACAATATTGAATTAGAACCTTAAAACCAAAGTTTTCGCAATGAAATATGCGAAAAACAAACTACAGTGGAACATCACTTGAGACTGGACGAAAATGACCTGAATAGCGAGGTGACCATATTAATGGGACTAATATTATATGGTTTACTCTTTGTGGAAATAATTAGATTGTGACCCTAATTGCAAGGTGGCTGTATTACTGAGGTGACTGTAAACTGAGGTTCCAGTGTATAACAAAATATCATCAAAAATTGTAATTTTGAAGGTGTGTGTCTAGGAAATGTTGACGAACCTGGACGTTTTGGAACTGCACCCTGAAGGGACCTGCCCCAGGGGCCCTGGGAGGGGTGGCCCCAGGGACAGGCTGACGCACGATCGACTGCAGGAGGGAGGCAAAGGGGTTGGGGGGCTGGGCAGGGGGTGGGATGTGCCGTGCCTGCTCTGGTCTGCCCTGGGGTGTTGGCCCACTCGACTGTTGTTGTCGCTGCTGTTGATGCTGATGATGGTGTTGATGGGACATCGCTGTCATGAAACAAACACATCACAGTTGTTATTTGCTGTAATATACATCCTTGCAAGCCAGGGCTGTTTGCTGTAATATACATCCTTGCAAGCCAGGGCTGTTTACTGTAATATACATCCTTGCAAGCCAGGGCTGTTTGCTGTAATATACATCCTTGCAAGCCAGGGCTGTTTGCTGTAATATACATCCTTGCAAGCCAGGGCTGTTTGCTGTAATATACATCCTCGCAAGCCAGGGCTGTTTGCTGTAATATACATCCTCGCAAGCCAGGGCTGTTTGCTGTAATATACATCCTCGCAAGCCAGGGCTGTTTGCTGTAATATACATCCTCGCAAGCCAGGGCTGTTTGCTGTAATATACATCCTCGCAAGCCAGGGCTGTTTGCTGTAATATACATCCTCGCAAGCCAGGGCTGTTTGCTGTAATATACATCCTTGCAAGCCAGGGCTGTTTGCTGTAATATACATCCTTGCAAGCCAGGGCTGTTTGCTGTAATATACATCCTTGCAAGCCAGGGCTGTTTGCTGTAATATACATCCTTGCAAGCCAGGGCTGTTTGCTGTAATATACATCCTTGCAAGCCAGGGCTGTTTGCTGTAATATACATCCTTGCAAGCCAGGGCTGTTTGCTGTAATATACATCCTTGCAAGCCAGGGCTGTTTGCCATGCCCTGGTTGACCCCTATGCTAAGTGCGGAAGTTAGCTGAGTCAAACTAGTAATTGACTTCACCCGTGAAAACAGTATAATATATGTTTTTTGGCAACAAATATAGCTATATCTTTCAAACTATTCATGATTTAAAAAAAGTGTCTGATCATTGCACAGAGTAGAATATGCTGAATGCAACATTGAAAACATTATTTATATAGCATAATTATTCCAAGAGATATCCCGTTTCCAAATGCAGAAATATGAAGAAAAATGTTTTTGAGAAAATGGCTGTCAAAGATTACATAATGGATTTCATTACATGATAGCGACATGCTTGATCCATGACTAAAACTCACTTAGAGGTACGTAATTGTCATAGAAGTGAACTTTATTGACAGTATGCATACAAAGGTATAATAATTTGGCAGAAAACCATTTTCAGTATTTTATGTCAAAAAACACCATTTCACCTGGGGTGACTAGCCTTAATACGCTAACTTTGAGCACTGTAAATGCATCCCCTCCCAGGCGTTGAGGTTCACTCGCTTCTTCTACAGTCCCTTGCCTCCTGGGACCATTGGCCTCCCATCTATCATTAGTATCAACTGGTGATGTATTTGAAAATATCCACAAAGGTACTTATTTAGAGTTATTTACTTTTTTAGTGGACAAATTGTATAGCGGGACATTCGCCAGATGGCACCACTGTTATAAATTTAAGATCAACACACTGTAATGATAATAACAGTTGCCTTTGATAAGTTGCTCTGTGGGTAGGTGTAAGCTAGTGCTGCAATAATACAAAAGTACAGGTAAAGTTCCTAAAAGGAAAGTTCTCACATAGCGCAGTATCCAGTCCTCAGGACTGCTCAAAGCTTTTTATAATTTACTCCCTGGCAGTTCAATCAAACACCATGTCTGGGAAGCATTCAGCCATTATGCAATTAATGCACAAAGATTATCCATACAAGAATATCCACCACCGTCTGTAGCAAGGTACTCATTTGTATAGCTGCTCTGGTGAACCGGAGCAATGTAGAGTGACTGAACTTGCCCAAAGTTCCAAATGGCAGCACAGGATTCGAACTCGGGTGCTCTCAATTGAAGGTCTGCTCTGGCGACTGCGCTCCACAAAAACCAGCTTACACCCCCCACAGGGCAACACAACCTTAACAGTACATATATTTTGTCTTACTCATTCTCTCTGACCACACAATTTCTGCTGCCACTGGCGCCATCTGACAAGTTGTACATTCGTCATGCATTGCGCCTCTATGTGGCTGCACCACAACAAGCTCTTATATATTTGGCAGTTTTACCAGTTTTTAATTTTGACATGGCACTGCACTTTTTATAGTTGTTTTATGAAGGTATCAGATCGACGATGGACTGTGCTGTTTTGGGAAGTGTTTAGTGACTTTTTAGTATTTTAGTAATGTATACCTATACAGTGAACTGCACAGTGAAATGCACCTGTGCCACAACATTGTTGCTGATCAACCACGCGTAACGACAACGACAGAACCACTGCACGGCCATTCTTCACAGCATGTTCGCGTACAATCGAACTGACCTACTACGGATTGGACGCGCGATTGTGACCAGATTTCACCTTACACTACTAGACGCTTGTGCGGCACCACTTGGGCCACTTGAACAATCGGCGGACTCGAAGGGGCTGTAGGGCAGGAAGATCGAAGCAAAGACCAATTACTGCGCTAATCAACCATCACCCCCCTCCATCGTTTACCGACTTACGTTTGACAGCCCAACTCCGGCTACGACTGGGTTGTTGAACGTAAGGTCTCTTCGCAACAAGGCAGACTGTCACAGACTACATATGTGAAAATGACATCGACATTCTGTCCCTAACAGAGACGTGGTTGTGCAATAGTGATGAGACTTTCACTTCTACGATGGTTCCTCACGGTTACAATTTTGAACATCTCCCGCGGAGCGATCGACAGGGAGGGGGAGTTGGAGTCTTTTTAAGACCTCCTTCCACCTTTCTCTGTCCAGACTATGGCCTGTGGAATCTTTCGAGTGCCTTGAAGTGGTGTTACGCGGGTTGAGAGTTGCGGCAACGGCACGCATCTTTATGATTTACCGACCACCATCATCTGGTCGCAAGTCGAAGTCCTTTCGCCAATTCCTCGTAGAATTCGGCGAATTTCTTGAATGCGTTTCACTCCAAAACACCGGAATCGTTATACTCGGTGATTTCAATGTTCGCTATGGAAACGATGACGACAAAGATGCACGTGACTTAACTGCATTGCTGAATGATGTAAATCTAAAACAACATGTGACATCGGCAACACACTGCCGGGGTAACATTCTCGACCTCATTATCCCCCCGGTGAATGGCTCTATTGTGACAGACGTGTCGGTGGAGTCCTTGCTCACAGACCACCACATCATCATGTGTAAGTTGGTTTCATCTAAGCCACGACCAGTGCGTGAGGAAGTGATTTATCGTAAATACGTTGCAATCAACATGCAGCAATTTTCGTGCGACTTACGCGCTTCCCCATTGATTAACAACCCCGCCGACAACATTGAGAGTCTGTTTGAACAGTATAATGATGAACTTTGAACGGCAATTGACAGACATGCACCAGTCATCCAACGACTGATAAATGTGCGTCCAAGACAACCATGGCGGACTGACAACTTGCAGCTGATGAGACGGAAAGTGCGATAAGCAGAGCGCATGTGGCATCACACGCGGCTGGCTGTCCATCGTGAAATGTACACTGACTTGCGTGACACATTTAAGCAGAGCATCGCCACAACCAATTCTGCTTATTACTGAGCTGAAATCGAAGATACATCTCACGATACCAAAGCAATGTATCGCATCACGAATAATTTGATGGGACGTCCTCGTACGCCTGTGCTCCCCGAATGTGACGACGACCCGGATGCGCTAGCTGAGCAATTGGTTGATATCAGTACACGGCTGGTGACTGCATGCTCGCAATGCCAACTGCCCGCATTCCTACACGATATCGAATGCCGTATTGAAGAACCATTGTACGACTTTCAACTTGCTACAGTCACCGACATCTGCGGTCTGGTTGAGAAGACATCCAGCAAATCTTCTTCCAGCATTGACGTCATTCCTGGAAGCATGCTTAAATCTAACATTGACATTCTTGGACCAGTGTTAACCAGCATTGTTAACATGTCCATCATGTCGGCATCACTACCTTTCGCTAGGAAACATGACGTAGTAACGCCACTGTTAAAGAGGAATGGTCTTGATCCAGAACTGTTATCGGACTATCGTCCAATATCAAATCTGTCTTTCGTATCGAAGCTCGTCGAGAGATGCATTGCAATCCAGATACAACAGCACATGGATGCAAACGGCATCTTCAATATTTTCCAAAGTGCGTATCGTCCAATGCACAGCTGTGAAACAGCCCTAGTACGCATACAGGACGACATATTGCTTTCTCTGGATAACAAGAAGAGCGTGATACTGGTGCTACTAGATCTCAGTGCCGCTTCTGATACTGTCAACCGCCATCTGCTGTTCAATCAACTGCACAGAATTGGCGTGCGTGGCAACGCACTGTGCTGGTTGAAGTCGTATCTGTCACAGCGAACATAGGCAGTTAAAGTTGGCAACATCATTTCAAGAAGTGTCGATCTAACATGTGGTGTGCCTCAGGGTAGCGTGCTCAGACCTCTTCTGTTCACGATCTACTGCCTTGGACTCAACCATGTTTTTGAACATCATCAACTAATATATGTGGACTTTCCCCATGACCTGCCACTTATAATAGCCACCGATCGAATATCTCGTTGTACCACCGATGTGAAAGTGTGGATATCTTTCCATAATCTCCTGCTTAACGAGAACAAAACCGAGGTGATTGTCATATCTGCAGTGAACAATCGGAAACTTGTTCACCCGCCTGTTGACCAAGTCATTAATGTGGCTGTGCTGTTTCGCCGAAGCCGGTTATCCGCGACATCGGCGTTCTACTCGACAATGTCGATGACGAATCAAGTGCGTTGTGTTTGCCAGGTGGCATATTGTCACCTCCGAAGCATCGCGTTAATTCGGAAATGTCTTACCACTAATGCCTGCAGAACCATTGTGAATGCCTTAGTCATGTCACGTACTGATTACTGCAACGCAGTGTTATATGGTCTGCCGGAGACCCACTTGCGAAAGCTGCAGATGGTACAGGATTCTGCAGCATGTCTCATTATCGGGACAAGGAGGCAAGAACACATAACACCTGTTCTGTACCGTCTGCACTGGTTGCCTATAGGCCAGCAGATCGAATTCAAGCTCTTACTGCTGGTATATCGTGCAGTGCACCATCTCGGCCCTGCGTACATTTCATCGCTCGTGACATCCTACACGCCGACCAGATCACTTAGATCGGCTGAAGAAGGTCTGCTGACTGTTCCGAGATATCACCTTGAACATTATGGCCGTTGTTCCTTCTCAGTGGCTGGTCCGTGGAATGCCCTGCCTCATGCAGTCAGGCATGCAAACTGCGTTGCCACTTTCAAATCACTCTTAAAGACACACTTATTTCGACAGGCCTTCAAAGAACTTTGCAGTCCGCATCAGTAACATTTGTGCAATCCTGACATTCAGTTATGTACTTAGGTTGCAGTTATTTATTAATTTTTTTAATTAGTATATTATATGTATTTATCTAATTTAATTTAAGCACATTATTTATTTTAGGTATTTAAACGGCTAATTCTTTTAATTCATGTATAATATATACACTTGTAAATATATATAATTTTTTTTATTCAGGTTTATATAACTGACATTTTATGTAATTTTTATATGCTACTTTTAAATCATATTCGTTTACCTTTCTATTTAATATTTCTATTTAAAATGTTTTAGGCCATTTAATGTATTTTATTTATACTCTACGATTGTCCGCGCCTTTGAGCAGATTTGTCATCCGGACACACGGCGCTCTACAAATGCTTTATAATAATAAATAATAATAGTATGGCAGCAACCAGGTAAATAATTCTAAGTAACTACTTTTGCAATTTTTATTCAATACATCGCCAATTGGCAGACGAGAGACCAATGGGAGGAAATACTACCACACTGCCCCCGAGTCAGCGTATCGAGATATAGGTATTTTATTGCAAACAATCAAACGGCATATTCACATCAAGTAATAAACAGATAAAAACTGTTGTATAAAGGCACAACCACGTGTATGCAGAGGCAAACGAGTATTTATATTTCGCAACCTACATCAAGTTTGAAACAAAATCAGTTTTGTAATTAATTCACATGCTGCATCATAAAAATGGGTAGAGAACATACCATGTGTGTGCGCATGCTGGTGCTGGGAGAAGACGGAACTCAACAGATTTGTCATCATTCCACCAATATTTTCTGGCCCACGCTGCAATCAACCAACAGGTAGAGTCAACAAGGTAACATTTAATCACGGCAATCTGCTACTATTCATGTCTTGTCCGATCTCCAATCTTGCATTAGGTGCTATTTTAACACATCACCTACATACTTGCACCATCGTAACTGACCTATCCATCATGTGACCTATTTCCAAGCAATAAATTCGTCAAGCCATCAAAACAGGATGACGAACATGTGGACCATTTAGACATTCGTTCATTGTATTTTGTAGAAATATGGCCCCCAAATGTTTTTTGTGTGACAAAAACGCAAGACAAAATTGTGTGAGAACTGCATGCGGGAAAGTTTGATTTCACAGATGTCACGCCACAGAAGTATTTACTATGTAAACATTGCTGGTGACCCAAAACTTGAAAGGTCACGTGACAAACTTTGATTGTGACGTAGGCAAACAATGATGAATTATATGCATCAAATGCCACATGATGCCATATTGCAAACCCATCATGTCATAAAAGGTGGAATATTGGAAATAAAATATTTTTATGCAAGCACCAACACAAGTCATGAATAGTGATGAAATAAGGCCAAATGAATTACGTTTATTAAAGAGATTAAGTTAGAGAGAGAAATGTGGGCTCTACATACCAAGGCCAGGCCTGTGACTGAGCCCATACTAGTCTCCTGTACCTCTGGATGACAGAGCCCACATTTCGGCATATACAACATTAGCATTACTTCTGTAATCACAGTAGACCTTATGCACTGTACCGTACTAACCAAGCACACAATTCATTCACACTAATTTTAATCCCAACTACCTGCTGAAGAGTTACACTATATCAAGATTTAGTCTAAACCTATAAATGGGGCCATTACGCCGAACTTACTAAAATCACCGGTGGAAGAGAAGCAAGCTGTCTCGGCATCAAAACCCCGTGAACACATTGTCCACCTGCACTAAGAAAATGGAGAAAGCGTCGAGATCTGCTATCACCCCCTCTTCCACCAATGATGTCTCTAAAGCTATCAAAAATTGGGAGGAATGGGAGGGCCAACATTTTTGATGTGACCACTCCGTCTGCTTTCACAAAACGAAGTGACCAAGAGCTCATTGAAATCTGCCACCGAGCGCCACTACCGTGCGGTGATTCGTTCCTTGTGCCAAAAGAGCACCAAAGACAAAGGGGTAATTGGCATCAGACATTAGGAGACATTAGGCCAATCATCACTCGTCCTGCGTTGTTGCCAGCACAAAAATACATATGCAGCAGGTGCCGTGGCCGCATATTCTCATGTTTGCCCACTCAACACTTTAAATTTACATATTCAAACTCATTCGAAGTCAAACTTACCCTCAACAGCTTAATTATATGCATCTATTCCACACACGGAAATAGTGAGTGTCATAGCTAGAATGCGCACAAGAAAAGACTGCAAGCATGGATGCTTAAAATCGAGCAAGTCATGTGACTCACATGAGCGCCATCTGGCTGTCTGCGGCCCAGAAAGAAGCGCGAATGACACTGAAGATTCGGGTCAACCGGTTCCATGAATTCGGCACCAGGTGGCCGAAATATGCCGTGTCCACCTGGTGGCCCAGGAATGAGCAGCGTGGCCCGGTGTGGCTCTCGGCCGCCATTGCCCGTCGATCCTGCCGTAGTCGTTGTCCCACTACTAGAGGGTGCCGTTGTGCTGCTGCTCGGCGTCGCGCTGTCCCCACCTGGCTGTTGAACAGTGGTCGTTACCGATGACGATGATGATGACGACGATGATGACGACGATGTATGTGTCGACGTTGTCGGGGTGTCACCTTCTTGGGTCACTATGATGACTGCGAGAATGGAAACAGATCAATGCTGGTGTCATGTTGACATATTATGGTGACACGTCATAGAACTGATGACAATCTGACAGTGTTATTCAACGGGGCTATTTAACTGCAGTGGCAAGGTGTGACAGGCTTTACTTGACATAGGACACTGTGACAGTGACATGTATTGAGGTGGCCTTGACCCGGCTTTGACTCATGATGATGGTTACCATGGTGGCCCACATGGCCCTATGTTATTTAAATAGTGACACTTCATGGCCCTGTATTACATAAAAGTTAACATATAGCATGGTATCCTTTGTGGCCCTGTACAACATAAAAGTTAACACTTACCATGGTGACCTGCGTGGCCCTGTACAACATGAAAGTTAACACTTACAATGGTGGCCTGCATGGCCCTGTATGACATAAAAGTTAACACTTACCATGGTGGCCTGCATGACCCCGTATAGTATAAAAGCTAACACTTACCATGGTGGCCTGTGTAACCCTGTATAACATAAAAGTTAACACTTACCATGGTGGCCTGTGTAACCCTGTATAACATAAAAGTTAACACTTACCATGGTGGCCTGTGTAACCCTGTATAACATAAAAGTTAACACTTACCATGGTGACCTGCATGGTCCTGTACAACATAAAAGTTAACACTTACCATGGTGGCCTGCATGACCCTGTATAACATAAAAGTTAACACTTACCATGGTGACCTGCATGGTCCTGTACAACATAAAAGTTAACACTTACCATGGTGGCCTGTGTGGCCTGCGTGACCTGCATGGCTCTGGACAGCGGCGTTGGTAGCCATGTGGATGATGTTCTGTAGGAGATCAGGTGGCATGAAGGACGGCATACCGCCTATCATGCTACTCAGGCTGGCGGGTAGACGCGGCATGCGACTGGCATGTGACTGGCCTGTCTGGTTCGACTGTGTCGTGTTCGTATCTGGAGTGCCTGCCTGTGCACCAGTCTGCACACCTGTAATTAATCAAGCAAATATAGTTACATTTTGTTTGTACCGTGATCTGAGTCAATTGTTGCCTCACTCTTTGGCAAGTATTCAGTCCAAGTCTTAATGTAATTATTACACACAATTCTATATGCATAATTTTACTATTCATCTGACTATAGTTGAGTTGGAGTATGTATGTGTATGTATGTGTATGTGTGTGTATGTGTGTGTATGTGTGTGTATGTTTTAGTCGTAGACTGATGTCAGACACAGCTGAAAAGGGGGTGTATGCTCACTGACCTATCCATCATGTGATCTGCTGCCTAGCAAATGCTCCATCAAGCCATCAAAAAATGGATGCCGAATGCGTGGTACATTCATGCATTCCATCGTATATTTTGTTGAAATTCTGGCCACAAGTGTTTCTTTATGATAAAAACATATACATATTTTTACATGCATAATTTCACCATTCAACTAACAAAAGTTGAGCTACCTGTGTGTGTGTGCGTATGTGTGTGTGCGTGTGTGTGCGTGTGGTGTGTGTGTGTGGTGTGTGTGTGGTGTGTGTGGTGTGCGTGTGTGGTGTGCGTGTGTGGTGTGCGTGTGGTGTGCGTGTGGTGTGCGTGTGGTGTGCGTGTGGTGTGCGTGTGGTGTGCGTGTGGTGTGCGTGTGGTGTGCGTGTGGTGTGCGTGTGGTGTGCGTGTGGTGTGTGTGTGTGTCTTACTCGCAGATCAAAGTCAGACACTGCTGAAAAGTGGGTGTATGCTAATTAGGATCTGTACTATTAATTAACAGGATGAATATGGTATGTGCATACATACTTGACGTGGTGGTGTTGGCCGTACTCTGTGTCGTAGGTGTCAGAGCGTGGGACGTGACACTGCTGATTGACACAGACTGCGGACCAACCTCCATGAACACGTAGGGCTGACCATTGGCTGACATGCCCATGGGATGAGGGGGGTGAGTGCCTGAGGCTGGAGTCGGGCGCGGTCCCTAGTGATGGATAGCATCAATGTGTAAGTTGGTGCACTCTGTTTCATATACAAAATGCTGTTGTTTTTGTGCAAATATTCTGCTGGTGAAGTATCACACAAAATGTTCTAAAGTTCTTGTTCAAAACTGAATTAGTAATCTTATTTTGTTTATTTATTTACATTAATTTCAGATATATAAGTTATAAAGGTCTTGTTCAAAACAAAATTAGTCACAAGTATAATATTATTTTATTTATACCAGCAACAACACAAGACTGGAATAGTGATGAAAAAAGGTCAAATGAATGACGTTTGTATTTATTAAAAGGATAGATTAAAATTAGAGAAATGTGGGCTTTACAACCCAAAGCCAGGAATGTGACTGCAGCGTTCGAAATAGCACTTGTCCGTTGAAAATATAACATTTAGGAAAAATATGTGTTTGTTTGCTGATGATCAATTGAACATCTCAGTGTTCTGCCCAGGTTTTCAAAAGGGCACATAGAACGCAGTGAGCAGTGGTTAAAAGGCACTTGCGACATGCAATTAAACTAAACATGACCCATCTTAACAAAATGAGTCGCATGTCAGAAATTTTTAATATTGAGTTATTAGTAGCGTTGGAAAGGGCAGAATCTCTGCTTTCACATGGTGTATCATGTAAGAAGATACCTTAATTCTAACTGACGTTATGGGTTAACAAACACATGTGGGGTAGAAACCTTCAAACCCAGAAAACGGCCGTCAAAGTTGATGCAAATTATTCGTTATGTTTCATGAAATGTACCTTAGTTACCGTCTTCCAAGTTCCCTGGAGGTCACAGAATGTAGTTATTAGCATATGTATGCCCATATATGGGAAGATGACGCGTCAAGGTTCGTGGTGATATCCCATATGTTAGGAGCATCCCAAAATTAGCAGTTGCGAACGCGCAATTACGGCATTTTCGGCGTTATTTTAAGGAAATCGAGCGGAACACTTCGCACGGTCTACTTTTAATATTCGTGATGAATAGTAATAATAATGGACCGGAAAATAGTTGCAAATGAGAATGGGTGGTCACATGTTTTGGTGACCGGTGGCGTAATGGCCCCGCTTATAGGTTTAGGCTAAATCTTGACATAGTGTAACTCTTCAGCAGGTAGTTGGGATTATAGTTAGTGTGAATGAATGGTGTGCTTGGTTAGTACGGTACAGTGCATAAGGTCTACTGTAATTACAGTAGTAAAGCTGTTGTTTTATATATCTATAACAATACTGCTAATGTTGAATATGCCGAAATGTGGGCTCTGTCATCCAGAGGTACAGGAGACTAGTATGGGCTCAGTCACAGGCCTGGCCTTGGGATGTAGAGCCCACATTTCTCTCTCTTTAACTTAATCTCTAACAAATGTCATTCATTTGGCCTTATTTCATCATTATTCATGACTTGTGTTGGTGCTTGCATAAATATATATATATCCCCAATTAGAGAATATGGTGAAGACATCACTGAAAAACAAACTTACAGCAGTGTGGGTAGTGCTGTCAACACCGACACTAGACGAGCCACTGTTGCTGATATTAGATGGACTGCCGGAAGCTGTTGATCGGGGCACAGCAGTAGATGTTGATTCTGAGCTGACTGGCATTGTACCAGGACGAAGCAGGTTAACATGAGCCTACAAACAAATATCAAAAGGTTACTGGAAATACAGTTAGCCTCAGTGATTTTTTAATCTAACTATAAACAAGCAAGAATTCAACATTATGTACATATCATAAATTGTAACAAATTCAAATAAGGGAGAAAGTTGAAGCTCACTGCTTATTAGGCACTTTCCCCCAACATCAATATAACATGTGCATCAAGTAAACAAACTAATTAATTTTTACTAATTAAAGAACATGCTAAGTGAAACCACTACTACATTCATATTTCTAAATCTTAGCATAGTGATTGTTGCCATTTTTATTCAGTTAATGCATGACTGCATAATTTATATGCACATCTAGTAAACATTTATGGGCATAGTGCATGCATGTGGTTTAAAAGAGCGGGGTGTGATTCTGACACAATCTGATCAGCATATCAATGACTGTTACGAAGTCTTCGAATTTTCTAAGGTCCATTTTCTTATAATTTGACAAAATGATAACATGCCCACCAGTGGAAAAATCAACTGTGTTCTGTGCCCTCAACAAGCTCACAGGAATTTTGCACATGTGATCGTGACAAATGTTTGTGAGAATGGTCGAACGGGTAATTATATTGGGATTCCCTGGAGTCACTCGTGTGTCTTTCAATTAGGGCATGATCGGTGCGGGTGTCTCCACTGTTGTCATGGGTGGTACAGTCGCATCTGGCATAGTCAATTACTAGGGAGCCAGTCTGTTCCTCTGCCCAGAATTAGTGGGCGTAGTAATTTATAACAGGAAGTCTGCTGTGTTGAACATGGGAAAATGGGACATTGTTGAACACCAAAGTGCATTGCAGTTAACTCAGCCTGACTCGGCCGTATCGCCAATAAAGCTTGTTTTGAAACCGGATGCTTTGTTTACTATTTGAGCATGCTTAGGATCATATCTTTCAAATTGTGAACGTTGTTACGGGCTTACTAAACACAATTTGGCAGGAAATATACCTTCAACATAGTAATTATATTAATTAATAAATGAAAACCTAGGAACAGACGGCCTCCTTTTAGTCAGCTAACTTTCACACATTACGTCCAATATCTTCCAGGCGTGGTGTAGTCAACTACCACCTTGCGAGGACGTCACTTACCGGGGGCGGCATGTGCTGCATGAATGCACCAGATGGCAGCATGGGTACCGGGGCGGCCCGCAGCTGCCGGGGCGGAGGTTGGTTGAGGTTCACCATGATGTCACTGATGTTGTGGTAGCAGTGACTGAGGTAGTGCGTCGCCTCCGCCACTGCTTCACACTCCGCCTGTCTCGCTCGCATCTCACTCGACTCCTGGTGGCAAAAAATGCAGTTAAAATAACGTAATGCAAATACAGGTATGCTCCACTTATGGTGAACAGATTATAGGCGCTCAAATACTCTTATTTCAGGAAACTGACAATATAAATATGCATTAAAATGATATTATCACAAACACACCATCACCCACTCACGCACGCACGCACGCACATGTACATAAATCAGTGTGTTTTCTTTAAAGATACACAATAAAAATGCTGCATAATAAAAAATAACACACACAAAACTATCATAAGATTCACAACATGTAAAATTCTACAAAATACTGTAAGTGAAACAATGGCATAGCTAGGTAGGGCAGGAATAGACCATGAGAAAGTTGATTGAGAGGACTGAGGTTCGAGTCCATCAATTACCGTTTAAAAAAATATTTTGCCCCATATGGCCTGGTCTTTTGGACGAGAAACCAAAAGGTTGTGGTCCCTTGTACCTGGTATCTATGTGAAACCATCAAAGCCATGTGAAGTAAAGGATTCCATGCAGGGTAATTACCAAACCTGTTGTGGATTCATGCAGCTAATGGTCTTGATCTACAGAAACCCACATGCAGACCTGCCTACCCCAAAAACTTCCTGATCTTCCCATTTACACTGATTTTCAGGAATATAGGCCTGCTGTCAGTAATAGTTCAGAACCGTGTCGGATATTGTCAGGAAAAGAACACCACTGTCAGTAATACTTTAATACTGTAACTATGACGATCATTGCACCCAAAACATAATTGTCTCTAATAAACTATGAGGTGTTTTGAAGCGTTCATTTAATAAGGTAAGGTAGATGTTCAGAACCAGCATTGGTGGAAATCAAACGTGAACAAGCATAACTGTAATGCAAATGCGTCTATACACATTCTAATTCTGATTTTATTTAAATTTCATAAACAGCATGCTGACTACAAAAACATGACAAATTATAACAATGCGTCACGTCATTGTCTATTTGTGGTGTCATTAGGATTAATATTAATAGCCGGTATAGGGCCAGGCTATAGACTACACAATATATTACTTCACTAGATCAAAGTCAGACAAACACAAACTTGACAAAGTTGTGCCGGGGGACGGCAAAACCATTACGTTACACTAGTCGTCAACATCATCTAGTTTACTCAACTGTGTGCTTGAGTCAATAACAGCTCCTGGATTATCTCACCAGATCAGATTACTCCGTAAGATAATCCACCAATCACAGCACTGGATTAGTCCAGATGTCTTATAACTCCAGTCAAGCAGTTTGTGTTTTACAGTGTTTTTGGTGACCTTGTGGCGAATTACCCCCACCTTGCTAAGTAGAAGTTGTGTTTTTGGTGGGGAATGTATGTATTCTTGACATCTTTTGTTTATACATATAATGGTTTTTAGTCCATTACAAGGTAGGGACGAATCATGTATATATTGTTATTGTCAAGATTGTAGGAATGTGGAATCTGAGAAACCGGAAGGCTGACACTGTACAAGGGTTCAGTGTCGTATCAGGTTTGGATTTTAGAGCTCACATTCCTATTAATGTCATTCCCAAATTGGCTGCACGATAAGCGGTCCAACTTCAATAAATAAACGTCATTCATTTGGCCAATTTCGATTCTCTGCTACATTGGACTTGTGTTGTTTATTGCATAAATACACTAACTTAGTCTTAGTACAGTCAGTTGGCCTGACACTACAAGTACAACACCCACTACTCTGTCACTAGTACTAGTCTAACGACGTAGTTAGACAATTATCCCGGCCACCATGTCATGTGAAATAGGAAAATAAATTTCGTGTATACGGCAGTATGTAAAGCTGACCCCCTTCCTTAAACTTGACAATACGGGCCATGTCTGCGTGCATGCTGTTATAAACATTTGCAGCACACGTTTCTTCTTGGCTGGTAGTGGTGCCGTTTTGATCCCCGCCATCATTTCGTGCCGCGTGAGTCGTGACTTCTTGTTTGAGCGCCATGAGTGCGGAAATACGAATTTGTCGTAACGCTGTTTCCTATTGGTCAGATTATGACCAGAAGCAGCGAATGAAAAACCATATCACAACAAGCAGCGTATATATGCTGCCACCTGTTAAATAAAGTGAAGCTAAATTTGAGGAGCACGGAAGTGATTGACGATCATTGTGACAACGAAAGAATCCGTAATATTTTCATCTCTCGCCGTAATACCGTAATTTGAGGTGTATTTCCGGAATGATTCCGGACAATCCGGAATGGTAGGCAGGTCTGCACATGTGCGCTGCATCAGTTGTTGCTGACAATATTGATTTCATAATGGAGTAAGCGCCTATGAAACCTACCTCAGCGGTAAACTCTGGATCACGCTGCAGTAGTTCGCGATAACTCTCCAGGTGGGGCTGCAGTCTGCGGTTTACATCAAATACTTCTGATAGGAGCTCAGCCAGTGCTGGAGGTGCTGGGTGTCTGCAAATAACAATAACGCTCTTTATTATGGAGCATCCTCATAAGCCAGGGGTGTTAGTTGACTACTCTACCCCTGGCAGATATCCTAGGTGATGTACAAAAGTTTGTCGAATCAGTTGTACTTTGTCCTAGAACTTTCTACCTTCAAAAACGTGAATAGTATTTTGAGCCTGACCATTTTTGCAATTTTTCCACTGAATTTCTACTGGGCCTGGTGAAAATTATTTAGAGTTAATCTAAAGATGGTGCTGCCACCTGGTGTCACAATTCATAAAAACTGAACAAAACATATACAAACATGCTAGCTTGTCATGGTGAATACTAGAAGGGTCCAAATATGTGAAAAAATTTAATAAATAATTCTCAAACGACTAGTTCAAAATGATATTGCGAAAGAAGTGTTAAACAAAAGTCAGTACCGTAATGATTGTATATATTCAAACACCCTAAAAATCTACATAATAAAGTATTTTTATGAACCTTATGTTTTCAGACACCTCATGGTTCCTACATTCCATGTTAATATCATGGGTAGTCAGACAAAACACAAATATCAGAACCCGTTCAAGTTCATAAATATTCGGACAGCGTGCTGTGAATAATTTTTCTGTATATTTAGTTTTTGGACAGCTGAGAATTGTATTCTTTTTAGGTGTCCGAATACAAAGTCATCACGGTAATTAACAAGTTCGCCTGTTTACACACTCACTGTGGTCTGTTTTGATCGGAGGTACCAGTGCCAGCAGTCTCGGTGGCCCTCGCACTAGGCCTGCCATCTGGTGTAACATTTGGCCCATCAGTGCTGCCACCTGGCGGAGTTGTTGCGGGTGTAGCGGTGCTGCTACCTGGTTGTGGACTCGCTGCCGACCCTGCAGCCATGCCATCTGGTGGCGGCGTTGCACTGGTATCCATCGGTGAACCGACACGAGTGGAGCCAGGTTTGGTGCTGGTAGTTGGGCGGTCGGCCGTCGGAGATGTGTCCATTGGTGCCACGTTTGCTGCGTCGGCTGTGTCTGCCTCAGGATTCTGAATCGTACATGAACGTGCATCAGCGCGTTACATCTGATAGGGGCCATCCATAAAGTATGTCAAGCTATTTGTGGACTGAAACCTCTCAACCACTTTTTCATACTGTATTGCTGGCGTGTACGCCTCCGCTAAACTTACGTTTGTTTTGACAAAGAGCTGTAAGATTCTAATTATTATATTTGTTGCATGTTTGTATTGATTCACTGTTTACACATAAATGTAAGTTTGTAAAAGAAATAAAAACAATAGTACATTTGCTGATTTTTCTTTGGAATGCTGTTATGGTGGCTCTGGTAGCAAAGACATGCTTGTTTTATTGGTGGGGTGATCACATGTTGTTTTATTGGTGGGGTGGCCACATGTTGTTTTATTGGTGGGGTGATCACGTTGTTTTATTGGTGGGGTGATCACATGTTGTTTTGGTGACCGGTGGCGTAATGGCCCCACTTCTAGGTTTAGACTAAATCTTCATATAGTGTACCTCTTCAGCAGGTACCCCAGGGTAGTTGGGATTATAGATAGTCTGAATGAATGGTGTGCTTGGTTAGTACGGTACAGTGCATAAAGTCTACTGTGATTACAGTAGCAATGCCATTGATATATCTGTATAACAATACTGCCAATGTTGTATATGCCGAAATGTGGGCTCTGTCAACCTGAGGTACAGGAGACTAGTATTGGGCTCAGTCACAGGCCAGGCTTTGGGAGGTAGAGCCCACATTTCTTTCTAACGTAATCTCTTTAATAAACGTCATTCATTTTGCCCTTTTTCATCACTATTCATTATTCATGACTTGTCTTGATGCTTGCATGAATGCATATTAAGCGTGCTGCAGCTTCATAAAAACAATGTTCAAAGACAGCCAAAACTTGAAGTGTATTTTTTGGCACAACCTTCACCAATCGTAAACTTGTATGCCAAGTTATAGCTTCGTAACTATTGCAGTTTAAAAACAATTACATTAAGTAATGCTTCCTGGTTGTCACTGATAACAGACATGTCACCAGATGTGCAGGTTTTGCATAAAATGTGACGTTTTTTCATTGGCAAGCAGTTTATCTAAAAACAAGGAATTAGCTAAAATCCGTTTTCCATGTGCACACAAAGTTTAACATTGTATGCAACATTTGAGAACATTAAAAAAATACAGAAAAATATACGTGTAGCATAAATTTGATTTAAAACCCATCGGAATTTGGTTTATATTACTTCGTGAAAACATAAACAAAAAAGTGTCAAGAAAATCAATGGTTTGGTGTTAGGATAGAACCGGCATAGCCCAATTGTAAAATAAATGACAAGAAACCAACGCGTCTACCAACTGAGCTAGCGACATCGATAGAAATTCATTGACTGATTTAAGTTATGATAAATTGTACAACTCCTGCTTCATATATCGATATTCTAGTTATATTATGAGATTATACACGTTACTTTTTGCATATGCATATTCGAAAATGTCCGGCTACACAGCATAAAATGTGGAATTTCTAATTCATTAAATTTTTTGATTTTTGGCGGCTTGGTGGACATGTAAATAGATAGCAGGATGTAATATAATATGAATTCAAGCAACAGGTGTTTTTATTCCCTTTAAGCACACCTCTGAATATGTATTTACAATTTACTTTAATACAAATTGACGGAGACATCTGTTTTTTTAGATATCCCCTGCCAACCAGGCCCTGCAATCTGTATTTGTAATGACTAAATGTTGAACGACTTCATGTTTATGACTGGCCTATGGCCCCATATACTAGTCTGTTTTGGTGGTACCTGATTGGTCACCCCGGGTTACTATGAAAATAGCAACGTTGTCGAGGGTGCAACAGCATTCATTTGCATAACAAGAAGACTACTGACAGCATTGGTTATTTAACATCATGATGCAATTACGTAATCTTCATAAAATAAGATAACCAGACTATAAATATGATATGCGTTCACGGCCACCGAATTAACACTCCCAGGCATCTGCGCTGGTGTGAAACTGACGTCATCGTTTCTACGGAAAACGTCGAATTTGAAGGGGAATTCCATTGAGACACACAAAGTAGTAGTTTTTGAAGGATGGACTGGTGACATATGGCATTAATGCCATGTTTTCTTTTGTAGTACATATGTTCATACCAACACCTATTAATGTTCTATGAAGAAAAAAGTAAAGAAATCAACTGACACGATAACCACTGCTCAAACCTTAAAATCTACCCCAAAAACTGGACAATTACTCCTCTACCAGGTAAATATCAATAGCAGCGAGATGATTCAAAACCGGGTTCCTCAATCAAGAGTCAGGTGTTCAAAAAGAGTTATGCTACTGCACAGTGCACACACAAGTTAAAACGACAGGACTCTTTTGTACGCCAAACCCACCTCGAGTGTATCGAGCACCCGTGAAGCGCCACTCAACATGCGACGAGCCATGTTCAAACGATTCTGTGATTCACTCTCAATCGTTGCTGGACCCAGGTTGATGTGGACATCCACAGAGGAACCATCTCCCTATGAGAGAAACACATACAGCTGCACAAGTAGACGTCTATTGGCTGGTCATCAGTTCTCTGACACCAGCACACAGACCACTTCATGCAATTAATCACAAACCCGCAAAAGACAAGATATGGTTTTCAGTTCAGCCTAAAACTCACTATTCGTTTAGTCCATCACAAATTATGATCGTTCTTTGATCTGTAGCACATGAACAGTTTATGTCATGCGAACAGTTGGTGCAAGCGGGTAGTTTTGATGAAATCATAGAATTAATTGATTCTGATCGTTCAATTGGCTAACTTGCAAAAGGGCAAATGTCTTATGTTGAAATATATATAGAGCTGGATCATTTTTAGTTTTACCATTTCTAACAGAATTTTTTGTAGAAAATAATGCTGTGCTTTGTTTGATTTCATCGAAATACAATAACACATAATTTTTCACAAATGACCTGGCATAATGGATACTCAATAGGTTTGATTTTTTTTAAATTCTAACATGGGACTAGCAAAAATTTTAATTGAGGAAGCATTGTGGAACTTACAAAACTGTTACAAGAAAACAATACAGTGTAGATAAAGCCAAAACATACTTGTTTCATGTAGATGATTTATGGAAAATGAAAATGCTGATTTCGCTGTTTAAACAACTAACTACAAATGACTTGTTGGATAAAACCAGATCTTGCCTTGCAATTTATTATACAGTGTTGTTAGCATAAAATACAGAAAAAACTTTACTCAATTAATCCCAGGTGTATAACTTTCTTAATTTAACTTTCCCAGTGCACTGTACATAAATTTAGGTCCAAATAAATTGTCCAATTTAAGCTGTATTCTGCTAACTAGAGTAAATCAATTACCCTAACAAAAATCTTAAACTTGGCAACACTGAATATTTAATAAATAAACCAATGTGAATGCATCCATTGAGTGTCTGCCTGTGCAGGAGGGAGAGACTGGCTAGAATACAGTCATACCTAATACGGTCATCGGAACCTCAACTCGACAGAAAACATATATTTGCAGAACTGCCACATTTGATTTTGTTAAATCTGACTTAAAATACTGTTTGAAGCCATAAAAATCATTGTAACATTTTGCATTGGTTAATCTGCCTACAGCAGTTGTATTCCGAATAAATGTTGCTGCATAACTAACTACAAATTATAAAATGTACCTACACCAATCAAAATCCACAAGGTACAGCGTAGCATCAAAATTACTTTCTACTCAACCGGTGTAAGTCTGTCATTAAAGTTTACCCTTGCATTACCAACTAAAGAAACTATATACTTTATAACAAAAACATAAACCTTATAACATTCCGATCCATTTGAAGCCATTCAATACAATGGGATATGGTCAAGTTTCTCCCAAACTGATAACGTTCTGTATTGTACGTTGTAACTCTAGATCATGTGACAGGTCTGAAATTTGCACATTTATAGCTGACATCCATGGAATATATCGATAGAGGTGACAGGTGGGGTCGTATAAGTTCACAAAGTCCAGAAAACGTACAAGTATTACGAATGTGTGGGGTGTTTGTTTGGTCAAAACAACACATTGCACCATCTATTGAGTTGAACATATATTAATCCACACCGACACTATTGTCGCTGGTTTCATAGACATTATTGTCGGTGGTCTGAACCAATACGTTTTTCTGGATTTTTGTGAATGTATGAGACGACCCCTTACTGCAACAGTGCTGCACTGTGACAGGCAGCACTCACACTGACCCGAGTCTGTACCATAACGTTCTGGCCCGGCCCAACAATGCCCGAAGCTGACAGGGCCTGCTGCACTGCATTCTACAAGGACACACTGCAGCGTCAAACAGGCCAATACTATGTCCACCAGGGTTGGGGGCAACTACTTGTACTTTAATACATTTTGTCAGTACTTGGATTTGTATTTGTTTTTATGAAATGACACTATGTGTACTTGTAGTTGTACTTGGTCAATTGTACTTGCCAAAATATCAAGTACATTTCAAGTGCTTGCCGAAATATCAAGTACATTTCAAGTACATAACTTGAGTACCAGGTATTTAGAACACACAATCATACTACACGATTGTTTTACAAGTGTAGAGCACCACATTGAATGCCCATTCTAACTATATGTATAACTAATAGTATGTTTTCAAAATGGTTAATGATTCGCACCAGAATAATATTATTAGTTTTGATCGTTACAATAGAAATGTATTCTGTTTCAAAGCACTTGTATTTGACGTGATGTACTTGGAATTATACTTTATAAGTAAATTTTTCAAAGTACTTGTGCATAACTTGTATTTAATTAAATGTAGTTGACCCTAACCCTGGCGTGCACACAGTCACCAATATACACACATGCACTCAACAACAACAAAAGCAGCAATCACATAATAAGCACAATAGCCGACTTAACCTTTTTAGGATGTACAGCAAATAGACTCAGTTTTAAAATGACACATAGCATGCAATTATCCAGTAGGTGGCACAACGTATAGCATATAAAGCGTTGAAGTTCAGCTTAACTGCAGACAGTTTCAGGAATTTTTGGATCAAAACAGATCAGCCGATTGCAGGCTTTTGGGGCTTAAAGGGTCAATAGTCAGTGCTAGCAAATGGATGTCACAATAGTAATAAACCAACAATTAACATATACCTGAATTACTATTATTATGTATTACTTACAAAATATCACTTACTCAAATTTACTACACACATCTGTACAACATTTTTGCACGATTTATGAAGTAAGGTTAGGCAATTCTAACATCAGCAATTCAAAAAATAAACTTCACATATTTTAAAAGGGCACATGAACCATGTCTGCTTCCTGCTTCAAAAGTACTAAGCATGCTCCACCCTATAGAAACACCCCTGAGTTGGTCCAACATGGACAACACCTACCTGAATCTGAGCGGGATCTATGGCGTCATGGGGCATGTTCAGCGAACCAACCATGACATTGGCCGGCGACGACACTTGGCCTGACATGGTGCGTCTGGCACCGTTGACAGACGTGGTTGAAGGAGGAGGGGCAGCCGTCGATCGTCCGGCCGAGCCCATGTTAGATGGCGCCAGTGGTGGCGGCCTCTGGACGATGTGCAGTGTCTTACCATTGACATCTGCGGCGAACAAAGATTTTTTTCGAGGCTGGTATATTATTTACTGGTGCTCTTTGTAATCATAACCTACTCGCTTACACGCATACGTTCAGAAATAACCCAGTGGCAACTGCTGTTATTATTACAGTATTTGGAACATAAATTTGTAATAGCATCATCCTCTGGGGAATATCTCACTATACAATTAGTACATTAAAAAAAGTAAATACCTTTGTAATTGTTTCAATATACCACTAATTGGCAGATCAGAGGCCAATGGTCCAAGGAAGATAGACTTACAATTCTTGAAAATTAGCCTAATACACAGATGTGCTGAATGCTTGTTATATATGGCATCAGAATGTGTTCAGTAACCGGGAAAATAATGGCGCAACATTACAGCAATTCTAACGCGTCTTATGAACTATAATTACAAGCAGCAAATTTAAAATAAGATGAGTGATGAACAGATGAGAGGTCTCTACCATATTCGTTGAGTCTCTTGTCGTCCTGCAATACTCGGCCCTGGAAGATGAGTCTCTGCGTGTCGGCAGTGATCTCCTACAAACAGTAATAGAGTCAACTCAACAGCGATGCTGAGTCACATTTGAAGTGGTAACGTGTTGATATAATCAGAAGTCTTTATTCTTTATTAGACCCACATATAAAACAAAATGGTAACATTTTCAAAACAGAAATATCTACAGCTAATTATGAAACAATGTGTTAAAACAGCATATAATACACACATGTATTATTAACTAAAATGTACAACATAAAAATAGAACAATTAATATACACAATAATGAATTAACAATATCCCGAACTTGGATTACAAAGGATGTTACTGTAGATAAAGTAAAAAGGGGTCAGGGAGACTGCCACCAAGATCATTTTTGGACACACCCTGGGATATACTTCCAGTGATCCGATGTATTGATATGCTCATTATGTGTCAATATATTGGCAAAATATTCACTGTTCCTCATTATTTTTAGTGAATGGACAAAATTCAGTTATTTAAAATTTTACAATATAAACCTGATGCTCAGTCCAATTCTGAAATTTGTGAAAGTTGGAAGTTTGGAACGGGAAATGAAATTTGAGCCAATAACTTGACCGTTTCATGTGACAACGAATTAACAATATTTTGAATGAACAATAGTGAATTTATTTTTTAAAAGCTTAATTAAATATGATTGTGCAGACATGTCTTCAAATAAAATAAAACTTAAAATTAATTGGAACTGAATGTTCCTTAGGATTTTTAAAGTTGGAAAAGGTCATTTGGAATTGGAACATATTTTTGTAGGGTGGAAACGGAACTAATTTATCAAATTGACAAAATTGAACTGATCCATTGAGTCATGACTGGCTTCAGTCATTTTCTTTATCATCATAGTCACTGAGTTGATACTAAATGACTAAAAAAGTACTTACCACTGATGATGCTATCTTAACCTTGAAATCTTTCACCAGAATCTGCAAAGCAACAAATAAGCAATATTTTGGAACTACGATGTGAAAGGTATTAAATATTAATATGCAGTGGAATCCAATATAAAAACGCTAGTGTGAAATTACATGCAATGCTGTTAAACTTGGATTACAATATGGACTGAACTGTCAATTAAGAAACATTTACCTAGAATATCATACCTGTGTTACAATAAAATTTAATATTCTTGGATAGCAATAAAAAGGGCTAATAAAATTGTATTCAATGAAGCTTAAGGTGACCAGGGCATGCTATAATAAAACCTGCAATGCCAATAAATACTTGTCAGCTGTACTGAAGTATAGTTAATAGAAAAATGACAGGAACACTGGCAATAGTGCACCTCATACAAGAACTGGACATATGTTGCATGACCACACACTTCAAAACAAGTTTCCACTAGTCAGGTGCACTACATAACAACAGCGACAGTTCAACTTGAGCCAAAACAAAATTAAAAAATCTACTGTTAACATCACCCGCTGTTACTGCATTAATATAAACAAATCTATGGATTTATCTTTTCAAAACTTACATCATCCGGCACTGAAAAGGATCGGTTCTTCCCATCCAATGTTTTCACTGTGACGTCAAGCATGTTTAGATGATGGCTGGTGCTGGCTGTTAGCTAATTTTCTACAAGAAAACATACATCCTGGTCTGACCTGGGTTCAATTCACTTTTATCAATTCCAATTCATGTGTATGTACTAAGGATCAATTCCATTTCAATTCAACGTACTCACAAAACAGGATCAATTCAAATTCAATTTTATTCAATTCCAATTAAATTCTAATTCAAATCGGCAACATTAGCAAACAGTAGTCTATTAAATTCTTTAATTAAGCATAAGCCAGGAAGTCCATAATAAAATGCCTGCTTTGTTCTCAGAAAAGACAGTGTTAAGCAGGCCTTGTGCCAAGTACTGTAATCTGCCTGTTCTGAAGGGTGGTATTGACTCAAATCAGACAAGCTGCACCAGTCCAGCTTGGTACCACCTTGCAGCCAGGCTAAAGAACAAAGGGGATGCTGAACTCTGGACACTGGCAAACCCTAACTCACCCCCTCAGCAAACAGTACTTTTGGTCTCTTAGCAGCTTTGTTCTATGCTACTAGTAAAACTGGGGTACATAGGGACTGAGAGAGCAGAGAACTGCTAGACAAAGAATTGTAGCCCATGTTTTGTTTGGTGACAAATCCTTTCGTTCATATAAATACTGGTAGTTCTGCTGTTGGTTGTTTTATTTTGGTCTTTGACCAAAAAAGACATGTCCCAAAATGTTACTATTCAACATATATTTTGTAGTTTATACGTGTTAGTTTATATAGAAAAACAGAAATTTTTTTTCTAGTTCGATCAATCTTATTTTGCGGGATTCAATTCTAATTAAATTCCAATTCAATCTGTTTTGATTTTATTCAATTCATGCATTTTTCTGATAAATTAAATTCCAATTCAATTAAGAATGGAATCCAGGTCTGATCCTGGTTTATTAGAATAAATAACTGATGTACAAACAAATCATACCAATAAGTTAAACAAATAAAACCACAGGAACATGCAACAAATAGTCCTGGATAAATATATAACGTCCACATTTACATTTATTTACAAGCTTTTGGATGTGGAATTTGGACTGCAGAGCTTTTTGTCATAATATTTACGCTGATGGGAGTTTACAAACAGAGATCCCGGCTCTGTGATTCCACTACAGGTTACACATTTACCCACTGCGTGGGATCTTTTACTTCCCCTGGTAAAGACACCAGGTATAAAGACACCAGGTATAAAGAACCAACACAATGGTCTCAATTTGGGACGTAAAAGAACCACTGAGGACGACAAGCACCCTGGCAGTGACCACCCTCAGTGCCAGCATAGAAAGGTCGGCTTGGCGATAATGTTCTGAAAAAGGCTGACTAGTTGAATGAGACCTCATAAGATCACTGTAACCACAATATATACAGACTAGTCAGTTAATAGAACGTTGCCGAGTGCTGGAAACAACTAGAACTAGAATGGCTTAGTGCCTCTTCCAAGACACAGGCCATATGGTGTATGAAATTGCCAGTTAGGTTGTCGTCTAGTCAAGGGTTTGTGCACAAAGAAATAATTAAGATCAGTTAAGTAAATGATTTCCCACATTTTTATAGTGTATACATACTGGATAGAATACTCTTTTAGCCAAATGGCTAATTTCTTAAGTTGCACGGTATGTAAACATTTTTAATGGGACTAGCCCTAAGTTTTATCCGTAGATGTAACACAATACATAGCGTATTGTAAAAATTATTTACTCACTGATATAGCATGGCACTTGTGTACAATCCGGACACACCTGGATTTTTTCATTAGGCTCTATAACTATATTTTTGCCTAAATGTGAAACCTTAGTGTGTTAATGTCAACATTCCGTATCATCCCATGCATATTTACTGGATACCTTATAAAAATTGAGTCTTAGTGCACTTTTGGGGCCAGTCTGTGCCACTGCGGCTTTGCATTATTATGATGCGTGCTTTCCATGAGCAATAGCCAATATACAATGTGTTGTTACAGACCAGACCACTATTTATTTTAGGCCTTAGAAGTATGCTACAAAGCATCCAATATTTTTATAACATAAATATGGCGAGATGATGTTTAATGATCATGATGAAATTCAGTAGTAAAATGCAGCCAACGACAACAGGGCAGATTGGGGCATTTATTTTAGAAAAAATCCTGACAAAATCGAAGTAGGTCATGATTCTATACAAGTGCCGACGTCTTTAAATACCACATGATTAAACATTAGCATATTTTTATATATTCTAAATGAATGTAGGGCCTATCAGTATCATGCAGAATAAATCACGGGTTCAATATCAACATGGTTTCGTACCGAATTACTGTCTATAAATTAAACGTCCGGCTTCTGGGTGACGGGTTCCTTGGGGAAATGTCTCGTTATCTAACAGCTCAGGAACGCGTAAAGAATTTCAAAAGGTAAACGTTCGTTTGAAACAACATATCATTTCAGTTAAAACATGCGTTTCATGGGTATTATACAAGATAACCAAAACACATAATCGCGAACAAGAACGCAGTAACCTGCCTGTCCGACGTTGCCCAACGTACGTTTTCATGTGCATGCAGCCTTGAAGACGTTCACGCGTATCTCTTTTAGATATCATATCTGGACGATGTTGTTTAAAAGATAAGATAATGCTTTATTGTCTCAAGTATGGAGTTTAGACATTTGTCTCGGGTGAGAACAGACATGAGTGCAATATATGTAATGTTATTAATGTTATTATGACAGTAATATATTACCTAACTTTTGTTGTCTAAGTCTGTGACGTTTATTATTGAACAGTCACGCCAAACAGTTTTTTTATATATAAATAATTATTACTGCATCTCCCAACTGAGCGCTTTCGAATATAGGAAAACGACACGATTCCTAGCTACCAAGGATTTGGGCGTTGCCATGCAGAATATATGTACCGACACCCTGCGTATGGCCTATATAGTTATTTATACATAAATTAATTATTTATGCCTATATATGATCTAGATATATGCAGATTGAGACCTATAATTAAATGTGATGATAAAAAATTGAACAAAATGCTTGTTGAATATAATTTCTGATCTTGGCGCATTTGCTGCCTCAAATTACATAAGACTCAGAGTTTGAAAAAGAAATGGATAACAAAATAATTATGAATATTAATTGGCATTGCCCAAACAGGTTTACCACAACACTGTTTTGCCTTTTAACCTAACAGTTAGCTACAGTGTCCTACACAGTCTTGCTCTGATATTACTATGATAATCTATGCGTATAATGAAATGATCCTATAACATTAACGAAGAGCATTTTAAAAGTAGATTGCCTCATCATTTTAGTCATGTAATTTGAAGTTTTGTAACGGTATGAACACAACGTTCTTAGTTTATTGCAAATAGTCCCACTTTTTATAATGTTAACAATTAACATTGTAATCTCATAATTACAAAATGTATGCTTTTACAATATATATATATTGTAAAAGCATAAATATATATATATATCATATAATATATATATATGTATATATATATATATATATGTATATATATACATATATATATATATATATGTATATATATATACATATATATATATATTATATATATATATATATATATATATATACATATATATATATATTATATATATATACATATATATATATATATAATATATATACATATATATATGTATAATTTTTACAAACTTGGGAAAGATAATTAACGCCCAGTTGTGTAACATGAGCATTGTCATCAGTTTGTTTCATTTTGTAAAACAACTGCTTGCAGGCAAACTAATTTTTACCCAACCAAGGGGGGCAAAACGAGAACGCTGGCAAAACAGATCACTGACTAATTTGCACATTTAAATTATCCCATTCCAATTTTAATACCACCACAAGATGGGTCCAGAAAGAAACTTAAGAATTAAAGCAAAAGAAATATTATTGACAGTGGTGACACTAGCTAAAATCTAAATTTCACCAACTGACCAATTTTGCCCACTTTTCCCCTATTGTGAAAATTAAAATAATTCTTGTAATTTAATATAATGTTATTGTTTATATTAATTTTTAAAAACTAGTACCATCAAAAATATATATGCTTGTGTTAAATAAGAAAACTATAGCTCCCATTGCATAATAAGGCAATGGTTAGAGCATCAAATTTTCAATACAGCAAATCCGGGTTCGAATCCTCATAAATTGCTTCTGTTTCAAACCTTGAGCAAGTTCGTTCATTCGACATTGCTCCAGTTCACTCGACTATTATGCATGAATGAGTATACCTAGCTATAACAGTGATGGATATATCTTTACCAATAATATTTGCTCATTAATTGCAGTGTGGCTGAATTCTTCCTACTGAACTCGAGATACTGTTCGATTGAACAGGATGTCTGTCATGGAGTGAAGTGTACATTGTTCTGAGCATGATTCCGCTATCGCCACTCTATCGTCGCAGTTTCGGATGATGACTTTGGAAGACAGGAGAGTGGGTGGTGCTGTTGAAGATTTCTACTTCTCTTTACCTTATGACATTCACAATTTTTGAAGCTCACTAAAAACCTCTAATTGCATCCCCTTGAGACTTACCTAAATGGGGGCATAATCCAAAGGTATGACGGGGGGCATTAGGGGGCACATACGCCACTCTAGCACAGTCAGATTCCAAAGGTCTAGGGGGTGCATGCTCCTGCCTTCCTGGATCTACCTATGCTTACTTAAGACTAATAAACAGTTGCTCTCTAGTTACCAATATGCAAATATACCATATTATACCATGGTATATAAACCCTTAATTGGTAATCCGTGGTTAAACAGTGTATTTTACCATGGACTATTACCATGGAATTTTACCATATAATTTTACCATAGTTTACCTGTTTCAGAATTCTCTGGTATTTAACCAGGGAATACCATGGTATACAATATTTTTATAAGGGTATAATATATACATATATATATATATATTATAGCGACTTGCTTTCGAAAGAATGCATTGTGTGTGTGTGCACATATGGGGGATATTTATGCACATGCTTTAATCATGCAAACACGAATTTCATGATAAGTGTTAAGTCTTGAACATGATGATTGTTTGAATAACCATAAAAAGAAAGTAATTAGTGTAAAAATGCATGTGTAAAATATAAGTGGTCATTGTGATAAGTATCTTACAATCGTGTCAAATATAAATTAATTTATTAATTTTAACTTTCATTAATTTATGATTACCAAGTTTCGTAAATGTGTGTTTCATAATGATTTTATGTTTGCATACATACTAGCAGTACCAGCTCTGGTAGCAGTCATGTCGTCGCCGAGGATGGCTGCCTTCTAGTCAACCGATGTAATCAATCAATCTCGAAACTCGCACGAGAAGTTGTGGTCAAACTCGAATAAACACGTTTTACACACAATACTAACCATCATGGCACAAAGTGGTTGGGATGAACGCGACGTAACTTATGTGACAAAGAAACGTATGCCTAGAAGCGGACAACTGCATACTGAAAAGGTACGTTTTGAGACGAAAAACACCGCCCTCTCATGACATAAGGCTCGGGTTGGTTTTGACTCGTTGCATCACGAATAGTCTGATTGGTGTCAAAGACCGACTACGTTTTGAACTTGTGATGACGTAAATAAAACAAAACATAGGAACACAATAGTGTAGCAAACCTTTCCCTGTTAGGAACTGATCGCAGTAGAATATTGTTTTAATAATCCAATACATTATAATGATTATTAAATATGTACTATAGACAATTATGCCGGGTACCCATATTTAATTTATTTACAACAGTGTAAGATTGCAACATACTAACAACAATATGTTAGTGTCAGTATGGCGAGGTATACTCACGTCCGGAACATTCGGGGCAGGTCAAAATTTGTGGTACTGAAATCTCGTGTTCTAACACTCTTGGTCTATTTTAATACATTGCATGGTCTCGCACTGATTCATGTGACGTGATTGTGAACAATTTACACAGCGTAGATAGGATCCACAAATTTTGACTCTTCGATGAGATTTGGATTTCGCAGGTATATTGTCGTAAGTATTTCACTCAAAACAACTTTTGTAACAGTTTGTTTACAGAATTTGTAAGGAGTAGTGTTAGAGATTTAGCACATAAATATCTTACAGAAGAATTTGGTGAGGTTTTAGTAAAAATGGTAAAACACGATTGGACATACGAATATTGCCCTCACCAGTATAATAAAGATTAAAGAATAAAGGGCTATGATTAACAATATACTGAAAAAGTTTCATTTTATTTGCTAATGGCCCATTTACACTACAGCCATATAACATGAATTGGTAAGTAAAGAATAAGAATACATATAACATAGACTTGATGGCGGTTCATGGATGAGACAGTACGCAGCAGCTGTCAAGAATGCTGTCATAAGTAACACATTATTGCATCACTGGCAGGGACATGCTATGAGGCAGACATGATGGAAAAGAAAGGCAGAGTGCAATTTGGCAGTCATTTTAGTAATTTATTTTAATCAAAATTTGTACATACACTTGATACAGTATGAACAGTTATAAACATGTTTTGTTACAAGACAATGTCTTGTTGTTTTTTTACGAGTTGTGCTTAGATGATAGTTAAACTAACTAATTATAGATATATAATAATAGAAGTTTCTGCAGTGTATGTACAGAGTTCAAGAAAGCCAGTTTACAAGTTTCTGGATGGTTTTCAAAACTGTTGTACTTTCAGCTCAAGTCCAGTCAGTTTTTGCTAACTTTTGAAGTTACGTATATACTCATTGGTCAGAATTATCACTGTAACATTAGTTCATAGCACTCTACAATTCTTCTACAATTGCGTTGAGATACAAACATGTGGGGCATTGTGCTGACTTTAAACTCGCGCCTATCAGCAAACATTCACTTGATCAAATGCAATGTTAACAGACACATTTTTTTATTAAAACAAATTTATCATTTATGTAATGGTGCATTTTTTTCACACGTTACTTTTTCTTAGACTTTAAGGCCAGACACGGCAGGTAGATAGGATTATTTTTTTATTTGTGCAAACAGTTCAATTTGTTCTGCCCAATGCATGAAATGGGTCTCACTGAGTAAAATATATATTGAACTTTTTTTAGCCAGACCCCTCGTTTCCATGGTAACAAACAAAATGGCCGCCATTTTGAGCAAATATTGGCAAATTTCGAAACACTGCCATTTTTATTGAATCCATACATAGTTATAATTATTGCAAATCCTTCTCTATATATTCTATTGTGAAATGATCAGAGCATTTTTTGAAATGTTTTTAGTTTTTAAAAATGTTTTTGGTCAAATACAAACAAATATTTTTTGCAACAAATATGGCTATATCTTTCAAACTATTCTTGATTTAAAAAAAGTGTCTGATCATTGCACACATTAGAATATGCTGAATGCAACACTGAACATATTATTTATATAGCTTAATTATTCCAAGAGATATCCCGTTTCCAAATGCAGAAATTTGAAGAAAAATGTTTTTGAGAAAATGGCTGTCAAAGATTGCATAATGGATTTCATTACATGATATCGACATGCTTGATCCATGACTAAAACTCACTTAGAGGTACGTAATTATCATAGAAGTGAACTTTATTGATAGTATGCATACAAAGGTATAATAATCTGGCAGAAAACCATTTTCAGTATTTGTTGTCCAAAAACACCATTTCACCTGGGGTCTCTGGCCTTAATAACGGTTCCATTGACTTTAAATTAAATTTGTTTTGTATTCAGTAATGATATGAAATACTCGACTCTTCCGATTGCTATATTTGTATACAGAATCTGCCTTATTTGAAGAAATGGGAGTATATACAAATATTACTCAGTTTGCAGATGCACTTGTTGCAAGATGCACATCATGTACAGAACAGAATATTTCTGTACTGTAACCACAATTTGGAATATTTAGTGACTTGTACTTTGTCCGCCTTTTCGTTTTCCCAAGTATTGTCCACCTTTTACAATTACAGGGTCCATCGTTAGCAGTATGGTATTACTACATTAGTACAGTATGTACTCATTGTGCGGATTTCTGTGCAGTAACAGAACTAATCCCAATTTAATTACTAATCGCAATATAACATTTGTTGTGGGTGAAAATACAGTAAGGTGACCTACCTTGCCTGTCATATATACCAGGAACACTCAACTTAAAAATTCAACCTTATTGCTTTGGTAGTAATTATTAAAAAAAAAATTCTAATTACAGGCATTGAGCATTGCACAACGGCAAGGTCTGGAATTAGAAACATCAAAGAAATGTAAGTAACACTTTTGTATTTGTTGGAGTCTGTCAGAAATATCCAAATAACCAGCTAGATTGCAATATAGTTCATTCTAAATATTTCCCGGTGCAATAAAGATCTAAAAGTTACATGGAACATGTTGATTCAACTTGCTTGACTTGACATAATTTCTACGCATTAGCCAAATTGACTAATTTCTGTCCTCTTGGATGGTACACTCAATTCAATTTATCTTCTGTAGCACACCACTCTGCTGTTAACAAAGGGAGCCCAGTGTCACATGTCTCTTCTCTGTCCTGGTTATTTTTAATCTGTTTGCCATTGTGACACCTGTTAGCCAACAGGAAATACATCTAACACACTGTCTCTTGTGATCGTAGAGTCCAAGTTTCTGCACCATATGGATGGATACCCAGCTATATTGCTATTGGCAGTATAAGGCCTTCAGATAGTTGGGCTTTCAGTCTTGTTGTATCTTACTGCCTTAAAACCACAAGATATCACGATTAAAACATACATGATAATGAAGATTATATTTTAAATAATAAACCTAAGGAATTATTCTTTGAAAATACTTTACCCTTGTATTAATTTGGATAAAACAATTCTTAAAAAATACTTTTACAATCACTCATTTGCAAAGCATGCCTATTTTCTATAGACATCCCATTGCCCACAAACGTAATGAGAATGATAATCACCTTGGCAAATACATGTTGAGCTTTTACATAAATACTGTAAGTTTGTTTAGATTGAAATAAACATGTATGTTTTATTGAAATGATAAGAATACCATCAGGGGCTTAGCCAGAGACCCATCTGCCCATCTTTAAGGGTAGCCACTACCTGAAAACGGCCATAGGCCATATCTCTGTTAATACTGAACATATCTTACCAAATCTAATCAATATCTGACTGCAATGACTTTTGTGAGATGGGACTTTAGGTTTGAGCATGTTTCAAAGCTTCTTGAAATTTTTTTAATATCTGAACAACAGTCAGTGAAGCCAGATATCCTTGGCCCAAAACCACCTTATTGCACAAAGGAGTATTTTAGCTGATGATTCTTGACAACGGCTGATCACACGTACAGTTGTTAGCTCAGAATAATTTTCAAGGATGTGAAAATCAGTCTCACTAGAAACATTCATTGCCATGATAACACACAAGCAAATGAGCCCATATTTCAAATGTCATATACCATTCATTTATCTAACTAGTACATCAAATTTGTTTAAGATATGTTCAGTATTAATAGAGATATAGTATATTGATTATATGGCTGTTTTTGGGTAGTGGCTACCCTTAAGACTGTCAGATGACTGGCCAAGACGGGCTAAGTGCTTGAATACCTTACAGACAATCCTGGGACTAGATATAAACATACGTATACATAACCAGGTTGTTGAGGGAGTTGGTTGAACACATGGTTCTAATATGCCCCGAATGAGTCAACCGATTTCTTGTTCTCAGTCGCAGCCGGTCAGAATAAGCAACATCTGACATCGAAGAACACAGCGAAGTTAGACCGAGAGACAGAGGAGCTTCACCATGACACCATCAGTATGGATGTAGCTCGACTCATCCAACAGGCTCGCCAGGCAAAGGGATTCACGCAGAAGGAACTCGCCACGGTCAGTAGGGCAACCTCTAACAGGGTCAGATGTTCCACATTATTGACCTATCCATCATGTGACCTGTTGCATAGCAAAAGCTCAGTCAAACCATTCAAAAAATGGATGCTGAACACGCACATTTGTGCATTCTGTCATATATTTTGTTGAAATTCTGGCCACAAAAGTTTTCCTAACAAAAGGCACAGTTTTTAAAATGACAACTAAATGCAGTAATGTTTGATTTATAAGATGTCATGCAATAATAATGTGATGGCTGTTACAGTGTTTTGCCCAGGTTTTCAAAAGGGCAGGGTGCCATTTTAATAAAAGGGCACGTAAAGCGCAGTGAACAATGGTTAAAAAGGCACTTGCAACACGCGACTAAATTAAGTAGTTAAAATGTACACAATGTTGACGTATATATTTATGTATTAATATAGGTTCCGGCAAGCATTTGTAGAACAAAACACAATATTCAGCTTTACATAACTTTTTAAATTAGTGTCAAGCTGCATAACAGTCAATAAACACAGAGAATATTATACAGGTAATATGTGTGCCACATTTCTTTGAGCTAGGTTTAACATAAGTTTATATATATACAGTTATGTTTGATTTTGAATATTAAACATGAACAAGCAACATACTAATTTTTAAAAACAATATTTAAATAAATGTGTACAAATGGAAGATTATAGTATATATATATATATATTGTTTTATTTAGTTAAACTGATATGTCTTAACTTTATTTAAGTCTTACTAAAAGAATTTAAGAAAAAATACCATATTCAGCATAACATAACATTTTAATTTATGTATAAATCCACATCATATTAAAAATTCCCAGAAACTATTATACAAGAATTAGGTATGCAAGATATTGTTGGGTTAGGATGAGCAGAAATTGTGATATATATCATTGCAAATAGTAATAAGTGCGACGTCAATAATATAATTATAGATATGCATGTAACTAATTTGGAAAATTCCATTTTATTTACCAACAAAACTACCCACACACAATCTCATTTTAACAATCAATAAACATAAATAGTTACTAGTTTGAAGCTCTGTTTAATGGTACCCCTCTGAATAATAATTGTTACATGTAGCTACTGCTAAACGCTTTGACAAAAACAAGACGCTGGCCGCCAGCAACCTTCGCACCCTTGGCTAGTCCGCTATACACCCTTGTGACGTCGTGACCTAGAAACAGTACGCCTTGTAACGAGCATGAACAATGTCAAGTGTCGGCAGGCCGTTGCATATTGAATGTTCTTTTAACGCACAAAATATGCAATTATTCACTACTATTGTTGAGCTATGTTATACTAAGCGTCGTTTCAAGATCAAGGCACTTACAGATCCCCTCATATATTCACAGTCATATAACTATCTGCAGTCAAGAGTAGAGTTACGATGCAAATTTTAGCAGGGCGTCGTATAAAAAAAAGGCAGGGCATTAATTTTGCCTTTTTTGGTACCAGGGCGTCACTGAAAAGGGCTCTGCAAATGTGATCTGGCAGAATACTGTAGTTAATTAACATTGCTGGCAAGGGTAAAGCTTGACGGAGGTCACATGCACAATTGTGAAATGTGGTGTATGCAAACTGTGACATACATACTGTACTGGATACATCAATTACCTTTCAAGAAACTTGGTTTGTGATTTGAATATTTCTACTGTATCCCACCAAATTTCTTGAGAGGTAATTATGTCTTCTTCATCAATCCATTCAAGGGTCAAATGTGTATCTATTTTTATATTTACATTAAATTATTTTGCATATAAATTTTTGTAATTTAATCAAAGAACTGCTATTAAAAATATTATTTTCCAGAAGCTAATATTTTTTTTTGTATTTGATCAAATACATACCAAATTATGGCAGATTCAGCAACTTGTGTTTGGTGTATTTCATATGGACATTTAGGACTTTTAATATTGGTAGATACATATGTTACACTTACCTAACCAAACCCACGCCATCACTATACATTGCAATAACTTCTACAGAATCTAAACATGTTGTACATTGTATGGCTGATATAGTGTTTTAATTGTCCTTATGTATATCAAAAACACACAAAGCTCCTGATAACTAGCATTATTTCCTCAGCTCCCTGGAGGTTTGACTTATCCAGATTGCAATGTATTTGAATACTACAATAGAGTGTACTTGTATTTGAGAAAAAAATGCATATTTGTATTTGATAAAAACATTTTACCCCAAGTCTGACCTGTGGTGTTCAAAGACAGAGAGCAGTGTTGTGATACTGTAGACTCTCTCCTCAGACTTGCCCACATACAGATTGCAGAGTTTGTCATCGCAATGTGCCTCTCTCTTGCAGCGCGTCAATGAGAAACAACAAGTCATCAACGACTACGAGGGGGGAAGAGCGATTCCAAACCAACAAATATTTGCCAAACTCGAACGTACACTCGGTGGGTATCTGCATATAACATTGAGAAACGTCTCGATGTAGAATCAGTACTTTGTTGCCTTATAATATTCGTACTTACAACTAATATAAAGCTGCTTCCTCGGCTGGTTCAGCTCATCAGGAGTCCAGATTTTTGATGTCCAGAGAATGAAGTGTGGGAATAGTTTAAATACTATCAGAGTTAAATTTTAAAAGTGTGTATGTTTGTTTAAATGATCAACAAAATTGGATGTTGTATCCATCCTTGCAAGCCATGGGTGGTGACAATACACTACCCTGGCAGACACACTAAAGGTCATATTCCATGTCAAAGCTTTTAGGCAATTTTTGCATCACCCGACCCTGATTTTGATTAAATTTGTTGTTGGCTCACATGAGAAGATCAAAACAGGTTAAATATTATTGAAGATATAAGTCACTGAACTTTGACCCGATTCACATGCAGACTATTACATTAATGTCCATAACTCTGCTGCTGGTAGTTAGAAAAGCAAGTAAGACATCATTGGAAAGCCAGTAAATCTGCTGGCTGGATCTGGCGCCTGGTAATTTTTCAAAAGCATAATTTATCGAATAACGTATCAAGTGCCAAAGTGACATTCGTAGCAAGTATGATCAAATAAATAAATATTGTTCATGTTGTACATATCTGTTTTTTTTAAGTTTTTAAAATGTAGTTTAACTCGGAATGCAAATTTAACCTACACGAACGTACAAACACACACACACACACCATCATCTCATTGGTCTGCCTCATGTTATTTATAATTTTGCACATGTTATTGCTCCAAAATTGACGCACACTTGATTTATTGAAGGCATGAAGCTACGAGGAAAAGATCGGGGGAAACCACTCCAGCCAAAGGCGAAGAAATGACTGCGTTCGCGCAATACATGGCAGCTAATTTACTGTCGCAAGAATACGGTTGACCTTATTGGTGATTTTAAAAGACGTTTCTTACCTTGTACAATAGCGCGATTACTATGTTATGCTGCATTTGTGGACACAAGCAATGGGCCATCATTTCAACAGTCGAACAATAAAGACAAGCAAAGGATCGATGTTCTTCGGTCATATGTCACAGATTACTTCCTTGACGATTCATGTGGCTATTATAAAAATATCTGCACGTTAAACTGTCTTACGTTCTACAGCTTCAATGGTGTGGCCTGGGAGAGGAATAAACTAATTGTTTTCAAAGTTCAGTTGACACAACTAGAGTTGGCATTTTGTGTGTACTCTGCAGGGTTTTGTTGGTCCAATGAAATACTAACGTTGGCCGGTATCCGTTATATCCATATGCTTGAAAGGTGTGTTTATCCTATACGTAGACATCATTTATAAAAAAAGTTGGAACTTTAACTCTTAAGAATAAGAGGCAAGCTAAATTGCTAGCTTCTGAACTGTCAAAAATTAAGTTGACCTTGTGTTAGTACACATGTTTGTTTTCATGACTAAAGTGGTGTTGGGTTGGTTATATTGAAATGGTGACAATAATTTTCATAAAATTGGCTGCAATAATATACACGGAGCTTTTTGTTGTGTTGGCAAAGAACTATATAAATCTTACTTCCTACATAAATCTGTTCCAGTTGGTTTATTGAGCATGTGACTGTTTTCTGTTTCACCAAAACGTGTGTTCTGTTTTGGCATTGGTTTCATTGTAAATTAAATTGGTTTCCACTGACAGGTATTCTCAGGAAGTGTTGGGGCTTAGATTGCCATAGTTGAGTATTTAATTTGTAAGCAGTAATTGCCTTTCAAAGGGGTCTCCTGTTATATGAAGTAGTTTAACATGAAGCCACCAGTACTTGCATTTCATTGCCATCCGTCACTTACATAACAAAAACTCCAAAAAAGCATGCCATCCGCTGAATCTTGAGCCAACATAACTTTATAATGTGGTTGCTTCAACTTTACAAATTATGTATGAACTTGCTAATTCAAGTGCTATGCAAGCAGAACACATATATGTACAATGCCAAGTTCAGCAAGATAATATAAACTGTCTTTATTGGACTGTCTTCCTGGCAGAAGTTTTATTTTTGTTTCAGCAGGCAACTTTCTGTTGAAATGTGTGTTTTAGGTCAGGTATGATCTGTTATTGTTTTGTTTGTTAAGCAATCGGACTTGGGCACTTGTCATGGCACAGGTAAAAATTCAGCTTTTGCTTTGCCTGTACTTTGAATATTTGTTTTGATGGTGATAACAGCACTGCTCATTTTGTTTTTGTTAATAAAATGTAGTTATGCTCTATTCATTCTTCAGTTGAAGTTAAACTATGTATGGCCACAAACCACAATGTGGCGCAGTGGCTTCAATCAAGAGAACCTGGGTTCAAATCCTATGGTGCCATTTCGAACCTTGGGGAAGTTCGTTCACTTTGCTTCAGTTCAATCAGCTGTATGACTGAGTACCTGGCTATAGACAGTGGTGGATATTTGTTGTACAAATAGTATTTGCGCATTAATTCCAGCATGGCTAAATGCTTCCGAGAGAAGTCGAGATGGTGTTCGATTGAACAGATCTGCCAGGGAGTCAAGTGTAATGTGCTTTGAGCAGTCCTAAGGACTGGATACTGCACTATATCAGAATTTACCTTTACAATTAGAGTCAATCCCCATTACCCTCTTAAAGAGTCCACAGGGAAATTACGATTGGATATGATGTGTGAATTTATTCAAACACGTTTATATGGGACAAATTGGTACAGTTAATAATAATAATGACAAACTTCTGTAGCGCCTAAATCCCCAGGAACCTGAGCTCAGAGGCGCAACACAAGAATCGTTGGGCAAAATCGTTAACAGGGACAAGCAAGAGTCGTCAAAGATGCAGCAATGGACAGGATCCATTCAGACTGCCTGTCTGTGTGTGTAGATGCAGCAACGGACAGGATCCATTCAGACTGCCTGTCTGTGTGTGTAGATGCAGCAACGGACAGGATCCATTCAGACTGCCTGTATATGTGTGTAGATGCAGCCACAGACAGGATCCATTCAGACTGCCTGTCTGTGTGTGTAGATGCAGCAACGGACAGGATCCATTCAGACTGCCTGTCTATGTGTGTAGATGTAGCAACGGACAGGATCCATTCAGACTGCCTGTATGTGTGTGTAGATGCAGCAATGGACAGGATCCATTCAGACTGCCTGTCTGTGTGTGTAGATGCAGCAACGGACAGGATCCATTCAGACTGCCTGTCTGTGTGTGTAGATGTAGCAACGGACAGGATCCATTCAGACTGCCTGTCTGTGTGTGTAGATGCAGCAGTGGACAGGATCCATTCAGACTGCCTGTCTGTATGTGTAGATGTAGCAGTGGACAGGATCCATTCAGACTGCCTGTCTGTGTGTGTAGATGCAGCCACAGACAGGATCCATTCAGACTGCCTGTCTGTGTGTGTATATGTAGCAACGGACAGGATCCATTCAGACTGCCTGTCTGTGTGTATATGTAGCATTGGACAGGATCCATTCAGACTGCCTGTATGTGTGTGTAGATTCAGCAACGGACAGGATCCATTCAGACTGCCTGTATATGTGTGTAGATGCAGCCACAGACAGGATCCATTCAGACTGCCTGTCTGTGTGTGTAGATGCAGCAACGGACATGATCCATTCAGACTGCCTGTATATGTGTGTAGATGTAGCAACGGACAGGATCCATTCAGACTGCGTGTATGTGTGTGTAGATGCAGCAATGGACAGGATCCATTCAGACTGCCTGTCTATGTGTGTAGATGCAGCAACGGACAGGATCCATTCAGACTGCCTGTCTGTCTGTGTAGATGTAGCAACGGACAGGATCCATTCAGACTGCCTGTCTGTGTGTGTAGATGTAGCAATGGACAGGATCCATTCAGACTGCCTGTCTGTGTGTGTAGATGTAGCAACGGACAGGTCCATTCAGACTGCCTGTCTGTGTGTGTAGATGTAGCAACGGACAGGATCCATTCAGACTGCCTGTCTGTGTGTGTAGATGTAGCGATGGACAGGATCCATTCAGACTGCCTGTCTGTGTGTGTAGATGTAGCGATGGACAGGATCCATTCAGACTGCCTGTCTGTGTGTGTAGATGTAGCGACGGACAGGATCCATTCAGACTGCCTGTCTGTGTGTGTAGATGCAGCAGTGGACAGGATCCATTCAGACTGCCTGTCTGTGTGTGTAGATGCAGCCACAGACAGGATCCATTCAGACTGCCTGTCTGTGTGTGTATATGTAGCAACGGACAGGATCCATTCAGACTGCCTGTCTGTGTGTATATGTAGCATTGGACAGGATCCATTCAGACTGCCTGTCTGTGTGTGTAGATGTAGCATTGGACAGGATCCATTCAGACTGCCTGTATGTGTGTGTAGATTCAGCAACGGACAGGATCCATTCAGACTGCCTGTATATGTGTGTAGATGCAGCCACAGACAGGATCCATTCAGACTGCCTGTCTGTGTGTGTAGATGCAGCAACGGACATGATCCATTCAGACTGCCTGTCTATGTGTGTAGATGTAGCAACGGACAGGATCCATTCAGACTGCGTGTATGTGTGTGTAGATGCAGCAATGGACAGGATCCATTCAGACTGCCTGTCTGTGTGTGTAGATGCAGCAACGGACAGGATCCATTCAGACTGCCTGTCTGTCTGTGTAGATGTAGCAACGGACAGGATCCATTCAGACTGCCTGTCTGTGTGTGTAGATGTAGCAATGGACAGGATCCATTCAGACTGCCTGTCTGTGTGTGTAGATGTAGCAACGGACAGGTCCATTCAGACTGCCTGTCTGTGTGTGTAGATGTAGCAACGGACAGGATCCATTCAGACTGCCTGTCTGTGTGTGTAGATGTAGCGACGGACAGGATCCATTCAGACTGCCTGTCTGTGTGTGTAGATGTAGCGATGGACAGGATCCATTCAGACTGCCTGTCTGTGTGTGTAGATGCAGCGATGGACAGGATCCATTCAGACTGCCTGCCTGTGTGTGTAGATGTAGCGATGGACAGGATCCATTCAGACTGCCTGCCTGTGTGTGTAGATGTAGCGATGGACAGGATCCATTCAGACTGCCTGTCTGTGTGTCTAGATGTAGCTGCAGTAACTGGTGGATAATGGAACGAATGCTGGTCTTGACTACCTAGGTAGTCGTTTTGGCAGTAACAAGACGAACAGTGGAAGTTTATTAATTGATATTGATCCATTCTTCCAGCAATGCAGATAAGCTGGAGTGTGCAATGACACTGGGTGTGTCGTAGGTGTAAGCTGCAGCATCATTATTTAACAAAAATTCACCCAAATATTATTGATACTCAATTTAATGTGTATTGATCCTGTCCGTGTATAGTATACAAGCGTCAGCTTACAAATACAATCTACAACTTTAATTAATGCAATTATAATTTACAAGCAAAACTACCCACTACATTTGTACTGAATGTTTCTTGTAATATAAATTTTGAGGTTTTTCACAACGCAAGTTATGACTGTTCCCAGCTGATTGCAGGCTGGTTTGTGTAGCTCGGAACAATCATAGAAAACATGCATAACACTGTGAACAATCGAACAGCATCCACCTAATGTCAGGTAGAAACCCTAAAACTAGCAAACTGTTAAATGGGGAATTTAAAAAAATAAAGGTGTTACTTTTTTCCTAGGGGTCATAATCATAGATGAAACCCTATACATTTGGCACCCAAGATGCAAAGCATCTACGAGGAAAAACAACATATACATGCATGCACACACACACATACACACACACATACACACACGTGTATACATATATACACTAGTTTGATTATAGTTGGATAGTTAGATAAACAAGCAATTTGTTGCTAACTGCATTCTGATGATTACAAATATTACTCCACAGAAATTGACAACATTTATCCTACCAATAGACTATAAGTCAAAACAGTAACTAATCTTATCAATAAATATACAAACATCATGAAATAATAATTGAAAAACTTAAACATCAAATGAAAGTTTCTTATTACAAGTACGGTAAGTACAAGTTATACTAATTTATTATATAATTCAGTCGAACCTTGCTTTATAGTTACTTCGATAATACAGCCACCTCGCAATTAAGGTCACCTAATGATTGTCCCAAAAATGTCGGTAATGGTAAATTATAGGAACTTATTCTTGCTAATAGGGTCACCTGGCCATTCAGGCCACTTGCCCAGTCTCGGGGGGGACCTTCGTAGTGAAGGTTTGCTGTCCACCCAAAACTCCTTTTAATTTGTACACAACTACAGATACATGCATTGGTGCTTTAAGTATACATATCACTGCATAATTTATGTATGTATGCATGCATGTGGCGTGTATGTGTGCATGTGGAGTGTATGTATGTGCATGTGGTGTGTATGTGTGCATGTGGTGTGTATGTGTACATGTGTGTGTATGTGTACATGTGTGTGCATGTGGTGTGTAGGTGTACATGTCTGTGCATGTGTACATGTCTGTGCACGCGTGTGTGAAAAACACGACTGAAAGAGCGAATTCACAAACTCAAATTGTATATGATCAATAAGGGAAGACATATTTACAAGGTGGAGTCGTATTTGGCGAATACTTTAGGGCATACTCAAATTGTTGACCTAGATGTCCTGTTCGAGACTAACAGATCAGTTCATTTGTACCGTCTTAACAGAAGAATAAACAGATTGTTCCATATCAATCTAGCTTTCAACATACAAGAAAAACGACACGGATACCAAAATCAAATATACACCTTCCGAAATTTTGCATTCATTCAGCCAACGACTACTGATCGCCATCCGTGCGGGCGAGTAATACAACTGATGGTTTCTTTCTCTGTAATACAATCTCACCTGTCTGTCAAAATATTGTACGTCTGTGTGCCTTGCAATAGGACAGCTTCCTTGTGTCAACAATGCAACAGAATAACTCGTCAGCGGTCACGGGACACAAGCCAATGACACACACCGACAACCTTCGACGCAGCTTCAGTTTTGTTTGGGATATCGAAACGTTGTACAAATGTAAGCTTACTAAAGGGACAATCACCTTTGTGTTAACAACGCAACAGTATAACTCTATTCCGTCAAACATCGACACGACGATGTTCACTTTTGTTCGGGATGAGTCGCCGGGGCACCATCTGCTGGCGATGATGTCACGACACTAGACGTAGCCAGCGACACTGGCTCGGACTTTCCAATGGCACGCACCATGCCGACATTCTGCAACGATGCCACCTGACCAACGACCGCCCCCTGATTGGCTCTCATGCCGACCAGCCGAACTCCTTGCGGAGGAGTAATAATACGGGCGTACAGGGGAGCATTCTTTAACCCCGACTGTGGTACTGTCTTCACCGTAGCTGCCTGCAGTAGTTGACCAGTGCTAGTGACCAGAGAACTGGTGGACTGACCACTTGGTTGGGCTAGTAGGATGGTTGTATGTCCAGGCTTACTACCCGCTTGGGTCAGCACTGTCCGTAGCATCTGTAGCTGACCCCCAGCTGCCGGCCAGCCACCCTGGGATGTCACAAAGGTTGGGCGTCCTCCGCCTGCAACAGAGCGATGTATGTCTCTGTTATGACACAACACACACATGCCATTGTGTGAGTGTGTGCGGGCGTGCATGCGTGCGTGCGTGTCTAAGGTGTGTGTGTGCATGTGTGTATGTGTGAGCGCGTGTTTGTGTCTGCATGTGTGCGTCTGCGTGAATGTGTCTGCGTGTGTGCGTGCATGTGCATATGTGTATCTGCGTGTGTGTGCATGTGCGTGCGCGTGTTGATGTTCATCACCATTATGATGTAACACACACATGCCAGGGTACACATTTCCCATCTATATGCTTCAAATGGAAAAAATCATTAAAACATTTTCCTGTATCCATCAAATACCCCCTTTGCTCCCCTACTCCCTGGCCTGACATATTTTACATGTACCCCCTACATACCTGTGATCATTTGCTGGGGGGTGATCACCCTAGTATGGCTGGGTGATTGTTGCACCACAATCTGGTTGCCAAGGAGACTTCCCTGCGACACTGCCACCATCCTGGTCTGACCGCCCGCTGCAGTCCCTGATATGATAAAAAAGTAAAGATAAGTTCTTATACAGCGCAGTATCCAGTCCTCAGGACTGCTCAAAGCACTTTACACTTCACTCCCTGGCAGACCTGTTCAATCGAACACCATCTCGACTTCTCTGGGAAGCATCCAGCTAGGCTGCAATTAAGACGTCTAGTCATACACAAATATCCACCACTGTCTATAGTCAGGTACTCATTCATATAGCTGAGTGAACTTGAGCAACATAGAGTAAACAAACTTGCGCAAGGTTCGACACCGCAGCACAGGATCCGAAACCGGGTTCTCTTGGTCGAGAGTCTGAAGCTCCAGCCACTGCACCACTGCGCTCCACATATAGCCGATGCTGGTGGAGAGAGCAGTGAAAGATAGAGGAAAATGGAGATGGCTGGTGGAGAGAGCAGTGAAAGGTAGAGGGGAATGGAGATGGCTGGTGGAGAGAACAGTGAAAGATAGAGGGGAATGGAGACGGCTGGTGGAGAGAACAGTGATAGATAGAGGGAAATGGAGATGGCTGGTGGAGAGAGCAGTGAAAGATAGAGGGGAATGGAGACGGCTGGTGGAGAGAACAGTGAAAGATAGAGGGAAATGGAGATGGCTGGTGGAGACAGCAGTGAAAGATAGAGGGGAATGGAGATGGCTGGTGGAGAGAGCAGTGAAAGATAGAGAGGAATGGAGATGGTTGGTGGAGACAGCAGTGAAAGATAGAGGGGAATGGAGATGGTTGGTGGAGACAGCAGTGAAAGATAGAGGGGAATGGAGATGGCTGGTGGAGAGAGCAGTGAAAGATAGAGGGGAATGGAGATGGCTGGTGGAGACAGCAGTGAAAGATAGAGAGGAATGGAGATGGCTGGTGGAGAGAACAGTGCAAGATAGAGATGAATGGAGATGGCTGGTGGAGACAGCAGTGAAAGATCAGTGAGAGGGAGAAATGAAAACAGAAATTGAGGACGAATACCGAGGCTGGCCTCACCCCAGACATACAGGGAGAGAACAGAAGAATAACAGTTTACCACAGATACTCACTCGTATATGTGGAAGTGAAAGGCCATGAGGCTGACCATGACTGCATTGGGTGGACTGTGTAGAGCGATTTGGAGTGAGAGGATTGAAGAATGGGAGGGAAGAGAAGACAGTTGGTGGAGATAACAATGCAAGAACAGTGAGGGGGGAAAAGAAATCAAGGATCAGCATCGAGGCCAGCCTCACCCCGGGAAACAAAAGAAGAACAACAAAATATATACTGACCTGGTCTGATGTTAGCACCCTGAGGCAGTCCAGTGACAATGATCTGGTTGGGGTTGACCATCCTTGTCATGGTCAGTCCTCTCACCCCGCTGGTCTGACCCAGTCTACTGCTGGTCACTGCCGTCGCTGCTGCCCGTGGCTGCTGGACAATGGTTCCGGCCGACTGCAGAATCTGAGTGACCAGATTGGACTGGGCCGGAGAGGTGCCAGACAACGTCACCACACCACTCGTCTGTGGACAGGGGTCAGAAGATGTAGTCATGATCTGTTCTGTATGTCATACTTATGATATATAAATAAACTAGCCGAGTTACCTGGCATTGCCCAGAAAAAAAGGCAGTTGGCTAAAAACTAAAACATTGAAACTGTGACCTCCCAAAATCCCTTCCACCAAAATAAAATCAAAAGCCACCCCAATGGTCCCGCCCCAATGGTCCCACCCCAATGGTCCCGCCCCAATGGTCCCACCAGATCACATACAAAATGTCAGCTCCATACATGCAAAATTAACGGAGATATGGGTCCACAGACAGACAGCATATATTTTATAATCTAGAAATACACTCCATTAATTAATGCAGTGATCCTTATATTATAAGTGCATCACAGTGGTCATGATATCTACATCACAATGGTCATGATATTTACATCACAATGGTCATGATATTTACAGCACGATGTATGATCCTGATATTTACTGCATGCTCTATGATCTTGATATTTACTGCATTTAATATGATCCTGATATTTATTGCATAACCCATGAGTTACTATATGATCTTGATATTTACTGCATAAAGTATGGTCCTGATATTTACGGCATGACCTATGATCCTGATATTTACTGCATGATGTCTAATCCTGATATTTATTTTGTGATGTATGTTCTTGATATTAACTTTTCGATATATAACCATATTGTTTTCTACATGAGGCATGATCCTGATATTTCCTGCATGAAGTATAACTGTATGATCCAGATATTTACTGCATGAAGTATGATCCTGATATTTCGTGCACGTGACAGAGAAGATATCACGTACCTGTGTAACAAGACTGAGTGAAGACACGACCCCTGCCTGACTTGCCCCAGCCGCCCGAGGCTTGCTAATCAGCTGGAACGGCTTGCCGACAATCTGAACCGGCGTCCCAGCAAACTGCATCGGCTTCCCCCCGATCTGAACAGGCTTGCTCCCAACTTGCACTGGTTTCCCGCCGACTTGCATCGGCATACCACTGCTGAAGATAGCTGGCTTCCCCCCAATTATGATTGGCTTGCCCCCTATCATGGCCGATCTGCCCCCCGCAGGATTCGACTGAAGCAGTTGGACGACTGAAGTGCTCGTCATGACAACGGGAGAAGTGCTCGGTTTCGTGATGATCAGCGTCGCTGGCTTGCCACCAGGTGTCGCCTGTCGTAGCATGCAAAAAATATTCATTAATTGTCCACAATATCAGATTTTTTATCAACTTTGTAGACGTTTTGTTTTATTACTAACATTTTTAGTAGCTTTATTAATCATTGTATAAGTACTAGTATTTGAGGTACATTGTCAAGACCCTTGAACAGACTTGTACTTTGGATACGAGTGTCAAAATAAAGTTTATTATTATTCGTAATCTGTTTTATTACTAATCCAATATGAAAATATGATGCATGTTTTATATTTGACAAAACAAGTCTTGGCTAAGATCCATAGTTTTGACTTGAAATTCTGTATAAATGTGTTTCCTTCTTCTTTGGTTACTCAAATTATATCACTCCTATTACTAAATAAATTTCTCTGTAAACTGTGAACAAAAACTAGGTTTTTTGGCAACAAATATTGATTTATTTCTCAAATTGTTGATGATTTTAAAAATACGTCTGTGATTCAAATTAGTAACTAAGACAAATACAAAAAAACAGGTGATCACTAAAAGTAAAGAAATACACTGTTGTTTGGACTGTTACCCAAATAGTACCCGGTACTCTACCTGAGGCTTGTTAATAGACTGTGTGCCAGAGATGACTGCGATAGTACCTGATACTCCACCTGAGGTTTGTTAATAGACTGTGTGCCACAGATGACTGCGATAGTACCCGGTACTCTACCTGAGGTTTGTTAATAGACTGTGTGCCAGGTATTTCACTCTTGAATGTGACATCAGTGATCGAGTCCCGTCTTTCGACTGAAACTGTCCGCTGAATTTTCAGTTTATCACCAACAGGTGGTGCCTCGCCGACAGTCTGTATCATGCTGCCACCTACAGGGAAGTGCACATACTAACATTAAAGATTTCCTGTTATACAGTTAACCACTGGAAATGGAGAGTAATCGCAAAGCACTGTAAGAAATATAGACAACAGCAGGTTTCACTTAGACATGGCACTGATATTTGAGAAAACATCAGTGGCCTAACAAGGTGAAGGTCACCATCTCGACTTCTCTTGGAAGCATTCAGTCAGGGAACAATTATTGCATGAAGATTATTCATACATTAATATCCACCTCTGTCTACAGCCAGGTACTCATTCATACAGCCGAGTGAACTGGAGCAACGTAGAGTGAATGAACTTGCCCAAAGCAGCACAGGCTTCGAACCCGGGTTCTCTCGACTTAGAGTCCAGTGCTCTAGCCACTGTACTCTATGTGTTGCTGTTAATATCTATGTGGTCAAATGGGCCGAGATGACGGCATATGTACCTTGAATCTTGACCTTTGTGTTGCCTTGAACTGGGGTGCGTGACCCTTCAATGCGAACTACCTGTTTCTGTGTCCCACCCACAGCTCTTGTTGCCATGGAGATGACCTGTTGTGGGGATGACCCGAGCTGCTGAACAAATCTGGAACATACAACAGGGATGTCATTTTAAACACATTGGCAATGTCATATTTAATCAAAACTGTGGAAGTAACGGTTTTATTTTTTTGTAATTCTCTTTGCGTTAGGGTTTTTTTCCAGCCAAGGGTTTGTTCAGGACTTTAATTGACTGTTTGCAATGTTGTGCATGTTTTCTGTGATTGTTTTGGGCTATGTAAACCACTTACAATACAAAAAAACTGCTCAAATTTATACCATAAGAAACAATACTTTGGGAAATTGTCTTCTGCACCTGTGGGAATGTAGCATGTTTTTGCTAGTAACTACAATGCAATTTTTCTACAATTCATATAATGCACCTTTGAATGGCCAGTTGCCTGGTTTATAAATGCCGTCACATTAATATTACAATATATAATAATATATATACTGTATGCACTATATTTTAATTAACACATTTTTGTACCTTGTTTGCAGTTTTATTCACTCTTTTGATTGCAAAGAAAATAAACTGTTCTATTTCTTCAAGTCATGCGTGATTTCTAAAAGTTTGCCTTGATCCTCTTAAATCACTTAAAACAGCTTGAAATAAACATTTTAAACACCGCTAAATAAAGGAAAAACATTTACTTTTTAATTTTAAGTGCTCAACTATGCTATGGGCAGTGCTTAGGATCACTTTACAATACAAGGAGATTTTACTAATTAAATTGTTAAATGTCTACAATCTGAAAATTAGAATACCGTGCAACAGCCATCTTGGATGTGGCGCTCCCTACAGGAATAGATGGCTTTCCACTCATTCGGGGTGTTAACGTGACAACAGCCGGCGACTGTGCTTCTGGACTAATTACTGGACAGGGCGCCACTGATGCAGCAGAGATCATTCCATGTGAGAGTTGCTGCGGAGGTTTCACTGTTGCGATGATCTTCTGCGTGCCTCCTCTTTCAGTCTTTGTCGCCGTTGTCAAGACAACGGTTCGAGCTGGTACTCCATGGGGGGTCTGTTGCGCTGCTCGCAACGTTCCGTCCTGCGACTGGATAAGACTAAACGCAACCGGCTTCGAATCGGGCGTCAACGATTCACACCCAGCGAGTATCGTCGGAGCAAGAACGCCTTTCTGGGTGGTGGCACCACCGTACGACTGCGACACAAACGACACGGACATCCCCTTGCCTGTTCCGGACACTTGCGGTGAATGGATAAATTGCGTTGCAATCGGTTTCTGACCCACAAACTGGGGCTGCCCGGGTTTCGGGCTGCCCGAAGCAACGTATGCCACGGGAACCTGTTGTAGTTTCGCCGTCTTCGGGCTTGGGGGCTGCCCATGTAGCAACGTTCCCTGGATCTGTGCGATTTTCTGTGGCATGCTGATCTTAAGTGCGCCCAACGACAACTGACCTCCGACCTTCATGACGTTCTGTATCGGGGTAACACCCGATACCACAACCGTTTTCATCATGCCCCTCGGGCTTGACTGAGCCCGTGGGCTGCCCTTTGGGCTTGTGGTTGTGGCTTTGGGGCTTGGTGAAACGATTGCGCCTGGGCTGGGCAGCTCAATGTTGAGAACAGAGTCTTTACCCTCGAAGGTTGGGGTAGTTGCAGGGAGGGTGAGAGTGGGGTGGGCAAAGGTAACATCTCCCCCTGGAGTGGAGGGCGATGTTCCCAAGGCTCCTTGCTGAAGAGCCATGGCTTCCTTGATTTTCTGCAAAAGAAATATAATTATTGTGTCATACAGAAATACCAGGAGTTTTATGTTGTAATTCATATTTATGCAAGAAACAACACAGAGACCAATGTAGATATGAAAAGGCCAAATGGATGATGTTTATTGGGGGTCCAGTGTGTAAGCCATTTTTGGCACACTGTGATGATTTAAGTGAACGAAAAGTGGACTCTACAACCCAATGCCAGGCCTGTGACTGAGCCTGTACTAGTCTCCTGAACATCAGGCTGCTAGAGAGCCCACATTTCCACATATAACGCAGCAGCAGCAGCGATATTCCTAGAACAAATGGAAAAAACATGTACAACTGATTTAACTGACAAGTGCCTTTGCAAATTGCCACAGTGAATACCAGACTACCTGCTGCTGACTATACAAATGGTAAAACTATAACCCCATAGGTGGGGGCAATATGCCATACACCTAAGGGTATAACTATAATAACACCAACGGTGGAGACCATACACCCCGCTACAGCAAATGTAAAACTAATAACTATAATAACACCAACGGTGGAGACCATACACCCCGCTATAGCAAATGTAAAACTAATAACTATAATAACACCAACGGTGGTAATCACACTGGCAACCTAACTAAGACGGGCACTTCACCCCGATAGATACAATATGTTGATCCTAAATCAAAAGTGGAAAGAAGCATGCAGTCCCTTGCAGTAAAACCCTGTGAACACATCCGGTGCAAACCCTATGCTCAAACATCCATATTCTCATCCCAATGTGTTTATTAAGGATATAGATGTGGCTCGACAACATCACAGAATGAAATGAGATGCCACTCAAAGATTGTCTTTGTCAAGGGCTGAGTGAGCGAGTGAGTGAGTGAGTGAGTGAGTGAGTGAGTGAGTGAGTGAGTGAGTGAGTGAGTGAGTGAGTGAGTGAGTGAGAAACTAATTTTGATCAGACAAAAATGTTGATGATGACTCATGTTTGAATGGGCATACATTCAAAACACAAATGCATCTTTCTAAAATAAAAATGTTGTCATGTCAGTTACTTGGTTATCTTACACTGGAATGACTCGAAACTTGTTACAGTACCTCACTGGAGTATGGAGCACATGGCTACAGGGTTTGTGATTTTAGATAATGTTTCTAGTCAAACAGCCTACCTTGCTGGGCTTTGGTTTTTGCAAAGCCTTGCGAGCCTTTGCAGCGGCCCCCTGGGCCTGGTGAATCTTCTCTGAAACACGCCACACAGGGCTGTGTGAGTTCAGTGCAACAATCTATCCATCCTTAAAGGTATATGGAACTTTAACATTTCATCATACTTTTGATAGTGAAACAAACGTAGATAATTATTTCTTTTTAGAATCTGCCACTGTTTTTATCCTAAATAGGGACATCGAAAAGCTGGAAAAGGCCTGTTTGTGAGTTTCCTAATGTTTCCGTATTTACAGCTCACGACCAGCTAGATTTTGCTATCACTCGTAGTTACGTTAAGCTCACTGGTCAGATTTAGCACTGTGACATCAGTTCACAAAGCTCTGCATGTCTTTTATGATTATACTGAGTTATGTAAATCTATGTCAAATGTCCGTGTGGGCCGCGGTTTTATCCGTGTTGCCAGTTTGTGTCCATAATTAACTTTCCTGTCATGTTACTGCCATCAGTTATCAACAACATATGTGTGGATCAATGAACAAATGCAGGATGAACTGTGATTGGGGGTGTACTGTATGCAAACACTGTGTACACCATTGCATACACTATTGCGAACTGTGATTGGGGGTGTACTGTACACAAACACTGTGTACACCATTGCATACACTATTGCGAACTGTGATTGTGGGTGTACTGTACGCAAACACTGTGTACACCATTGCATACACTATTGCGAACTGTGATTGGGGGTGTACTGTACACAAACACTGTGTACACCATTGCATACACTATTGCGAACTGTGATTGTGGGTGTACTGTACGCAAACACTGTGTACACCATTGCATACACTATTGCGAAATGTGATTGGGGGTGTACTGTACACAAACACTGTGTACACCATTGCATACACTATTGCGAACTGTGATTGGGGGTGTACTGTACACAAACACTCACCAAATTCGTCCTCTGTTCGACAGCGGTGTAGGTAGATCCAGAGTTTTCGATTGACGTCGTACTTGACACAAGGGTCTTTTTCGTAGTGGAGTCGATCAAGGGCTCCACTCACTACCGTGTTTACCTGCAGAGGCAATGTCTACCTCAGTAGTAACAATCATACATCTAAGGGTCCTTAGGGCTGCTCAAGGCACTTTACATTTTAATCCCTAGCAGATCAGTTCAAGTGAATACCTTCTCGACTTTTCTGGAAGCATTCAGCCACTGCAGTTAATATGCAAAGATTATTCATACACAAATATCCACCACTGTCTATAGCCAGGTACTCATCCATACAGCTGAGTGAACTGGAGCACTGTTACAAGTTTATTCTGAAAACAAAACACAAAGGTTTTTTAAATAAAATTTTGCCCTGAAACCCTTCATTTAGTACTCCTCTTCAACACTGTAAGCAGATTTCCCCGTTTGTGTCATACCTGTGCATCAGTGACACCTGGTGCCAGAAACTGCGAGTCCTTCAGCAGCTCACAGATGTCGCTACGTGTTCCTTCACCATTCGGCAATCTGGCAGCAGCATCACGAACTGAAAGTATACATTTAAAAAATTGGTGATGTGATTCATGACTGCGACATCCACTGATATGTGAGCGGTTCTTGAATAATTTATGTAGGTGTGTCAACATGGGTTTTGTAGATCAAGACCGTTGACTCTGTGAGGCCATGAGAGAGGTTTATCCATTTTTCTGCTTGGGATCCTTTCTTCCCCTGGCTTAGACACCAGGAAGAAGTGTTTCTTCTGAAAGACACAGGCAAAGAAATTGCTCATGTTTCGAAACGATAACAGATGGAATCAAACCATCATCCCCGTGATTGACAGACAACAGTGAGTTGACAGTTTATGTGGAAACTGACAGTGCCACTTACCGAGGGTTAAGATGGTAACGAAGGCCGGTCGGTCGGATACAAGAAGGGCGTGTTCCCTGGCCTTGTTCACGGCATTACCCTTTGAATAGACCCCCTTGACTGGTCCAACCACTGACTCGTAATTATGCATACAATACGTGAAGGCCTTCTGGGGTTCCGCAAACCTCTTCTGCTCCTGTGGACAGTGGCATGAGAAATATCACTTCAGTCACATAATTACCATTAATGACCCAAGTAAAGGTTAGTTCTTATAGAGCACAGTATCCAGTTGTTAGGACTGCTCAAAGCGCTTTACACTTAATAATAAGATAACTTCTATTGCACCTAAATGCTTGGAAACCAAGCTCAGAGGCCCATAAAAACAAAAGGATTGGTCAATCTCAAAATCCATAAGCAGTATTCCAGTTGTCAACGGGTGGGTCAAGGCGCTAGGGAGTTATGGTGGATAAGCAAAGTTATAAAGATAAGTTTTTAAATGACGACAAAATGTTGTAATATTTTCAACTGATCTAACACTCCATGGCAGACCTATTCAATCGAACACCATCTCAACTTCTCTGGGAAGCATTCAGCCACAATGCAATTAATGCGTGAAGACTATTCGTACACAAATATCCACCACTGTCTGTAAGCAGGTACTCATTCATACAGCTGAGTGAACTGGAGCAATGTGGAGTGAACGAACTTACCAAAGGTTCAATTGCTCTATCCACTAAATCACTGTGCTCCTCACCATCAATTGGTAGATCAAAGGCCAATAGTCAATGGAGTCGTGGACAAGGCAAAGAACCTGGGCACCTGGGAGGAGATACTGTCAAACTGTCCCCTAAGTTAGCATATCAACATATAGTACTAACCTGTTCTCGGAAGACTGTCTTTTCTTCTTCTGTAGTTGGTCTCACGTGGAAGGTCGTACTCCTGTTACGACAACAAAAATATAAAAATTACTGTTTAGAAAAGCACAACCTTTCAGGTAAAACTACTGTTAGAATGTGCATTATCAATGCAATGTTTTCCTAGTTAATGGCATCATGCTTAAGGATCATCTCAGAACATTGATGTCTGATATCAGATGAAATTACTTTCATTTGGGGGAGAGGGACCAGAGGCTGTCTCATCTGGCATTGGGCATAGGTATGTTATGCATCAGACCACAATATCAATGTTTTACAAACTTTTGTTTGCAGGGGGATGAGGTTAAATTCATTTTGGCTGATACTGGACATGAACATTGTGTATAGATAGAGATCTGGGTGGATTGGGAGAGGAGTGGCAGACACCAGACAGGGTGGAGTGAAGTGTCGTAGCAGGAAAATAAAAGAAGGCAAAAAAGAGGACAAATAACAGGAAAAAAAAGGAAAACAAAAACAGAAAGAGACAGGCAATGGTGACAACTCACGAGCGGGCCGGCGGCGGAGTGCTGGCGCCATCTGCTGTCGGGTCAAGGCTGATATCGTCTTTGTTCTCGAGCCAGTGCTGACACAGCATGCTGAGGTCGGCGTCGGCGTCCCGGCCTTGTCCGATCCACTTCCACTGCTGAGCCCGCTCCTTGTAGTCCAGCAGTGGCACAAAGTTCTCCAGCGACAGACCTGCAACGATTGCTATGATGTGAGAAATGCCCCCAAAAAGATAGTCTTACAGTATATTATTATTATGTCTTTCGAGGATGATCACAATGTCATCAACATTTAGGTCAAATTAATAATAATACTGGGTTTTTACACCGAATTTTTCAAAGTAAAATTTACTTAACAAAACAGTGTCCTGTAACAATGGGTCTAAAAAACCAGGGTTCCTACAACAAAATGGGGTTCAAATATGTCTGACCCACCAACCTGAAAACATGTGTGCTGTTTTAGCTACATGTCAAAGCAGTTTTCCAGCATATTTGGAATTACATTGCAAGATAATTTTAATACACACATGTACACACATTATAATTGCCAAACTATAATATATGTCCAAAGTAGATACGTAAATTGCTTATTCATAATAACCCTAGAATGTCCACAACTATTAGTGGTCAATTGATTCCTGATGTGTATAATCCAAGCAACGTCATGGAACTTCAAAAACAGCATTCCTTTTAGAAAAAATGTGTGATAGCTCCCAAGAATATGTTAACCCAAACACTGATGTAATCATAAATTAAATATATAACATTCATTAAAAGCAGCAGTTGCAACTAAAGCAGATAAGGCAGCCAACAGATGTAATTACTGCATTAGAACTAAAAGAATTTCTGTCTATCAAGCCTGCAAAAAGCTAAAAGTACAACAAACCGAGAACGTTTCCGGAGAGGAACTTGAGCGCGGATTGTACGAGTTCGCTCCACTGTGGCTGCTCGCGGAACCAATCGTTGAAGAGACCAGCAGATGGCGACTCCTGCCATTCACGCACTCGCTCCTCCAGCTAAAGGGCAAAGTTCAAAGGTCATCATAAAAGTTCAGTTTTTTTCTAACATCCCGCAAATTATAAAACAATTAAATCGACAAAAATGGAGGTAAACATGCAGCAGTAATTTGCCAAATTTGAGAAAAAAGTAGAATTTTTCCTCAAGCTAAAGGAAAAAGTTCAAAGGACATAAAATAATTATGATGTGACATTTGCCTCCAACTCAGATAATGTTTTCATTATAAAACTTTTCTTTCAATTACACCTAATTACAAACTAATTTACCCTATTCTAACATATGACAACAAAAGGTCCAAAATGCTTTGTAAGATCATATAGAAGTTTTAAGATGTTATGAAAATATTGATTGAAGGAATGTTTCACTTCAGGAAGATAGACGAACTAGCGGACACAATGTAGCATTAATAATGGAACAGTGTAGATTAGATGTTGGAAAGTATTCATTCTGAAAGAGTGTTATAAATACTGATTGTGTAAATGGAAGCAACCATCATCATGTTTAAAACCAGAACTGAAAATTATCTCAACATGGTCATTGTTGGACTATCGATAAGCTAAGAGAAGGTTACGTTAGTTTGCATCGTCCCAAAATATGTTAAGCATTATGTATGGCAGGGGGGGGTGATTCTAGCCATGTATCACGGGGAAATATATTGCTAGTGGTGCCACCTAGTGAGTGAAACATGTTAATGCAAATGGATGCCGACAAAAATTTAGTATTTAAAAAATTGCATGTAACACTCCATATATCGGGGAAGTCAAATAAAAACTAAACATATAACAGTTGTTTAAACTTATGAGACTGTCCCTAATTGTTTCCTTGTTGACTTGATATCTGGGTTTGTTCTGCTTTGTATAATAAAGATAATGCTAATAATGTCAATTTATATAGTACAGGCATTTGCCTTTGACAAGGCAGTCATGGTGTTTACTTTGTTATCAGTGCAAGTGTTTTGTTAGCAAGTAATGCAGCGCTCATATGGGTTCCTGTTGACCCAACGATCAGCCCTGTTTGTCTATAACAGAAGTTTTTCCATTTCTCTGTGTAGAATTGTTTACTTCCCCTGGCATTGACACCAGGTAGAAGGAACCAATGGCTATCAGTCTCTTCCAAAAAGTGAGGTGAACGAAATTACCGTAATGACCCTATGTATTGGGACACTCAAAAATAATACAATTTTCAGTTGTCCAAAATTATACAGCGCACAAAAATAATTCTCAGATTCAATGTCCCAATATTTAGGGACATGAACGAATCCTGACGTGATGTCACCCCCATTTTATTACCCTGGTGTTGACCTGAATTTGTAACTTCACCATGGTTACCCCGTCTATTACCCTGCTAATAACTATTTTTTGAGTGGCTGAATGTCTCCACCATCCTGTGAAGGAAATGTTATATGTAGGGCCTACGTACTAAGCCGTATATGAAATGTTTAGCCTGTCTGGTACCAGTTTCGCACACTTGGTCGAAGACTATTTATTGAGTGACAGATTGTACCATATTTAATCGCAGTAGCGCCCATATCTGCATTACCACCCACCCCCATCTTGACCACTTACAGAAACACATTTGTTATCAAAATATAGAAGATAAACTTGCAGAAATGCAACAAACCGTCGCATAATCCCCATTGAACTACCTCTGGTATTAACAGGGTGTCGTCCGTTACACTGTTCGCAACTAATTGAGACAAATGTACCTCACTGTATTAACAATATAAGCTACTAGGGAACAAATTAGATGACTACAGCCATTTTCTTTTTATATGATTTTATTTTATAATTACATGTACAGCCCCAATGGTCAGTTCCGTTTGGCTGCTATGGATTTACCATTCACGATCGGTTGGTTAAATGTTTCCCACTCAAACTGTGTTGTAAATGTTGTTCAGTGAAAGATTAGAAAGAAAGTCACCCAGGGACTCCCTTTCCCATGGAGGTGCTCTGCTCAACAGACGTAAACACTTGACCTGGTATCTGGCCAGACTTTTACAGAAGTAATTAACACAATGTAACTCTTTGGGTGTGGCAAAACAGCCATCACTTTGATGTGCTTCCCGAGCACTTTGATAGTCGACAGGTGTCACATTGTAACAACCACTTCCTGTATGGTACAGAATTCCCAGGCACTGGGCAGCACGTGTCTTAGGCAGCCGCGTGCGCATACATAGGAAATTGAGTTAAAGTGGGTGGTCTAAGCACCTTGACTGTTTGTGCTGGGTCATGGGCCCAATGCTTCGGTGGACGTCAGTAAACTGGATTTAACACGTATATAGCATTGGAAACCAGGTATGGCGGAATTTGTAGCTCTAGGTAAAATCGACTTCAGTGTGACAATGACAATCGGTGACTGAGTGAGTGTTGTTTATATATGCTGAAGCATGTAAGGTGTCATCTGTTAAATTAACATTATTCAGATTAAGATTCAGACTGTTTATTACCAAGTAGCATTTAAAATGTACAAGGAATTCTTGGCATTGTGGCGTCAACATACATGCAAGCTTGTCTCCCCTGCCCCCCCCCCATCATGCACACACAAAATATACAATCAGAAACATTATGAAACTATGCTAAAACTAGTATAAATTTAAACCAAGGCCAACTGCCAACATATTTTAAGACAGTCGTACATCTATTGACATAAAGTGAACTTGATAACATAATGTTAATACCGTCTGAACTTTACCTAAAAAGTTAAGAAGTTAAATTAACATTAAATTAAACTCTTGAGAGCACATCATTTTATAAATTTAGTACAAATGTTTTTGTAAGAAATTAATTTGATATTACCTCCAAGAACGGCAAGAAATGCCAATTTACTTGAAGTCTTTGTAAGCAATCACAGCATCTGCTAATGTAGCTGGTGCCTCAAAGGACATGTTATTTACATCATCTGATCAGAGTCCAGTTGCAGTTAACTGTGCTTTGAGGCAACAATTGTTTCAGAGTACTTGGAGTCAATCTTCCCAGCTATAATTAGACTGGGCCTTGGTGTGGCAAGTGACAAACTGTTTCAGTGTACTGGGAGATAATCTTCCCAGCTATAATTATAACAGTGCAGCTGCAACTTTGGCCAATTTTAATGAGCCAGCCGGACCCCTAGAGGGGTTATTAGGGGCCCGGTAGTGAATCTAGGGGCCAGTGGGCCTCGGGCTCCTGTTATTTTGAACCCAGAGTTATTCTTCAAATTCCTACTAAACATACTGCAAATTAAAACATCAACTATTCTCATCAGAAATACAAATAATTGATGTCCCAAAACATAGGGAAAAAAAATAATTATAATTACAAATGTGTCCCAAAACATATGGTACAGAAAAATAATTATATTTCTAGATTTTAGGGTGTCTCAAAACATACGGTTTCCCAAAACATACGGTAATTACGGTAACCAAGTATTCAAACAGCTCTGTGGTGTGGTGGTCGAGTTGTCAGAGTACCAGACTGTCGATCAGAGGAACCAGGGTTAGAATCGTGATGCCAACCGGTTGGTGTTTCGGTACCGGTATCGGCTAAAACCTTGGGCAATTTCATTCATCCTATGTTGCCTGTGTCTTTCGGAAGAGACACTATAAGCCTTTGGACCCTTCTATCTGGTGTCTATGCCAGGGGAAGTCAAAGTTCCCATGCTGGGAAACTTAAAAGCTGTCATACTAATTAAGCTGGGATTGCACTCTCTAAACTCCCTTTGTCGTTACTGTCCGAAAATTGATCAATTGCCAATTAATAGTATAACAATTAATAGTAGAAGCTCGACATGGATTTGAACCTGATCCTCTTGATCAACAGTGCAGTGCTTTAACTACTAGACCAGCAGTCTTGTTCAATCTGATGTGTTTACCTTTGTGGTCATGATGCGGGATTCCGGCCTTTCACATATGAAGTCTCGCAGCAAACAGAAGAAGTTGCCTGCATTCTTGTAGGTCTGAGGCCTGCTGAAATACAGACAACAGTGGTCTTTATGAATCAGTATTCTTTCCTTGTTTATTAATACATTTATTTTATATTTTGTTGTTACATTGTTAATACTACATTAAATATGTTGAAGGTATAGAGCCTGCCTAAATGCATTTAATAAGCTCGAAACAAGTATTCGCAATTTGAAATTTGTGCCTGTGGAATGTGCAAATAGTAAACACAACCTTCAAATACTAAACAGCAAATATTGCTTATAATTTGTACTTATTGCAGCGGCATGCATACCTACTCAAACAAATTATGAAGTTTGAATACCACAACAGGTACACCGTGAGATACAAATACCACAACAGGTACACCGTGAGATACAAATACCACAACAGGTACACCGTGAGATACAAATACCACAACAGGTACACCGTGAGATACAAATACCACAACAGGTACACCGTGAGATACAAATACCACAACAGGTACACCATGAGATACAAATACCACAACAGGTACAACATCAGATACAAATATCACAACAGGTACACCATGAGATACAAATACCAAAACAGGTACACCATGAGATACAAATACCACAGCAGGTACACCGTGAGATACAAATACCACAACAGGTACACCGTGAGATACAAATACCACAACAGGTACACCATGAGATACAAATACCACAACAGGTACAACATCAGATACAAATACCACAACAGGTACAACCTCAGATACAAATACCACAACAGGTACACCGTGGGATACAAATACCACAACAGGTACACCATGAGATACAAATACCACAACAGGTACAACATCAGATACAAATACCACAACAAGTACAACCTCAGATACAAATACCACAACAGGTACAACATCAGATACAAATATCACAACAGGTACACCGTGAGATACAAATATCACAACAGGTACACCATGAGATACAAATATCACAACAGGTACACCATGAGATACAAATATCACAACAGGTACAACATTAGATACAAATATCACAACAGGTACGCCATGAGATACAAATATCAGAACAAGTACAACATCAGATACAAATATCACAACAGGTACACCATGAGATACAAATACCACAACAGGTACAACATCAGATACAAATATCACAACAGGTACAACATCAGATACAAATATCACAACAGGTACACCATGAGATACAAATATCAGAACAAGTACAACATCAGATACAAATATCACAACAGGTACACCATGAGATACAAATACCACAACAGGTACAACATCAGATACAAATGTCACAACAGGTACACCATGAGATACAAATATCACAACAGGTACAACATCAGATACAAATGTCACAACAGGTACACCATGAGATACAAATATCACAACAGATACACCATGAGGTACAAATATCACAACAGGTACACCATGAGATACAAATATCACAACAGGTACAACATCAGATAAAAATATCACAACAGGTACACCATGAGATACAAATATCACAACAGGTACAACATCAGATACAAATATCACAACAGGTACACCATGAGATACAAATATCATAACAGGTACACCACGAAATACAAATATCACAACAGGTACACCACGAGAGACAAATATCACAACAGATACACCACGAGATACAAATATCACAACAGGTACACCACGAGATACAAATATCACAACAGATACACCATGAGGTACAAATATCACAACAGGTACACCGTGGGATAAAAATACCACAACAGGTACACTGTGAGATACAAATACCACAACAGGTACACCGTGAGATACAAATACCACAACAGGTACACCATGAGATACAAATACCACAACAGGTACAACATCAGATACAAATATCACAACAGGTACACCGTGAGATACAAATACCACAACAGGTACACCGTGAGATACAAATACCACAACAGGTACAACCTCAGATACAAATACCACAACAGGTACAACCTCAGATACAAATACCACAACAGGTACACCGTGGGATACAAATACCACAACAGGTACACCGTGGGATACAAATACCACAACAGTTACACCGTGGGATACAAATACCACAACAGGTACACCGTGGGATACAAATACCACAACAGGTACACCGTGAGATACAAATACCACAACAGGTACACCGTGAGATACAAATACCACAACAGGTACACTGTGGGATACAAATACCACAACAGGTACACCGTGAGATACAAATACCAAAACAGGTACACCGTGAGATACAAATACAACAACAGGTACAGCGTGAGATACAAATACCACAACAGGTACAACATCAGATACAAATACCACAACAGGTACACCGTGAGATACAAATACCAAAACAGGTACACCATGAGATACAAATACCACAACAGGTACACCGTGAGATACAAATACCACAACAGGTACACCGTGAGATACAAATACCACAACAGGTACACCATGAGATACAAATACCACAACAGGTACAACATCAGATACAAATACCACAACAGGTACAACCTCAGATACAAATACCACAACAGGTACACCGTGGGATACAAATACCACAACAGGTACACCGTGAGATACAAATACCACAACAGGTACACCGTGAGATACAGATACCACAACAGGTACACTGTGGGATACAGATACCACAACAGGTACACCGTGAGATACAAATACCAAATCAGGTACACCGTGAGATACAAATACTAAAACAGGTACACCGTGAGATACAAATACCAAAACAGGTACACCGTGAGATACAAATACCACAACAGGTACACCGTGAGATACAAATACCACAACAGGTACAACATCAGATACAAATATCACAACAGGTACAACATCAGATACAAATATCACAACAGGTACACCATGAGATACAAATATCATAACAGGTACACCACGAAATACAAATATCACAACAGGTACACCACGAGAGACAAATATCACAACAGATACACCACGAGATACAAATATCACAACAGGTACACCACGAGATACAAATATCACAACAGGTACAACACGAGATACAAATATCACAACAGGTACAACACCAGATACAAATATCACAACAGGTACAACACCAGATACAAATATCACAACAGGTACAACATCAGATACAAATATCACAACAGGTACAACATCAGATACAAATATCACAAGTACACGAGATACAAATATCACAACAGGTACAACATCAGATACAAATATCACAAGTACACGAGATACAAATATCACAACAGGTACACCATCAGATACAAATAAATATCAAATTTATCTCAGGTGAATGTGTCAGCAAATAAAATGGTAAGTTCCTTATACAGCATGGTATCCAGTCTGCTGCTCAAAGCTTTACACTTTACTCCCTGGCAGACCTGTTATTACACACCATCTCGACTTCTCTGGGAAGCATTCAGCCGTACTGCAATTACTACATCGAGAGTACACATACACAAATATCCACCACTGTCTATATCCAGGTACTCATTCATACAGCTGAGTGAACTGGAGCACCATAGAGTGAACAAACTTGCCTAAGCAACTAGAGGATTTGAAACTGGAATCTCTTGATTGCTCTATCCACTACGCCATGGTACCCATCTATATTATAAAACAATACGGTTCTCTATCTACATGTCTGTTTGTTTGTCTGTGGACCCATATCGCCATCAGTTTTGTATGTCTGGGTCTGACATTTTTTTTGGCAATCTAACGTGTCCATTAGGTTGGTTTGTAAATTTAATTTTTTTTCAAAATTTGTCTGGGGGTGGGGATCTTGGGTGGTCATAATTTTAAAATAGCACATATCTCAGTCAGTTTTGCTGTAATTTTGTTGTGATCTATCGAGTCCATTGGTGTCATTCGTAGATTTAGATTTTTTCAAAATTCATCTGATGTGGTGAGAATCTCCGGGGGTCACATAAACTTTTTTCCCCAGGCAACACTGGGTAACTCGGCTAGTATGTAACTAAATGTACCCAACAGGATTTGAACGCAGAATCTCTTGAATGTTCTAACCACTACGCCAATGTATCCATATGTAAATGATGTACCCCGTTGTGTCCCCGGATCCCGTTTCCCTGCCAAGGGAGTCGTCGTCTGCTCCCTGTGTTGTTTCCCCCTCAATCTTCACACGTCTCTTCTTTTCAGATGCCTCTTTCGGTTTCTTCTTTCCCGGGGGCCCATGATGAGTCACCGTGCCTGAAAACATAAGAAACAACTTCTGCAGTTTTACTCTTTATCATTCTCTCACATATAAAAACAACTAATATTTAAGGGATCGTTTCAGAAAAGTCCGACATCAGACGAAATTACTTCATCTGGCCTCAGCTCGCCACCACTCCCCTCAGACGAACGTTTGTAAACACTGATAATGATGATATTAATATATTAGTAGTATTGGCGTGAAGTGTATAAAAACTGATATCTGACGCCAGGTGAAACTGTCTTTCATCACCCCTCCCACAAACGAAAGTAATTCCGTCTGATATTGAACATCAAAGTTCTGAGATGATCACTAAGACAAATGTGGTTTAAAATGTTATTTAGTTGTAACACAATTACCGGTAATTAGAACACAAAAAGTTGTGTAAAGATACTGACCTTATATTAACTCATTTCACACGAGATACATATGCAGTAACTGAACAACCTTCATGTTACATTTATATTATATTTTACGTGGTCTCATAACTTAAACTTTGGATAGAAATCAATGATCTAAGCAAAGAAATCAAGCAATTTAAATCATGGTTAGACTCAACTCGGGATGATTTCAACCAGGGCTACAGAGTTTGTGAGAGGTTATATCTGACACTACAGTTTGTCCCATGTAGGTCAATGTAGTTCAATGTTACTTTCTCTGTTTCTATACGTATACAAACAGGTGACAGTTCTGTTCATACATCATATAATAAAACCTCATACAATCATTCCTATAATCTGTCAAACTACCTAAATATAACAACCTTTACATCCTGATGCAGATGTCTCATACCATGTGACCATGTCATGTGACCAACCTGTTGCTTTCAAACTTTTCTTGCCAGGATGTGTTCTTAGCAATATATCGTCTAGACTCAAGTTGCTTGTGTCTAAATCAGGATGATCCTTCAAGAAATGAAAGCATATGATAATCATGGCTGCTAAATGATAAGGCAGGGGAGTAGATATTTCATAAGGTCGACGATTTAAGATAATAAACAAATTGTTAAAAAGAACCTAAGCATGATTCACAAAAACAAAACCTACATTTCTGAATTATTATTACATTTATAATTTACAATGACACAGTCAAAGCTGATTACGTGGTCTGACTAGTTCGTGTCAGTTACGTGTACTTAAAACTTTCATATTTTGGTACATTGATGATGATAATAATTTGTAGCAAACTAGCTCATCTTAATTATAAAGTAAGCTAAACTCGTATCAGAAATGTCTTCAGAGTCAAATTAGCTTGAAATAAATAATATTATGTAACTATTACAACAATGAAAAATCTAAATACTTTGGATATATGTTTTTGCTAACTGCAGTAACCAATGCCAATAATGGATGTCTGATAACTGAACATTGTGTTTACAATCTGAACATTTCCCGAGTGCAATACTCAAATTTCAAACATTGTTTTTGGCTTATTAAATGCAATTTGGTGGGTAACTGAGGAAGAGACAGTCTCGGTTTAACTGTTGTTCAAATAACTTGTCAAATCCAGCTTGTGTTACCTCAGAATCTGCTCTCCTCTTGTGGTGCTTCTGAATCATCTCAGCAAAATCCTCAGCCGTGATCTCAATGGGGCTCACACCCGTCTTGGGGGCGGTGGGTTGGCCTGATGTACATCAACACAGGGTTATACAGGTCTTTTAACATTGTGTATGTGTGCATGCATGCATGTGTGCATGCGTGTGTGCATTGGTGTTGGTATGTATGTGGTGTGGAATTGTGCTATGTATATGGAAGCATGAGTGTGTTAGTGTATGTGCATGTGTGTGTAAATATATTAATTTTAGTTAACGTTGACATGATTATAGGTTCAACATACTTTAAAAAATTACGTGTTTGTGACACAATCATTGACAACATAGAAATCACAATTACCTCCAGAATCTCCATTCATCATGATCGGTTTTGAGGCAAATGTCGCAAGTACCGATGGCACAGTGGGGACTTCTGGTGGACTCTCTTGTCCTGACAATGCCTTGAACAGCTGCTTACGACCTTTTGAACCTACAGGGGCCCAAATGTTTTGCTTAACCAGCTGAAACTTATTTAAAAACAGACAAAGCATCCAGTCTTTCACAACTACCGACATGGCATTAATTGATGGTGTAACTATTCAGCAAGTTGTCCATATTAGTCTTGACAAGTGTAATAGGTGATGCTAACATTTACTCAGTTAGAGCAAGAGCACTTTTAAAAATCTGGTTTTCCTCCTAAATCAATCATGGTTTCTTGAGTTGAAGATGATTTTAATTTTTTAAACAATTTCATGCATAACGTTTCAGGTTTGTTCCACCTCTCAGTTAGGGGTATTGATGATTTAGAAACTACAGAAGATTGACTATTATTAAAGATGAAAATGATATAAGCATGAATCCATTTGAAAGGGACATGCAATGAGAACTATTGTAGCTGAGGTAATGCTGTCTAGTAATAGTATTTATAATAGGAACAAACAGTAATGATAATAATAATAAACTATATTTTCAAACTCGTATCAAACTCTGTTCAAGGATGGTGACAATAAAATGCTAAGACTTATATAATGATTAACAGAGCTACTGCTAAATTTACTAAAACAAATTAAACAAATGTATACTAAGCAAACCTAATCTAAGACTATAAAAGTATATGTACAAGAGCATACATGTATAATTAAAATTGAATAAATAAATATACAATAACATTTTAATTAATAAATAATTAATTAAAAGTGACACATTACTTGTGTGTCGGTCATCTTCCTCCTCAGAGGACGTGCCTTCAAGTCCACACTCTTCATTCACCTCCTTGATGATCCTGAAGTCAGGCAACCGCGGTGTCACGTAAAGCCAACAATTTACACAAAGCATACTGATGATCCTGAATTCAGGCAACCGCAGTGACACGTAAAGCCAACAATTTACACAAAGCATATTGATGATCCTAAAGTCAGCCAACCACGGTGTCACGTAAAGCCAACAATTTAGACAAAGCATATTGATGAAAGAAACAACACAGAGACCAATGTAGATATGAAAAGGCCAAATGGATATCGTTTATTGGGGGTCCAGTGTGTAAGCCCTTTTTGGCACACTGTGACGATTTAAGTGAACGAAATGTGGACTCTACAACCCAATGCCAAACATATTTGCTGACTTACTTCCATACTGCAAAGCAAAGTGTATTTCCTGACTTACTAACACACTGAAAGCTTACTTACTGACTTACTTCCATTGAAAAACAAAGCTTACTTCCTGGCTTACTTCTACATTGAAAGACAAAGCTTATTTCCTGACTTACTTCCATTGAAAGGTAAAGCTTACTTCTTGACTTACTTCCATTAAAAGGTAAAGCTTATTTCTTGACTTACTTCCATTAAAAGGTAAAGCTTACTTCTTGACTTACTTCCATTGAAAGGTAAAGCTTACTTCCAGACTTACTTCCATTAAAAGGTAAAACTTACTTCTTGACTTACTTCTATTAAAAGGTAAAGCTTACTTCCTGACTTACTTCCATTAAAAAGTAAAGCTTACATTTTGACTTTACTTCTACATTGAAATGCAAAGCTTACTTCCTGACTTACTTTTATTGAAAGGTAAAGCTTACTTCCTGGCTAACTTCCATTAAAAGGTAAAGCTTACTTCCTGACTTACTTCCATTGAAAGGCAAAGCTTACTTTTGGGCTTATCTTCTATATGAAAGGAAAAACTTCCTTCCTGACTTACTTCCATTGAAATGCAAAACTGACTTCCTGACTTACTTCCATTAAAAGGTAAAACTAACTTTTTGGCTTAACTTCTACATGAAAAGAAAAACTTACTTCCTGACTTACTTCCATTGAAATGCAAAACTTACTTCCTGACTTACTTCCATTAAAATGTAAAGCTTACTTTTTGGATTAACTTCTACATGAAAGGAAAAGCTTACTTCCTGACTTAATTTCATTGAAATGCAAAGCTTACTTCCTGACTTACTTCCATTGAAAGGCAAAGCTTACTCCTGACTTACTACCATAATGAAAGGCAATGCTAACTTCATGATATCTGTCCAAATTGAACGGCAATGCTTACTTCCTGACTTTTTGTTTCACCCTGTACTCGATGCTGCGTTGTTTCCGAGGTGGCGCCATCTGGTAACGCTGAGGATTCAGTTTGAGTGGATCTTCAGTCGGCGGGAGTTGGTACACTTGTTCCAGGATGTGCTAAACGACAAACTTTCCTATTACATCATTCGCTTTTATTTATAAACATGTGCTTATATAATAATTTTGTATCTATTACATGAGGTTACATATACTTAATACAAATAAATATGTATATACTGCATAAACAAATAACATTATATATAATATATGTAATAAAGGTTATCATTATTATTATTTCTTCAAACATCAACATAGTTTTTATTCACATCTGTTCAACATTTACATGTGGTATGGCAGTTATTCTACGCAAACATCTTACTGTTGTAAAATTCCATGATGTGAATGAGCACAAAAGTAATATTTATTCTTTAATTTCTTGCTGATTTACTCCAGCAATGTTACATGCATAATCAGGTCACAAGTAAGACACACGGCGTATTTTGGCCAGACGTGATCACACATCAAGTGCAGATACATCATAATGAGAAATGAGTGATATATTATGCCCATACATGTTGAATGTTATATCACAAGGTTGCAGCACCATGCTGCCTATACGAAGATGAGGGCACTGTGCGAATAGATTGACACAAAGAAACACCTGGAAACAAAAGTAGCCGGGAGAAGACTGGAGGCAGGATAGACAGAGAGAATGAGTGAGGAGAGGAGGAAAAACTACAGGTAGTAGATAAGAACTAGATTCAAAGATTATCTAAAATGACACAAGAAAATTGGGAATTTAGAGGTCAGAGACTGGCATGATGAAACACATAAAAGTGAAAGTAGTTAAGAGCAGACTGAGATGTGCAGGACATTAAAGTGAAAGTAGCTAAGAGCAGACTGAGATGGGCAAGACATGAAAGTGAAAGTAACTAAGAGCAGACTGAGGTGGGCAGGACATGAAAGTGAAAGTAGTTAAGAGCAGTTTGAAATGGGCATGACATGAAAGTGAAAGTAGTTAAGAGCAGACTGAGATGGGCAGGACATGAAAGTGAAAGTAGCTAAAAGCAGTTTGAGATGGGCAGGACATGAAAGTGAAAGTAGTTAAGAGCAGACTGAGATGGGCAGGACATGAAAGTGAAAGTAGTTAAGAGCAGACTGAGGTGGGCAGGACATGAAAGTAGTTAAGAGCAGACCGAGATGGGCAGGACATGAAAGTGAAAATAGTTAAGAGCAGACTGAGGTGGGCAGGACATGAAAGTGAAAGTAGCTAAGAGCAGTTTGAGATGGGCAGGACATGAAAGTGAAAGCAGTTAAGAGCAGACTGAGATGGGCAGGACATGAAAGTGAAAATAGTTAAGAGCAAACTGAGATGGGCAGGACATGAAAGTGAAAGTAGTTAAGAGCAGATTGAGGTGGGCAGGACATGAAAGTGAAAGTAGCTAAGAGCAGTTTGAGATGGGCAGGACATGAAAGTAGTTAAGAGCAGACTGAGGTGGGCAGGACATGAAAGTGAAAGTAGTTAAGAGCAGACTGAGATTGGCAGGATGTGAACAAACAATGACTGAGGAGAGACTTGGAAAGAGAACATGGAAAACAAAAGTGGGTGGGAGAATGAAAAGGGAATGACTAATATTAAGATGAAACAACAGTGTAAAGCGAGCCAAGACCATTGCAGAAGACAAAGCTGGAGAGAAATAGTAAAGAAGACAGAATGGACTGAGTGATGTGGTCCTCATTTCACAAGTGAAGAAGGAGGACCATACCTGTCGATTGACCAGGATCTCCTTGAGTAAGTTTGAGTAGTAGATCTTCTGTTGGTGTCTGTATTCCTGTAGGCGAGCCCGTCTGATGAGGGCTGCATACTTGGCAATGTCTGGTGAAAACTTGCCTTCTGGAACCGACCGAGACAATGACAATGTTCCATTAGGGGTTATCCAAAAATGTCACCATAAAATTCACTTCATAGGGGAGAGGATTTATTTTTTACATTGTATTTTATGTGCCTTATTCAATCTATTAAGTGTACAGTTGAGAAGTGTAGGCGGAGGAAATAATCTGCAGTTCAGGCAACTTCAGGCTAACTATATATTTGCCCAACCTGCTCCAGAGCCTGTAAAACCAGTATAGGCGTCTACAGCCAACAGAAGGTGTGCCGCCGTCCCTAAAGACACAGATAAATATTATAAAAAAATTCTCAAACCTTTAAGTCTCCTGTGAAACTGTCGAAGGGGGATGTTGAACTTAAAGGTCTGTGAAGCAAACAGTCGCTCCAAAGTTTCCTTTTTCTTGTCTGTGTCATCCTCAGGAAACGTTGGCAGGAATTTCTGCAAATTAAAGACTTTTGCTGAGAGAAGGTAATCCTCAACCATGGCCAGTTCTGTTACAGTAAAACTACAATGTCAGGTTTCACATCCATATTTCTTGTTTCTTAATGGTCAGTGGAACTGTTATTTAAAAATTAAAAGTACATGTGACAGTGTTTGACAGAAATGCACCTTTAAACATGTTATAAATAGTTTTTTATTTAATTTTTTTATTTAGTACATAAAAAGCACTTTGAGTAGGTACTAGCTGCTAACATCGCAAAATTGACGGATCAAATATTTACCACTAGACATGCACGAAAGATGGCTTGGCAGCCCATACACATGTACGAGGATGTCTGAAGTATATTTTACATTTACATAACTCAGTACAAATATAAAAGACATGCAGAATGTTGCAGAGTAACACAATGCTAATTTGAATCATTAGTTTCACTATCACAAGTATGATCAAATTGTTTTTAAAATATATCCATTATTTTTTTTATTTTCATACCAACAGATTATTTTCCAATTGCAGCTAAACAATGAGTTAGTTAGTAACTTAGTATTCACCAGAGTAATTATATTTTATTAGGTATGAAACAATTTTGTAACAACCATCTGCTTTATCTGTGTAATACATTTACAGCACATTTTGTTATTTTGCTACACCCTGAATTTTTGACAACAATAAAGCCATTTTCTGAAAGAACGGATGCCTATGTACTTTTTCATTAATGGTTTGAAACTAATAGTTTGTGGTTCAACAAAAAGATCAAGAAACCTATCTTGTTCTCGCATGTGAATGCAACTCTTGTTTTATGACCCTTTTGTAAAACATTCTATCAAAGTACATTTCTAGTGAAAATGTATAAACAAAATGAATGAGACCACAGCTTTACCACGAAGCATCTGAACTGATTGTCATATGACAGTTGATACAGAATACGGATAGTACTTTTACACCATGTGATGTTAGGGTGATAGTCCACAAACCCACCATCAAGTTACTGCGTTGCGTTGCGGTCAACACCTTCTGCCAGGTGTCGCCACTGACTACTTGTGTGAAGACGTTGATCTACAACACAAGGTGTATTAAACAATCAGATCATTCAGATGGATTTTATTTGTCCCAAACTGACTGTTGATGTGGGTAGGCCTATATTTCATAGCCAGATAAATGGCAGCACTGAAATATTTTCTGCAAAACCTGGCAGCTTTTTATGTAGATATATTATGTTGATATTGAGGTAGGTCGATGTTTACATTTGATCAGAATAGAAATTCTATAGACCGGTTAACCACTGCTAAATATTGTACGGATTTACAATATGAGGATAGGGGATAAATGTGATGACAGGGGAAAAAAATTAGGGGATAAATATGAGAATAGGGGATAAATGTGATGATAGGGGATAAACATGATGATATGGGATAAATATGAGGATAGGGAATAAATGTGATGATGGGATAAATGAGATGACAGAGGATAAAATATGTGACGACAGGGACAAAATTTAAGGACAGGGGATAAATATGATAACGGGATAAATGTGATGACTTGGAATAAATGCGAAGACAGCTCTAGGTAGAATGTAAGAACATGTAATATATTAAGATATTCAGTCGTTGCGTGTAAGTTAAGTACGTACATCTTGCAGCAGAGCTTCTGGCAAGTCTATCTCTTCGTTTGACAACAGACATTTCTCCATGCGTTGTCTGCTTCCAGCAATTGGCATCGCTGGCTCGTTAATTTGCACTGCGGCCATGTTGTTTCTCTTCCACAATCAACTACAGGAAATACAATTGATAATGTGACAGGAGTACCATTAACAAGTTGGCATGTAACTGACATAATCATATCGTGTGTCTGTGTGTGTGTGCAGTTTATCTGAAGAGAAAATAAATTTGTTCCATTGCGTCAATATTCATTGACATCCATAATTTCAGACAAATGATGTGTGATAACTATGTAGATGAATACGATTTGGAATGGAATTACTTATTATGTCACCACGTGCCACATCATAAAAACTGGCACTTACACAAGTCTGAGCCCACTTCAATTTTGCCATTCACCCCCACTGTAATGACATTTTGCCTAAATGTTGTACCTCAGTGCATTTATTCCACATCCTTTCAGGGATACATTGTAATAAAATATTGAGTTTCAGACAGACTTGGGTTCAATTTTTTATTGAATTGGAATTGAATTGATCAACAAAATGCATAAATTTGAATTGAATTAAACCAAAACATATTGAATTGGAACTGAATCCTGCAAAGTAAGATGAATTGAATGAATTGATCGAAACAGAAAATAAATTTACAGCATTTTTTCTATATAAATTGAGACATATAAACTACAAAATATAAATTATTGTTAAATTGTAAAGTTTTTGGATGTGTCTTTTTGGTGAAAGATCAAAATAAAACAACCAACAGCAGTACTACTATGTACCCCAGTTTTACTAGCAGCATAGGACAGAGCTTCTAAGTGCTAATTGGATCACTGCTAATTGACTGTCACAGACCAAAATTACCATTTACAGAGGGGATGAATTAGCATTTGCCAATGTACAGAATTCAGCATCCCCTTTGTTCTTTAGCCAGGCTGCAAGGCTGTACCATAGTAGGTACTGGTGCAGGTTGTCTGACTTGAGTCAACATCACCCTTCAGAACATGCATATTGCAGTACTTGGCACAAGGCCTGCTTAACACTGTCTTTTCTGAGAACAAAGCAGGCATTTTATTATGGACTTTCTGGCTTATGCTTAATTAAACAAATTAAAGGGCTATTGTTTGTTTCAGTGGATTTTCAGTATGGCTTCATTGCCCATAAATGTGCAGAAACCTAATAAGAGACAACAAAACAGCTATTGTTGTCGATTTGAATTATAACTGAAATTGAATAAAATTAATTGGAATTGATCCTTGTTTGTGAGTACATTGGATTGAATTGGAATTGATCCTTGGTAAATACACATGAATTGGAAGTGATAAAAGTGAATTGAAGCCCAAACAGCACTCGGGTTTGTTAGTCCACGCCTCACATAACATAACAGGATGTCATTTGCAAATGTTTCTTGAGAATTTTATGAAACAGCATATTTATATTGGTGGTACTGTCGTGGACAAGCCCATGATAATAAGACCAAGTCTAACTCTAAGTTGACTTGAAGAATACAAATTATGCAACAGGCTTGAACAGCTTACAGAGCCCTAGCCCTAGGCCAAGGCTAGACTCCTAGAGTACTAGTTCTAGTAAGAAGCTATAACAGCAACATCGAGGTGGGCCTACATTCTACACCAGTGCCCCGAATGGTATACAGCATGGACACCCATATAACTTACCTCCTCATTTCAATCAGGTTCTCTCGGCGAAGACCTTACGTTAATGCCATTTCATTACATTCATTAGTGACACCGACAGTAAGTACTAAGACTAAGACAGTAGACTAAGTGTGAGCGATAAAGCATTGTGTAGGGTTTTGTTTACAAAATTGTTCTTTTTAATTGCGTTAAGCCAAAGGTACTAACACGCCACCGGTTAACAAATATATGTCATCACAATAAAATGTTTTGTGTCTTCATATAATGATCGATGAAACGACAATACGAAAGATCATGCGACAAAAACACGATTTCAGAACGACCCGATCATAGCACAGCCACCTAGCGAGTATTGTATCTATGATAAGTTTGTTTCCTTATTACCCAGTAGGGGGCGACAGGGGTAACCTACAGCTTAGCCTTGGAACATTCTTTAGCTACTTTATTTAGCTGCCACATATAAGGGTATGGCACGATGTGAGAACAAAATGTGTGGAATTACCAGGTATGGCAATCTGTGTGGAACATTTTACTTCTGGCTATGTGAATTTTTTTCATTGTGTAATTATGGTAAACTGTGTAGCATTTTATCTCTAATATCGGGGCCTTTTGTGTTTAATTTTACTTCAATAATCATAACAAAATAATAATTTACAAATTTGGTCAAGAGAAACAGTAGTGTCTGCAGTGACAGTGGACACTTAAAAATAGACTGGGCAGACACATCTAAAGTTTCTGCAGTGCTAGTCAACACACCCCAATTTTACCAAATAATATAAAATTATAAAGATAGACAGTTCTCAGACTACAGCATTTACGCTTTACGCTGGCAGACTGCTGCCAAGAACAGATTCATCTGGCAAGTCTGTCTTACTTGCAGTTCAATTATAACACCGGATGGACCAGGGTACAAAGCGTGTGACGGGGGTCATGCTAGAAATCCACCTACATGAATGCAATTGCAACAAGCAACTCTCGAGACAGAAACTGGCCTCTACCATTTCAATAATATCTTAAACAATCACATCTAGATCCTTGTAACTGGAAAATCATCAAACTGCAAACAAGGTTTATCTACAAAACAACCTTTTATTTCTCACAACATTTATAATGGCCAACAACTGTGCTAACAACTAAATCTATCATGACATACATGCAACTTACAATAATTATTTACAATGTCAGTGCACATGATACAATTAACATCATTCTCGCTATAACAGTCTGGCCCAGCAAATGGATTCTCTGATACGAAAGGGACACAATTATACACTGTGAAGTCACAGTAAGATCGTCATAAAATAAGTACAGCTCTGACCTAAAAATAACTAAGTAATATTTACAATAATGCTCGCATTTTAGACAAAATTTGACTAATTAACTAATGTTTGTATGCGAATCCGACAAACCACACAGAAATTAGAGAGAGTTTAGGGATCATCTCAGAACGTTGATGTCCAATATCAGACTTTCATCTGGCCTCTGCCCCCCCACCCTCCTTCAGACAAAAGTTTGTCAATCATGATATCATTATATTATTAACAGTATCGGCCTGAATTGTAAATACTGATGTCTGATGCCAAAGAAAACTGCCTCAGACCCCCCTCCTCCAAACGAAAGTAATTTCATCTGATGTCGGACATGAACATTCTGAAATGATTCTTTAGTTCATACAGTGTTCATGTAGAAATCCTTGCCCACTTGAGTGGCACTCATTGTTCTTCTTATAGCGGAACATTGCATGCTGAAGAATGACAACAACATTACCAGATGTCAGGCACTATAGTATATATACTTTCTCGGTATAGTCAGCAGAACTCAGCATTCAACGCCTATTGTAGTCTGGGCGTTGCATGCAAGACTGTTTAGCAATTGTTCATTTTGTGACAGAAGCATTAAAGTTGGCACAAGGCTGCATTACAGGATAGTGAACATTTTTAGATGCAGAGGAATTTTTTAACGAACACACCATAGCAAATGTTGCTAGAAAACCATTTTTCCTTAGCAATGGTTTCAATTAATTAAATCAATTAAAAACAATTATGTGCTCAGTTAAATGAGATAATGTTCTTAATTGACCATGTTTAAATGTTGCCCAATATTAAAGAAAACAGGTGTCCTAGCAACAGTTGAAAATGCCCCCACATATGAAAATATTCAGTAGAACTTAATGTATCATTGTCAACTTACATGCTTTTATCACAATTTGAACAATTTCGGCACACTTCTACTGGATTACTGACACATGTAGTTTGCATTCAGTGCCTGTTAGAAGTCAGCATTCAAATCTTTCTGGGACTAGTCAACATACAATTCTGATCGAGACATTTTCACACAAAATATTCATCACGTCCACTAAGTATATCCCTGAGTACATAAACATTCCCAATGTTCTACACCTCGATAGTAAATCCAAAAAATGGCACCACAAAAATTACCACACTGGGCCATTCATGCAAACGTAAACAGTAGAAAATGTGCCTGTCACGGCAGTTGAATAGATTATGCAGTAGTTTATTCATTAGTGCTGTCTACAGGCTTTGGGAGCCACATTGTAAAAACAGGTCACCAAATGTGTTGGCAAATTAATGTCAATTCAAATGCTGCTTCTCTAAGCGTGATATTCTGTTATGGAGTTTACGTCTTGCGTCCGACAGTTCTTGGATTGTTGGACACCATCTAGAGGTACGTTGGTAAACAGTGGCGCCATATAGTGATTTAAATAAAACCATGATACGCATGTACAACATTTAACCACCAGGGTGCACCACCACCACATATGTAGTATAAATATCCAGAACATAGTAACTGGTTAAAAATATGGCACTGTGATGATCAATTATTGATATTTAACAAACCGTGGTTCAGAGGGAGGTAACACTTAGAAGCATAGGAACACTTTATCAACAGATGAACATGTTGCAGGCTTGCAGCAGCCATATTAAAAGCTTTACCTTGGATGAAGGTCAAGATTCCACCACAAGAGTTCAGAGGCAGAATAAACCACTGGCCATCCTCCTTGATATAAGTGGCAGTTTTTTATCACCCAAATGACTCCCACAAAATACAGATTTGAACTTTGTCCAGCTTTCTGTATCAAACGATCAGACACATTACAATTACAGCACCCATACAAATCACAAACTTATGTAATATCTTTGTTAACTGAAACATGTTACATCCCAGTGATACTTTGAACATGTGTACATTTGATTAATTTGGTGCGTATACACAAAAGGGTGTTTAATCAATAAAAAAGTTAAATCTAATTGTATAATTCCCCATTCGGTGAGCAGCTCTGCTGGCTGGTATAAAACGTTTTGAGCAGTCCTAAGGGATGGATGGCATGCTATATAAGACGTTACGTTTACTTTAGCCTTCAGTGATCTGACAGACCCACCAGTCTGGCACCCGTGACCAATTAATATGGAAACATAAGCGATAGATCATTTCAGTGGCTGTAAAGATATCCACAAGACATGCTTAAATATTTGACTATTTTTCACAAATGCAGTATATATGCAACAGTTTGACAACTCTGATGTACATACTTCAGATGTTTGCAGGAATACCACGAGAAACAGGTAACTATGGGATAGCTTCACAGGGCTGTGAAACTGAGGTTGCTTTTTAGGATAGAGGGTAGAGTTGTAGGAACGACAGAAAGGGGCAACAACAATGGACAGAAAGTAACAGGTTATTTTGATAATTATTATTACTATTTTATACATTATGCAAGTACTGGTATGTTTTATTACAAAATACAATACTGTATTTTCATAGTTACATATATAGTATGCAGATATTTACTGATCAAAATGTTAATTTAGATTAATAAACGTCAATGAATCCTAACGAAAAGCAGAAAGAATTGAGAATGATCATATCAATGAATTTTTTAAAGACGTGAACCCTCATGAAAAGTTCATAGAAAGAACAAATGTTTAGAATATTAAAAATATGTAAATAATCCTAATTAAATTCCTACGTTAATTGACTTTATCATAATGTATCACTTTCTTGCCATTACTTTTGTCCTGTTACTTTTTTCTTAGCAAGAAAACATTTATTTTTGTCCAGTACTTTTCCCGTTACTTTCTTTCCTATTACCACCAGTTGATCATTTCTTTCTTGTTACCAGTGGGAACACAATGGCAGGAAGTCGAGTTGGCACAAGTCTTACTACAACCGTCTCGAGGTAGGAATCCATAAGGAACAACCATTACGTCAATATAGTCCTGGTTAACATGCTTTTGGTGCACCACAAGTTGCTTGTATCCACCCACCCACACACCCGCCCACCACCTGCCAGATAATGCCCGCCAGATAATGTCCATGTATAGGGGTCATCGTGGCCGGATTTTCTCGTATGTAAACTGTTGTTTTCGCTCGTGTAAGTACCCCTCCTGCAGTTCGAATGTCTTTTTCTTCATCAGGTTGAACTGTAGTTTGGCGAACTCGTAGAATTCATTCTCCATACGCCAGGTGTCCCACTCGTGGACACGGGCGATGGTCTCCTCCGACGGCGCCAGCTTATTGAACGTCTTCCGCAGGTGCGACTTGTGACCTGCGTGCACAAAACGATGTTTACTTTCAATTAGCTCAGGGTTGGTCTCCTAACTTTGTAAAATCCAAAAAGTAATGCCTTTAACACTACTTCAAACCCCCTTCCGTAGGTGTGATTTGTGACCTGCGTGTACAAAACTAACGTTAACTTTCAAATAGCTCAGGGAGCATCTCAAAATGTCCGATATCAGACAAAACAAGTCTCATCTGGCCTCAGCTCCCCCATCGTCCTTCAGGCGAAAGCTTGTAAACATTGATATGATGATATCAATGTTCTGTATCAGTTCGAAGCGTAAAATATCAATGTCCGGCGCCAGACGAAACTGCCTCTGACCCCCCCTTCCCCCAAACAAAGTAATTTCTTCTGATATCAGATGTCGACATTCAGAGATTGGTTTCACAAGTTTGTAAAGTCTAAAAAATAAAGCATTTAACATTGCATCAACCCCCACCAACATGTGGTACGGGACTTGCGATTTTTACAATAAAAGGCAGTTAGACACCATACCTGATTGGTAGAGCTGTGTGGCTCCGGCAAAAAAGCGAGGTAGAGCAGCCTCAAGCACGGCAACAAAGTCCCCGAGCTGCTCCGTGATACCCACCACCAGGTAGTGCTTGACGAGGTTGTATTTGGCCATCTGGAGCGCCCACTCATTTCCTGGGCGCCTAAAACAACATACGTATTACTTTGATCACACGTCACCAAAGTGTAATTACCGGGTACATACAGTACTATGCTGATTGCCTTTTTCATTAGTTTTTTACCATAAATAATGTGATACAACATAAATTATATCTACTACACAAACTGACAAACCAAATATGTTTTAGCAAGGCAGAAACAATTTTTGAATTCAACAGTTCGATGTTTGGGTGGTCAGTATGTTATAATAGATATAGTCTATACTATTTAACATTTGGGTAATTAGTATGTTATAATAGATATAGTTTATACTATGTAACATTTGGGTGGTCAGTATGTTATAATAGATATAGTTTATACTATGTAACATTTGGGTGGTCAGTATGTTATAATATATATAGTTTACACTGTATAACATTTGGGTGGTCAGTATGTTATAATATATATAGTTTACACTGTATAACATTTGGGTGGTCATAATAGATTTAGTTTATACTGTATAACATTTGGGTGGTCAGTATGTTATAATATATATAGTTTACACTGTATAACATTTGGGTGGTCAGTATGTTATAATATATCTAGTTTACACTGTATAACATTTGAGTGGTCAGTATGTTATAATAGATATAGTTTATACCGTATAACATTTGGGTGGTCAGTATGTTATAATAGATATAGTTTATACTGTATAACATTTGGGTGGTCAGTATGTTATAATATATATAGTTTACACTGTATAACATTTGGGTGGTCAGTTTGTTATAATATATATAGTTTATACTGTATAACATTTGGGTGGTCAGTATGTTATAATAGATATAGTTTACACTGTATAACATTTGGGTGGTCAGTTTGTTATAATATATATAGTTTATACTGTATAACATTTGGGTGGTCAGTATGTTATAATAGATATAGTTTACACTGTATAACATTTGGGTGGTCAGTATGTTATAATAGATCTAGTTTACACTGTATAACATTTGGGTGGTCAACATGTTATAATATATATAGTTTATACTGTATAACATTTGGGTGGTCAGTATGTTATAATAGATATAGTTTATACCGTATAACATTTGGGTGGTCAGTTTGTTATAATATATATAGTTTATACCGTATAACATGTGGGTGGTCAGTATGTTATAACAGATCTAGTTTACACTGTATAACATTTGGGTGGTCAGTATGTTATAATAGATATAGTTTATACTATGTAACATTTGGGTGGTCAGTATGTTATAATAGATATAGTTTATACTATGTAACATTTGGGTGGTCAGTATGTTATAATAGATATAGTTTATACTGTATAACATTTGGGTGGTCATAATAGATATAGTTTATACTGTATAACATTTGGGTGGTCAGTTTGTTATAATATATATAGTTTATACCGTATAACATGTGGGTGGTCAGTATGTTATAATAGATCTAGTTTACACTGTATAACATTTGGGTGGTCAGTATGTTATAATAGATCTAGTTTATGCCGTATAACATTTGGGTGGTCAGTTTGTCATAATATATATAGTTTATACTGTATAACATTTGGGTGGTCAGTATGTTATAATAGATCTAGTTTACACTGTATAATATTTGGGTGGTCAGTATGTCATAATAGATCTAGTTTACACTGTATAGCATCTGGGTGGTCAGTATGTCATAATAGATACAGTTTATACTGTATAACATTTGGGTGGTCAGTATGTTATAATAGATACAGTTTATACTGTATAACATTTGGGTGGTCAGTATGTTATAATAGATACAGTTTATACTGTGTAACATTTGGGTGGTCAGTATGTTATAATAGATCTAGTTTACACTGTATAACATTTGGGTGGTCAGTATGTTATAATAGATATAGTTTATACTATGTAACATTTGGGTGGTCAGTATGTTATAATAGATATAGTTTATAATATGTAACATTTGGGTGGTCAGTATGTTATAATAGATATAGTTTATACTGTATAACATTTGGGTGGTCATAATAGATATAGTTTATACTGTATAACATTTGGGTGGTCAGTATGTTATAATATATATAGTTTACACTGTATAACATTTGGGTGGTCAGTATGTTATAATATATCTAGTTTACACTGTATAACATTTGGGTGGTCAGTATGTTATAATAGATATAGTTTATACCGTATAACATTTGGGTGGTCAGAATGTTATAATATATATAGTTTATACTGTATAACATTTGGGTGGTCAGTATGTTATAATATATATAGTTTACACTGTATAACATTTGGGTGGTCAGTTTGTTATAATATATATAGTTTATACTGTATAACATTTGGGTGGTCAGTATGTTATAATAGATATAGTTTACACTGTATAACATTTGGGTGGTCAGTTTGTTATAATATATATAGTTTATACTGTATAACATTTGGGTGGTCAGTATGTTATAATAGATATAGTTTACACTGTATAACATTTGGGTGGTCAGTATGTTATAATAGATCTAGTTTACACTGTGTAACATTTGGGTGGTCAACATGTTATAATATATATAGTTTATACTGTATAACATTTGGGTGGTCAGTATGTTGTAATACATATAGTTTATACTGTATAACATTTGGGTGGTCAACATGTTATAATAGATACAGTTTATACTGTATAACATTTGGGTGGTCAGTATGTTATAATATATAGTTTATACTGTATAACATTTGGGTGGTCAGTATGTTATAATAGATATAGTTTATACCGTATAACATTTGGGTGGTCAGTTTGTTATAATATATATAGTTTATACCGTATAACATGTGGGTGGTCAGTATGTTATAATAGATCTAGTTTACACTGTATAACATTTGGGTGGTCAGTATGTTATAATAGATCTAGTTTACACTGTATAACATTTGGGTGGTCAGTATGTTATAATATATATAGTTTATGCCGTATAACATTTGGGTGGTCAGTTTGTCATAATATATATAGTTTATACTGTATAACATTTGGGTGGTCAGTATGTTATAATAGATCTAGTTTACACTGTATAATATTTGGGTGGTCAGTATGTCATAATAGATCTAGTTTACACTGTATAACATCTGGGTGGTCAGTATGTCATAATAGATACAGTTTATACTGTATAACATTTGGGTGGTCAGTATGTTATAATAGATACAGTTTATACTGTATAACATTTGGGTGGTCAGTATGTTATAATAGATCTAGTTTGCACTGTATAACATTTGGGTGGTCAGTATGTTATAATAGATAGTTTATACTGTGTAACATTTGGGTGGTCAGTATGTTATAATAGATCTAGTTTGCACTGTATAACATTTGGGTGGTCAATATGTTTTAATAGATACAGTTTATACTGTATAACATTTGGGTGGACAGTATGTTATAATAGATACAGTTTATACTGTATAACATTTGGGTGGTCAGTATGTTATAATAGATACAGTTTATACTGTATAACATTTGGGTGGTCAGTATGTTATAATAGATATAGTTTATACTGTATAAAATGTTGGTGGTCAGTATGTCATAATAGATATAGTTTACACTGTATAACATTTGGGTGGTCAGTATGTTATAATAGATCTAGTTTACACTGTATAACATTTGGGTGGTCAGTATGTTATAATAGATACAGTTTATACTGTATAACATTTGGGTGGTCAGTATGTTATAATAGATAATTTATACTGTATAACATTTGGGTGGTCAGTATGTTATAATAGATACAGTTTATACTGTATAACATTTGGGTGGTCAGTATGTTATAATAGATATAGTTTATACTGTATAAAATGTTGGTGGTCAGTATGTCATAATAGATCTAGTTTACACTGTATAACATTTGGGTGGTCAGTATGTTATAATAGATCTAGTTTACACTGTATAACATTTGGGTGGTCAGTATGTTATAATAGATCTAGTTTGCACTGTATAACATTTAGGTGGTCAGTATGTTATAATAGATACAGTTTATACTGTATAACATTTGGGTGGTCAGTATGTTATAATAGATATAGTTTACACTGTATAATATTTGGGTGGTCAGTATGTTATAATAGATATAGTTTATACTGTATAACATTTAGGTGGTCAGTATGTTATAATAGATACAGTTTACACTGTATAATATTTGGGTGGTCAGTATGTTATAATAGATATAGTTTATACTGTATAACATTTGGGTGGTCAGTATGTTATAATAGATACAGTTTACACTGTATAATATTTGGGTGGTCAGTATGTTATAATAGATATAGTTTATACTGTATAACATTTGGGTGGTCAGTATGTTATAACAGATACAGTTTACACTGTATAATATTTGGGTGGTCAGTATGTTATAACAGATATAGTTTATACTGTATAATATTTGGGTGGTCAGTATGTCATAATAGATATAGTTTATACTGTATAACATTTGGGTGGTCAGTATGTTATAACAGATATAGTTTATACTGTATAACATTTGGGTGGTCGGTATGTCATAATAGATATAGTTTATACTGTATAACATTTGGGTGGTCAGTATGTTATAATAGATATAGTTTATACTGTATAACATTTGGGTGGTCGGTATGTCATACTAGATATAGTTTATACTGTATAACATTTGGGTGGTCAGTATGTTATAATAGATATAGTTTACACTGTATAATATTTGGGTGGTCAGTATGTTATAATAGATATAGTTTATACTGTATAACATTTAGGTGGTCAGTATGTTATAATAGATACAGTTTACACTGTATAATATTTGGGTGGTCAGTATGTTATAATAGATATAGTTTATACTGTATAACATTTGGGTGGTCAGTATGTTATAATAGATACAGTTTACACTGTATAATATTTGGGTGGTCAGTATGTTATAATAGATATAGTTTATACTGTATAACATTTGGGTGGTCAGTATGTTATAACAGATACAGTTTACACTGTATAATATTTGGGTGGTCAGTATGTTATAACAGATATAGTTTATACTGTATAATATTTGGGTGGTCAGTATGTCATAATAGATATAGTTTATACTGTATAACATTTGGGTGGTCAGTATGTTATAACAGATATAGTTTATACTGTATAACATTTGGGTGGTCGGTATGTCATAATAGATATAGTTTATACTGTATAACATTTGGGTGGTCAGTATGTTATAACAGATATAGTTTATACTGTATAATATTTGGGTGGTCGGTATGTTATAATAGATATAGTTTATACTGTATAAGATTATATTACAACAAAATGGAAAACCTCCCTTTAAATGAAGGCTGTCTGTTTTTATACAATGTTCTTAAAGGTGCCTCTTCAATTTGATTCAGCAAGTGTAGAAACAGCTTTTATAATAAATATGTTGAATAGGTATACTGTCTACCAAATTGTGTTTAATAAGCCCAAAACAATTTGAATATTTTGAACACGAAATGTTCAAATTGTAAACAAAACATTCAGATTCCAAATATTATTGGCAGTATTGCTAGCTTGCATGCCTTAATGGAAGCTAGCTTGCATGCCTTAATGGAAGCTAGCTTGCATGCCTTAATGGAAACTAGTTTGGTTGTGTTTTACAAAAATTAATGATTCTGAAACAAGATTCGTGAATAAATTGAACCGAGGAGGCCATGGCAGAGTTGTGAAGCATTTCAACAATCACAAAATGCAAAATCAGACAACTGTTTAAAACATCCACCCTCCAGCTATATAGTGAAATTACATAAATAAAATTCAGCAATGCTATATGTGGTTGTAAATTAATTCCGAAAAAAATACAGACATGCACCACACACAGGTTTTCAAAATGCGAGTTTTAATTTCAATTTGTTAAATTACCAAAATAACTTGCTAGAAATTGTTTTGTTATTATTATTAATAAAGCAGACGGCAACCTGACCGCAATACAGACCAACATTGAGCAGCGTGGCCGCAGAAGAACGGGATTTGCATCCAGAGATTGTCTGGCGAGCAGTCTGAATGCTCTTGAGCAATGCATTCGTCAAATGTCTGAAACAACAATGTCAACAATAGGTCAACGGTATGTTCTTATATAGGGCTGTATCCGGTCGTTTTGGGACTTGCCAAAGCACCTTACACTTCACTCCCCGGTAGAACTCTTCATTCGAATACCATCTCTGGGAAGCATTCAGCCACACCTGGACTTCCTGAAGGAGATACTATTACAAAACTCCAAAGTTAGCGTATTAAAATAGTATATAGATAACCAACTTTACTACAGGTTAAATAACTATTATGAAGCTATTATGCTATTCATGTACGAGGAGTGAGATGTACCCACCATCTTGTTGCCAGACTTGCGCCTGCGGACGTGAGGTCGGAAGTCGTCGCCATGACGCAGGAAGTAGTAATATGAGACGAGTCTATCGAGCGGATCGCGCAGTAAGTTTATATAGATCGGCTGATGCTGTGTTATTCCAAACCTACGAAAACATTTAATAAATTATTACACTTGAATTAATTATATGTGAAATAAATGGCTATCATTCCAACAAACTTTGAGATGAACCTATTAAGATGTCAAAAACACCAAATACACTAGTACCATATTCGTACATGACCGAATAATCATACTCCCCTTTCAGCAGCACCTGATGTGTCATCACCTGGTGGGTTAAATTTGAAACAGTAAAATTACAAACTAGCTACTAGGTGGCACCACTGTTTTGATGTTTTCACACTGCTGTGAGAAACAGATGTTTGTGTAACCATGAGAACATTTCTTAAGTACACTGTAAGCTTAATAGAATGAATTCGGTAATTATGTTATACAACTAATACGACATTGACCAACTCAGAATAAATTGTTGAATTAAACCGACCATGAGTGAGGCTTACAGGCACTGTATACCCAACAGCGTCTCTACAGTTTAATGGCAGAGCATCTAAATCAAATGGGTACTCCAGTGTTTACCACGAAAGAAACTAAATCAGGCAATTTTCTGTGAGCCAAATGTAACTCCATAAATGGTAGCCAAGAAGAAGATTGTTCATGAAAATATTTTTTCACAACTACAAATGATAGGACTAGGAAGTAACATGAGTGAAGGATCAGTTTAGATTAGATAACAGAAAGTATTAATTCTTACTGACGACTACAGAACTTAGAACTCGGAATCAATTTATCTGCCCTGTTTATACATGCACTTGTTAAATAAGCAAGGTCAGGGAGACACCCATCAAGATATATAATGTTGCTAGCATGGGAGCCACCCAACTACAAATAAATCGAACAAATTATCTGCAGACTGCATATGCTAGCAGCAGTTCAAAATACTTCAGAACGGTAGATAAAAGATGTTGGCCTCTGAATATGTCAGACCTCGTACACTTGCCATTTAGGGTTATGCTCTTTGTGGGAGTCTTGTTAAATCTGGCTAAATGTGGAGGTAGTTAATGTGACTTGCAGCAACTGCCAGTGTGGGAGGTGTTATCAGTGCTATGTAGATAGAGGGAGACTGGGTGTGTAGGGGGCAGATAAGCACACTGACTCTCCCCTCACTCCCTGGCAGACTGGGAGGTCTGATCATTCTGGGGACAGACCGCTATGGTAATTACTATGTATTCTGACACCCTATGTTTTCCAACACACTAAAAATCTAGACACTTCTGTAAAAATAATTCGTCTTTGTTTCTATGTAATTAAACACTAAATATTAGTGATCTTTTAACAAGTAAAACTTGGTGGGACTCGTTCGTGTTCATAAATATTCTAACAGCATGTCTGTGAATAATTCTTCTGTACCTTTTGTTTTTGGACAGCTGAGAATGTTATTATTTTAGGCGTCCAAAAACATAGTCATCACAGTGATTTGAAACAACAGCCTTTTTTCTAGGATTTTTTGTCCCCTTACAAATGTTGCCTGGGAAATTAACATATTTAAGGACAATAACATTAATAATGTATGGAAAGTAACATTTCCTGTGGCAGTTTGGCAGCATATCTATGTGCAAACCATATCAGGTGGGTGATTTTGGATATTTGATGGGGAGCATTTCGTACACTGAACACCTTGAAAATGACAGAAAGGGACACTTGTCAGCAGCTTGAAGAAATAACACATCAGATTTTCAGATAATTAAAAAATTAACTTCATGTGTAGCATTGAAATTGCTAAAAACAGTAATGACTGCTGAGAGTGCCGACTTCCGAAATGTCAACTAAAGCAGAGCTCTAATCAGACAGAAGTAACTTGACATAAACTCTGTCTCTAGACACATTTCTTACAGACAAAATCAATGTCCAGTGTAACAAGAATATCTCATAACAGCACAACTAAAGAACGGTTACTATGGCAACCAGACAACGGAATGCCAATAATTTTTTTCGTACTGACAAATGTAAGTTAGTTGGCACAAATTAATCGGATGTGCCAGTGATAAGGTCATACTTGTAGGATTTCTGAGATTGTAAATTTAATTTGTTTGCAGTCGACGTGCATAAAAACAGCATACACTACTTCACAATTTTACTTCACAATAAATTAACCAACTAATTATAACTAATGTTTCAATAATATAAAAGGTCGAGTTAAATTATTCATTGACTAAATGCAATTGTTACTTCAGCTACAGCATCTAAACAAAAATAGTAATTACCTGATAAACACAACCTTTACATGAGTGCCATTATCAACAAGCAGATAGGAATTACCTGCCAAAGTTGAGATATGCCATATGTCCGTGATACAGCGCTGGCTTCTTGGCGTACCACGATGTGATATTGTGAACAAACCGCATCTGCAACAAGAGTTTTTGTAACTAGTTCTGCATCCGACTTGGAATTGTTTGTATACCCATTTTATGACGGTACAAACCCATTGTTGTCTTTGGTCCTATAAATCAGACATTTTCTTTCAAATATCAATGATAGTGTTAAAGTCATCCATATCAGCGCTATTGATAAAACGTAATTATGTCATCCTTAGGACAGCCAAATCAAAACGAAAGTTAATTAACAAAATTAGAACACAAGCAACATTTATTGGCCATATAATAACAGAAAGTTAGAAAATACAGTAATAACAGGATATTTTGAATCTAATTGAAGGAAAAAGATCCAGAGGATGCCAGAGAATTAAAATACCAGACAGTCTGTGAAGATGGCGAGGAAGGAGTGCAACAGAACGGCTACAAACAACGAACGACTATGCAGTTTGGAGGGCCATGGTCACCAACGCCTGTGACAGACATGGCACTTAGAAGACACACTCAGTGGCAGAGGTGTGGCAGCTGACACAAGTGGGAGTGGAGGGGGGAGGGAGTCATGGCAGTCAGACAAAAAAGCTGAAAGGAAACGTACTGAGTAAGTAAGTACTGAGTAAGTAAGTGTAATACTGGCATGCCTGTATGGTCTGGAGACTGGCGCTGACAGACCAACAACAACAGAAGCTGCAATTTGCAAGAATAATTGGGTTGGGAGAATCACAGGAACAAAGAGAGTGTGTAGAAGGAGAATGAATGATCTCAGGGGAGATACTATGGTGCAGTGAAGGTTAACAAGAAGATTGGTACGAAGCTAAATGATATGGGCAGGCCACTCGACAAGAATGGTTATATAAACATTACAAATTGGAAATCCAAAGTTAGATTAAATAATAATAATGGATGTCCATTCATTTTATTGTGACACCATGTTAAGTTGTGTTGTTCTGAAATCCACAGTTCAATGTTTAAAAAAATCGCCGAGCTGTCACTCAAATCCCTGAAAACTTTCAAAAGTGGCATTGCATCTGACCTAGTCAGCCAGCCTTTAAATTTGCTTGATACAATTTTTTTTTAATCAATAAATTAGGCATTTTTGCATCTTGACCTTTAAATTTGTTTTGAAAATAAATGTTAGAAAAATCAACACATTATGCAGTTTTGCATCTCACCATGTCTTTTAAATTTGCTTGAAAATATATTTATAAAATCAATAAATTATGTGTTTTTGCCTCTTACTTTGCCTTTAACTTTGCTAGAAAATAAATTTGATAAGAATCAATAAATTTTGCATTTTTGCTTCTCACCTGGTCAGCCACCCCTTAAATTTGCTTTAAAATAAATACTGTATTTTTGCACCTCACCTGGTCAGACAACACTTAAATTTGCTTGAAAATTAATTTTATACAAATAAAAAATTATACATTTTTGCGTCTCACTTGGTAAGCCAGCCTTGCTTGAAAATAAATATAAAACAAAATATGTATAAATCATACAATTTTGTATCTCATCTGGTCGGCCACACATTAAACTTACTTGAAAATGTTATAAAAATTAATAAATGATGCATGTTTGCGTCTCACCTGGTCGGCGACGGACAGGATGTGGTTGTTGCGTGTAACGTTGACATGTAGCACGTGGAACTTGTTGCGTGTGCACAGGTCGTACGCGATGCCAGCGAAGGACGTGCTGCCTGTCTTGGGCACACGGTTGTAGATGATCACCAGGTCATCCATGTCTGCGCTCAACAGCGGGTCCTGAAACACGCAAGGAACTACACTTGAAATAGCATTCGCAAGTCAATGTTTGCTTGTCTCGGTTTGGAATTGTTTTGTGAAAAATGTTGTGTACTTCCGGGTGGTCGAATAAGTTCACAAATTCTCAAAATATGTTAACCCTTTAGAACTTGAGCGTTCGAAAACGTCCACACGCCGGCTTCCTCAAATGCCCGAAAGCATCTTTTAGCTTTGACAATGTGTGGAGGTGGCGTCATCTTCTGGATATTTATGTAACTTGTGTCACTGGATTCTTTAGTGTATCTACTGTGCACTACGGGTATTTTTCATTATGTCATTGCATCAGAAGTTTTTAATGAGCGCTGTTTGAAAATATCAATTAACAAAGAGCTTGTAAATATGTGTTACATTCTATGCAAACACACCTAGACAGAGGGTATCATATTTTGCACGTTTAATTTAAAAGTTGATTAGTATATTTAGAGCACCGTTTTGTGCGGAATTCAATTACCTCTACAATAAACACAACTTGTATTATTAGGAAATGAAGTATAAAAAGTCCGGATGATTTCACTTTTCAGGTGCTCAAGTTCTAAAGGATTATTACAAGAGTCTCATGGTGGACATGCATTGTGAAATGAGAGAGATACGTACTACACCAACACGCATGCACGTGAACACGTGAATACTTATACATCTTGAACAATGCATGCTCTACAATGGTAACAACTGTCAACTTCAGTTTTCCTGCAATGCTAGTTTGAGCAGACAAAACTTCAAACAGGGGATAAGTTTGAAAGATATCTGCACCATCTGCCAGAGTAATTGCTAGTGTGCATGTGCTTCCTTAGCCAAACATGCAGTCTGGTGACAGACGGCACAGTCTCCTAGTCTGGTTAAGATTGATCACATAGGTCCGAGACCTTGCTGGCTACAAAGGGTTTTCTGAAATCTCATTTGGGGTCAAATATGTACCTAGGGGTAATTGTGGGACCCCAAAATGTAGATTCCACAACTGTTTATTCAGAACATCATTATGAATATCCTCATAACTCTTCATGTTTATTATTTTCTTTTCTAAATACACCTCATATTTAGTTATGTACATTACCATCTAAGTTAGTTTCACTATATATATATATATGTATGTATGTATATATATATATATATATATATAAATAAATATATAAATGTTAGATATATATATATGTGTGTGTGTGTGTATATATATATATATATATAAAAATGTTATATATATATATATATATATGTGTATATATATATATATATATATTATATATACGTATATATATGTGTGATCAATTGTCTAAAAAACCACAACATGCAGTATTCACAACATCACTATGAAGTTATATTCACAACATCATTATGAATATCATCGCAACTCTTCCTATTTATTATTTTATTTTCTAAATACATCCCGTATTTAGTTATGCACATTACTGTCAAAGTTACTTTCACTATCCGTATCACAAGTATGATTAATTGTTTCAAAACCAGTCATGTTTCGTGACCTTTATGGCCAAGTAATTGATTGACCCTGACTGAAGTCTGGGCTTAACTCTCACAGAAAAATGGCAAATGACGTGAAAGAAGCTGCAGAAAAACATCACGCACAAGTTGTCACCATCAATAATGATGACACAAAAACTATTAAAAGTGAGGTTGCTGTCCCATTACCCAGAATCAGCCAGGGCTGGTAATTATTAACAGGAAGTTGGCTGAATCGGCTGTTTTGAATGTGGGAAACACACGGATGTGCCAAACATCAAAAAGCCTTGCCGTTTGTCTAGTCATGTCCATAACATAACATAAGTAAATTGCCAATAAAGAGTATTTAGAACTTGAACGGGTTTTTACAATTTAAACAGTTCACCAGTTGAAACTTTAAAATCGCAAACAATGTTTCAGGTTTTTTCAATGCAATTTGGTAGGCAGTATAGCTTCACCATGTTTATCCTAGTGCTAAAACATGATAACGTCAGTATAAACGTTCTGTAGGATTGCGTAATCCATGAATCCTATATATAAATCACATACAGTTGACGTCATTGCCGGCCCAAGACAGAAAATGTCAGTGACATTGTAACAATCATGTTTCAAGGGATTTCTTCTTTTCCTTCCTCCACTTTCTCTATTTCCTTCCTCTTCCTGCTCTACACTTCTTATTTATTCACCTGGGAATACTGACACCGACTGGAACAGCAGGAGTCATGTATATTTACTGCGGTCCAAGCAAAGTTCACCGAACCTATCACATCTACGTGACACCCACATTCCTTGTGAGATTTACTGTGACAATTGGCGTAATTTGTAGAATTTGACAGCTGCTTGTACTGCCGCTACTGCCGCTACCTCCGCTACTCGGTCTCGATGTGCAGGTGCACCCGGGAACCCTGGAACCTTAATCCGGAGCAACTATCCCCGACTCCCCACTTGCATTAGCACCTCCCCCTAGGAGAAGAAAACGTACTCCCCTGAAGCTCAGACACAACTGGATGGCGGGTAATTCATTAGTTTATCTTCCCAGCAGGAAGGGAAGCCGTAACTGAGACATTTGTGTAGGGACTATGTCACAATTGAGTAGTGTGCATTATTTAGATGATTAAGCACCGTCTGTGAGATTGTGACCTTGCGTCTTGTTAGTTCACACAGTTGCCACGACACTGTAGCAATCGACACTGTAGCAATCGACAGAAATCACCAGGCTACATGCCATGGCAAGCTGCTTTCTCATGCAACCTTACAAAATCAAACATGCTATAATGTTCAATATTTGCTGACATTTTCTTATTTTAGGTGCCACAAGCTGGCTGCTCCAGGGCTGCCTACCTGACAAAAACAATTTCCGTAATGACCCCCCGTCGCATCCCGCCTGCCCACTCCCGGTGGTCAGCAAATTTGCCAATCAAACTTTTTTCTGAACAAGATACAGTGACAAGCCCAGTGCCTGGGAATCCACTAATTTAATCATCAAAAGTAGATATGTTTCAACATAATTATTGTGTAGCTACACTGTAAGTCCTATTGGCAGTTAAGGTCATCTTAGCACTTCAAATGGATGCTTGCTTAGCAACATTCAATAAGTTACATTGTGTTAATCACAGCTGTCAAAGTGCATGCATGGCCAGACATGCCCAAGTGTTTACATAACCGAGAGAAAGGCAATGAATAGCCAATAATCATCCAACGAGTTTCAAAATTTACAACACACAGCAGGAAATATTATAATTATTACTAACAGTCAATTACAAAGTTAAATTGTTTCATTCAAATAGAAACCTTTGAATAAAAATATGATAGTTTTATATTGCAATTGCAACAATTATAATACTCATTTTATATTCTTCTAAGACATTTTACAATTATATTCATAACTTTCATAAAACCATAACTATTTAATGTAATTTAATGGTTCTACCTAACGTCATCTTAAAATTTATTTTTTTCATTATATAATTCTACACCTGTTAAATTTATTAATGTCTAGATGCGCATTAATGACACTTATATTTTTGGCCGCTGTAATTGCTGCTGACTGATAGACACAGACGTAATAATATGCTCAGTGCCACCACCTGTTGTGCCACGGCAGTCATCAGCAGGCTGCTGGCAGTCAAAGTTGTAACATTATACACAGCCACAGCATTGGATGGTGTCACCGAACTGACTTTGTAGAACTTGTATTGGACTAAATATTTGTTTAAGTGAATGATGACAGTTTCTTCAGGGCATCTGAGCAGCATTATTTATAGATTTAGCAATTCATCTTCCTCTTTGCTCCCTTATGGGGGGGGGTGGGGGTTGTGTCACATCACTCGGCATGTTCAACCCTATCAATGATACCTCTCCATCTCTCTCGGTCTACCAAAATTTTCTCCACTCTTGGCTGTTCATTCCTACCTTTTCAAGATCTCTACTGAAAGTTTCTCGCCATCTTAATTGTGCCCTTTCCTTCTACCACCCTCCTGTTTACCCTGCTCTCTTTGTCAGTCTCTCCTCACTCATTCTCCCTGCTTGTCCTGCCCATCTCAGTCTGCTCCCAACTACCTTCACTTTCACACGTTTCTTCACTCTGATCTCTTAATTCCCCCATGTGTTTCTTCATGCCAATATCTTATTTCAATCTCTTCATGTTCCATTTATCTCAAGCTACTAAGACAACACCAATTTTATTATTCAGGTTACGGACCCGTCGACGTTGTTTTTGACAAAATGGAAATCAAATAGCAATTTTGAACATTCATTTCTGATCAAAATGCCGAACCAATGATTTTGTATCGATTCATCGAGCATATACGCATCATACAAAGCATTGTATGTTAATTACAGTTTCATTGGTTGTCGCACATCTTCGGTCTATGATCCAACGAATCCACAAAAGTCCAACTGGTTAACTGATCTAAACCATGGCTGAACCAGACGCTGCAGTGTGGTTTTCTATCAAGAAATTTAAGTTTGGCACTGCTTCCCAAAAGGAAGTAAGAAAATTTAAATTGTTTGACACGATCAACAATGTCATTTCCAGTGTTTGTAGCGACGCCGCTCTGATATCGAAAGTATGTGTTGTCGTCGAATGCGCAGATTGTTATCGAAATGACAGCGAGCGCCCTATGTGAGCAATTCAATGTTTAATACATTTATTTTCTTGAACGATGACAATGTTAGTGCCACTGAAATGAAGCAAAACGGCGATCCAAAGGCTGACGTTTTAGACACAATGCAAAGTAGCAATAAAGAAAATAAACTGGCAACGTGCAACACGGGCGAAACCAGTAATTAACATGCGCATGTTTAACACACTACTCATTTTGTCTACATACAAAAAATCTGGCAGATCAAGTCGACACACTGAGGAAACGGGTTGTAGACACTCTCTTCAATGTTTGTATAGTCCGCATTGCATTACTTCGGAATAGAATAATGTAGTTATATTTGGAGGTACGACGATCAAATCCTAATTATGCCAGTCAAATTAATATTATCACAGCAAGATATATCCTACCTCTAATCTACATGTTCGTGGCTGTAATGTTAACCCACCATAATGGTATCTGCCAAGTCTCATTATCAGTACTTGTTATTCTAAATTCTAATAATCTTCAACTTTTATTAAACTTTCATAAAAGTATGTGTCTAGTAAGTTTTGATACAAGGCTAAACATTTGCTTAGCAATGTACTGTATGGCTCATATGATAATTCATGTATTTACACAAAACATCTTTCTCATGCAGCGACTTTTATTTTAATTTTATCCCCCCTCCTCCCTAATAAAAATTTCTCAAAAATCTGTAATCCTAACAATAAAATTGGTGTGGCCTAAGTGACTTTACATATTCTTCAGACCAAGATGTTATCTGCTACATATAGCTTTTCCCCGTCTTTGTCAATGCCAGGGTTTCTAACTTCCCAACCAATAAACATATATATATATATATATACACCTGCATCTAAGCTGCTATAGGCTGCTAATAAAAAGAGGATTACACAATGACTGAAATGGACTATAGTAGTAACTGTAAACAGCTGTGATGAAGTACAGGAACAAGTATCGGGACCAAATATCAGAACAAGAGTACAGTTACTTTGTTGACAACTTGACATGTAACCCTTTAAACCCCCAACTGCCTGCAAGTGTTCAGATGCCCGCTTCCCCAACCACCCCGCCCCGCCCCCGGGTCTGTCTTTTAGAGTTGACAACACGTAATATTTATGTAACTTATGTCATTGGATTTTTTAGTGTATCTGCTGCATGTTGGGGAGTATTTGTTGAATGGCTCTGTTTTGGAAGTTTTTTTGAATGAGCAGTGTTTGAAAATATCAACCGACAATGAATTTGAGATATACGGTGTATCGCATTCCGCACAGTTAATTTAAAAGATTATTTGTACATTTAGAACTGTCTTGTGCAAAATTCAATTGTCTTTAAAATAAGCACAACTTCCATTATTAGGAAACAAAGAACAAAAAAGTTGTAAAAAACTACGTGCACCTGTACTTTGTGATTTTGTTCGCACGTTGCGGGGACTCAGAGCGCGTTTCATAAAATTATGTGGAGTCTAAACTGTCAATAGCAAACTCGGTTATCCTAGCATTATTTTCCAATGAAAGCAAACCACTGTGACTGAAATGGACTGGAATAATAGGGTGTAAGTATATAGTGGATCGTCAAATGTCAGGGGAAATTGCTATCGCATGGCACAAAGACTGTTACGATTATTGAATGACAAAAAGCGTTTACCAAAAAGGCACTACTGCACTAATTTTTTTTACTCTGAAAATGTTAAACATGTCAGATGTTTACGCTTCTAGATATTGATGTATCATACAAACTATGTCTATAACTTAGACCAAGTCTAACAAGAGACCCAGCAATTGGGTGCACAGCTTATGAATTTAACTCCACTAAATATACCAGGTGTATGACTAGTGCATTTTTCATGAAATCATTTCCGCAGATGTTAAAAAAGTGACAGAAATTTCTTGGATGAGTTGATGCATGCAGAACTGCGTACATAAATAGATCTCTACAATCGCAAGCCACTCACCGCAGTCTCTGTGTCTGCAGCCGCCGACCTCAGTCCACCGGTCCGCACTAGCTTGGCCATCTCTTTCTCTGAAACACAGACAAATGTCACCAATCAGTACATGACATGTCACCAAACTAGTCAACTGTATACATTCGAACCTCGTTTTACGGACACCTCTGTAATACAGCCACCTATGTAATAGTCACCTCTGTAATACAGCCACCTCTGTAATAGTCACCGCTGTAATACAGCCATCTCAGTAATAACTCAGTAATACAGCCACCTCTGTAAATTGTAATAGTCACCGCTGTAATACAGCCATCTCAGTAATAGTCACCTCTGTAATACAGCCACCTCAGTAATAACTCAGTAATACAGTCACCTTGGTAATACAGCCCCCTTGCAATTAAGGTCACCCTATTATAGTCCCAAATCTGTTCTATATACAGTAGAGTATAGGAAATTAGTCCTGCTAATATGTCCACCTTTCTATTCAGGTTACTTTTGCCCCATCCCAAGCGTGACCTTAATAGTAAGGTTGCACTGTACAACACATCACCAAATAGGCAAACTGTACACATGAGGTTATCAGACTGTACAATGTACATGATAGGTCACTAAACTGTACACAACAGGTCACTAAGCTGTACGCAAAAGAGGTACGTGATTTTAAATCAACATTTAGAATAGGAAAAATTCTGCATTAACTACTGAACTGGTGTGTGCCTGTAGACATATCTATGCAGTTAGCTCCGATAAACTTCTGTTTGTGAACCTATAAAGCTGCTAACTTTGGGGGCAGTCTGACAGCATCTCCTTCCAGGTGCCGAGGACAGCATCTCATTCCAGGTGCCAAGGACAGCATCTCCTTCCAGGTGCCGAGGGCCACTCACCTTATTCTATATTAATCCTCTTCTGTGGACCATTGGCCTTTAATAATAGTAATATACCAACTGGTATTGTTTAGTAGTTATTTAGAGTTCATATGACGTTTTCTACCTGTCATACAACGATGGAAATGGTGGACAAATTGAGCAGTAAGCCACTCTCCAGAGGACGCTACTGTGGCATTACATTTGCTCTACTGAGAAATATCGACTTAACGTGTTGTCAAAGGCAACAGTAGAAATTATAATGTCAGTGACAAAGATAAAAAGTAAATGGATATAGTAATAATCATAGCACACTTGGTGTTTGTTGCTCCACGAATGGGCGTAAGCCGGTGCAGATTATATTAGTAGTATTCATCAAAAATCACTGCGATCACTACTTCAGCCTGCGTGGATCCTATTTAATAGATCAATATCTACTTCCTCGAATTTATCTGCGCTTCCGCACTTGGTTCAACAGCCACTGCCCGAGGACAGACAAGCACAATGGTTCCAGTAATTGGAAAAGCTCCGACAAAGCACAATGGCTACACTACACTCCGCACAAAGACTACAGTTTCACTTAACATGCATTACAGTTTCGTTTGAAAATGTAATTCAAACCTTCTCACAAAGGGAAATAAATGAATGGAACAAATGATTGACTGATTGTGTAAATGTTAGTTTGAATATGTGTAAAAAGACAACTGAATTTCTCATCTCTTTGAATACCAATGGCTTTCTTGTCCAATTGTCAGTTAAAGGTTTTGCTTTGGATGGCAATCATGTTAAATATTGTTGGTAAATCTTGCTCGGAAATTTTTCATTACATCCAAAATTGTTTACTAACTTGATGTTTTATCTAGTATTGTTAATCGTTTCTGGATGCGTCATAATGATAAAAAATTCGGAAGTATTGCAATTGCAAATTTGTTTTTATGTGTACTGACTACTCGTAATTGTACTTGACAACTGTAACCGACACCAATAGTCCTAAAAAGTGCTATCGAGTCATGATGACATCATCACAGGGAGATCCGACACTTCTGTCATCAATTACAATGATCACTTATAATGATCAAAAAAAATAATTTTTTTATTCCACAATAACAAAAGTTCAGATATAATTAGTTTTTTAATTAAGATTGAATTTCATAGAACGTTGGTTTAAAACATTCTTTTCAGTTTATAGTTGCAGCGAGAAGGAATTGTTGTTTCTACAGCAGGACAATATAAAAACACAAAAACTGGAGCTCCTAAATTTTTTACATTGCATTTCGTTTAATCATGCAATTCGTTTTATCAGACAATAAAGTTTTTTTTCTTTGTGTTCATTATTTTAGCAAAACACCCCCCTTGTTTCTTACTTATGTATTGTTTTAAAGGATCATCTCAAAACAGATGTTTCAACTAAATAAAATAGCTTTAATTTGCGGTTTGCAGCTGTTTCTTTTAGCATTGTATATATGGGTGTGTCAATTTTTTTTAAATAATTTTCCCCCTGCCATTGAGATTTAATTCTCTAGGTGGCAATCTCGTTAAATCTTGTTTCTAAGGGGGCTAACTAAAGAGAAACAACTAAATCACATACTGCTACAGTCACATTAAGTATTACATTTGTACTTGTCTGCATGTGATGGTTGCACTGTGAAGGATACGAACATTTCCACAGGTCAATGTTCAAAGTTTCATGCAGTGGGTGGTCTGACATTAAATTACTTCAATTTCACGGTGTGTTTGCGATTTGCCCTTAGTAAATGATGTCAAACAACATTAATATTGGTGGTTTACCACACCGAATGACAAAATCTTATGGATCTATAAAAAGCCTATTAAATTAAAAAAGTTATTGTTATAATTGAAAATAAATCTTGGCAAATTTATTGCATCATTTACTTCATTTTGTACAGGTATGACATTAACCCAACTTGGCCAGACTGCAATTGTAAATGTCTAACCACATCTCCATTGCCTAACAGAACAATTCTACATGTCTAACCACATCTCCATTGCCTAACAGAACAATTCAAAATGTCTAACCACACTTCACTGCCTAACGTAACAATTCTAAATGTCTAACCACATTTCCATTGCCTAACGTAACAATCCTAAATGTCTAACCACATTTCCATTGCCTAATGTAATAATTATAAATGTCTAACCACATTTCCATTGCCTAATGTAACAATTCTAAATGTCTAACCACATCTCCATTGCCTAACGTAACAATTCTAAATGTCTAACCACATCTCCATTGCCTAACGTAACAATCCTTAATGTCCAACTACATCTCCATTGCCTAAAGTAACAATCCTAAATGTCTAACCACATCTCCACTGCCTAACGTAACAATCTACCGCAACAATAAAAACAGAAAATTAACAAGGCTTCTGTTTAAAATTAGAAACAAACCTTATCAAATCAGTTCTGCCACTTGCTTTGTTATGCACAGCTACAAATGTAACTGAACTGGGCCGGCCTGGATTTCTAGATTTCTACCACATTTCCAACTGCAAACATTACGCAATCTATCAGCTGCCTGATACTGAAGCTGTAAGGTGTATCTAGTGCCTCTGGCCACATTTCACAGAGAAGCCCTGCATCATGATGTCAAAATAATTTATGGACCTGTCCATTGGTAGACAAAATACAGCAAAGCCACACATGTACAGGTCGTCAACTGTCACACTGCCTAGACGTTGCGGTGATAAATTCACCAAAAAACAACTATCATACTAGTGTGTTTGTGGTCTGAATATCACAAAAACGCATCAAGTGACTTCGCAGAAATGTAGGAAATGTTTGAGCACTGGTTGTTCGAAAATCCCTTCTCAAATGGCGTAGCCCATTGTGCGACATCATTATCGTGTTTTTAAATGTGCACAAAGTTTATGTAATAGTTACACTTAGTCTGTTAATCCAGCAAATTAATGAACACCCTTGATGTGTTTTATAGCTTTATAAAAACATGTTAACTGTTTGTTGATATTACCACTCAAGAAACGTACAATTGTTTGTTTTTTTATTAATATTTTGATTATTTAAATTGGATTTCTCAAGTAAAATTGGTTTTATTGTGCATAGTACTATGCAGGCATCACTGTAATTCTAAGAGCATTACCGGTAATTATAGTTTAACATGTTAATAACTGATATTAAATGTAAAGTAAAATAAATTAATAAATGTGGTAAAAGTAATATTGCTTTATTAATTTATTACTATATGTTTACTGTTTTGTTTGTTTAGTTACTGGCTGTGTCTCATTAATAGATTATAAACTGGCATATATATATATATATATAACTTGGCTTGAATGCTTCAATATAGCTGACAATTTTTGGACTAGGCTCTCACACTATATTGGCAGCACACATGCCAGGGTGGCTTCTGCTTAGAAAGAAGGTGAATGAAAAGACTTATTTATTGATTCATTGTATTACTTTAATTAAACAAAGTTCACCTACGAGTCACTGCCGGGTGCCATACACTGGTCTGCAGTGCAGGTACTATAATTACAATGCACTAACAGTGCATGCTGCAGATCTATACGACTTTACCAAAATTATTTTGAGCAATGAGAGAATGGTGGTGCAGCATAATAAGTCACTGTGGTGTAACATAATAATGTACATTTTTTTGTTATTAAAGCATCTTAATTCATCATAAAAATCAATGACTGAAAGCATCTACATTTAAATTTAAAAAGGCACAGCTTACTTGGAAACCTTTGGTGAACATGTACAAACCTTCATCTTTATTCTTTAGACTAAATACTGACAAACTACCAGCGTATGGGTACACTTCATACTTATTTCCTTCCATGTTCATCCGATTTATCCAGCCAATCACTGAATGCTCTCATTTCAAAATAACTGCTTGCTAGACCTTTCCACAAGACATTAGTTATGTTAACCTGCTAGGATATGGTCACTCAACAATCATTTAAAAACTTGGCAATACCATTTTTTGCACCCCAAAGAGACGCCAGAAGTCGTTTGTCCCTTCTGCCTGGTGTGTCTGCCGGGGGGAAGTAATGGATCTCACAGGGGGATATGGAAAAAACCTGTTGTGGACTCACAGAACCAGTAGTTTTTATCTACAAAAAAACATACTGGTGCTGCATTAGCTACTGCCAATACTGGTGCTGCAATCCTCTATCTGTGGAGAAAATGGAGTGTTTTGTCTAGGCAGATATTGGTACTATATATATATATATTTATATTCAAGACCACACAAATATTTATTAATGTGAGGTTGTCTGGTCCATTACCTGCAATCTGTCACGGATGACAATTATTGGCAGGATGTTCACTGAATCAATTGTGATTGGTCCCAATTTGGCCAGGTGCGTGAGAACCATCCAACTTCAAAACAATAGCTGCCAATAAGCTATAACTATCAATAGCGGCTGTTTACAAATTTGTTTAATGTTGTGTTTATACTGGTATGGGTAATAATCGTGGGTCCAATCGTGTTTTGCCATTTTTACTAAAACCTGATCAAATTATTCCGTAAGATATTTCTGTGTTAAATCTCTAACACATATATTCCTTCCAATTTCTGCAAAGAAACTGTTACAAAAGTTGTTTTGAGTGAAGTACTTATGAAATGAAAATATATCAGCGAAATCCAAATCTCGTCGAAGACGCATGCATCAAAGATCGTGGGTCCTACCTACGCTGTATAAATTGTTCGCGTGTCATGTGAATCAGTGTGGGACCAGTGTATTAAAATAGGCCAAGAGCATTAGAACACAAGATTTCAGTGCCACGAATATTAACCTGCCCCAAATTTTCCGGTAGTGAGTATACAATTCAAACATTTCAACTGCACAGCATTCAAATTGTAAACACTGTATCGGCTTATTAATTACAATTTTGGGGGCAGTATATCTTTGACACATGTACTAACAAGATTAGACTAATAATGAGGAAGCAGCCTCAGTTTAATGTTGTTACGGTTCTGCACTGCGCACACACATTCTTTAGAGAACAAATTCTTAGACTGAGGTTTAGGGATCCAGGCAGAAATGGTTATGAGCCTTGCATTTAGGGAGATAAGGAACTACCTATCGACATACGGCATCATGCCAACCCACGGATAGTGTTTGGGAAGTTCAAAAGTGCCATGTTGTACTTGTCTATTTTGTGATAACGATCTCGTGAGCCACTACCACTGACCTATCCTCTGAGTCTAGCGGCACTGTGGATCAGTCTCTACCTGTCTGTTCAACACGTTATCAAGTGCAACATCACCCCAAAGCCGCCAGACAGTCTCCGTTACTGACCCACGAACGGGAAACAAAGAAACAGCATTCTAACGAGGCACACAGTTCTGATGATATCTTGGAGGTGTCTGTGCCATACGAACTGCTCCAATGGCATGAATGGAATTGAGACAGAAGCGCTGGGTACAGATCTATACACATGATGAATATAACTGGATATGTCAGTATGTTTGGTCAGATTTAATTTAAGCTTCCAAAGCACAACTGCACAAGTCAACTCGGCATAACATTGAACGCGTGCCATTTGGGTGAATGAAATAACCCCCTCATTGATTTGACCCATGAAGGGTAGGTAAAAACCCTTAAATTAGATGAGAGATTCAGAAGATTCCAAATCACTTTTAGTTTAGTATTAGTTTAGTAAAATTACAAGTATTAAGTTTGAATGAAAATATAATATTATTATATTGTAAAATATTTTAACATTTGTAGTAACAACAGTATTAATCTTGATCATGTTTTATTTAATATTATGCAAGTATGTTGTTATTTTCACTTGTGCATCAATAATGTTCACACATACATGTATAAATATCCCAATCTTAACATGGAAGGTCAGCCCAAACTTAGGTGACCATTTAGGTCAAGAGCTTATGTCAGTCCATTTTATGATGCCAAATATGATCTCAAGTGATGTAACAGATGCTGGACCAGTTGGCAGTACTGGATTGGCTACATTTACAAGCACTCTCCACACTCCGTCCTTATCATTGCCATTCTTGGGTGTTGCGTCTATCAGTCTCACTTGTATATATTAAAAGCTGTCAACACCAGGGTGCGCCACTAGGACACTTACGCTGGTGTGTCATGAAAATAGTGTCCTCTGTGATACGGCAGCGGCTTTTCACATTTTGAAAAAGACCTTTATATTTAACAATGGATTCTAACAATGACGGATTTTCATTATGAGTTTGACATCGTCTTAGTGAAATGGTCCCTAGTAATAGAGTCAGCCACATTGACACGGAAGTAGGATCCTGAACTCTGCTACCCTGGGCCACAACAAAAACACACCTGTCATGGCTGTTTACAACTCTACATAGAACAGTAAACAAAATAACCCTACTTGAATTCCACACCCACACACGCACGCACATCGCATCTGTCACTGCTGCCATGCCGTTTATCTGACAAGAGACTGTCAAAACATTTCAAGCCAATTATAAAAATTTGAACCATACAATTTCATGAAATTACTTAATGCCTACTGTCAAGGAACATTATCAATTAATAAGGTTGCATTCTGTCAAAATCACCTACAAACATGTGTTTTTCTGCTTTGTCAATGAACGTTGACATTTTATTAGAATTTTAATCAGTCCCTGGAAGATTTTATGTGTTGGCTCTCACTGAATAAATTCACAAAACGTCTGTAGGTAATTTAATAAATTCAAAACAACTTGTCAATGTTGAGACACCTCATGCATCAGGTAATGCCACTATGCTGTTCATTATCATTCTTAAATTTTACAGATAACCTGTATCAGTATGTTTACAGATTCATCAGACCTTCAGACATTTAGCTTTTAAACTTCTCATGTTAGAGGCACCTGAAAAACAAAACAAAAAACGGTCAAAATAATGGGTGCAATTTTGGGTGGTTACCCTTTTTCACATTCAGGATCCGACATCATATGTATGTAAATGTTTACTCTTCTGCTGAAGTGCTCGAGTTTAGCCATTTAGTCACTGATTAAAATCTATGTAAATTCAGACACATCAACAGTCGACTATTGATGTGAAAATGTGTGAACCAATTCACAACTTGAGAAAAATGTAATAGATTACTACTTATTACAACTGGTGAGCACACAAGTTTTAAAATCTGTGCCTTGCAATGAGAAACTTGACATGTCACTGATGACAGCAAGCAGACTGTCCCAAGTGTCACTGTCAATGAGTGATAGTCACAATTGGACTTGCAGATGGCTACACAGATGGCTAGAAATGTAAACTGAGTGTTGGCACTGGTTATACAACATTAGCAGCTTACCCCTGGACCCTGTGTGCCTGTCTGTCTTCACCATTTTCTCTCCATCAGACCAAAGTCAACTTAAAGTCAGCTTCAATTATTGTGGTAATTATGGACTTGCTGTTGAGCATGCACTGCCTGTAAGTATCACTCACGGTTGGTTTGGTTCGACAGCTGGTTCTCAGTGAATCAATGTTTCAGATGCTGTACAACATAATTACTGGTGTAATTGTTACGTTTGAATTGGTGTTTTATATATATATATATAAAACATATATATACATATATATACATATATATATATATATATATAAAACATATATATACATATATATATATACATATATATATATATATATAAAACATATATATATAAAACATATATATATGTATATATATAAAACACCAATTCAAATGTAACAATTACACCAGTAATTATGTTGTACAGCATCTGAAACATTGATTCACTGAGAACCAGCTGTCGAACCAAACCAACCTTGAGTGAAGCTTACAGGCAGTGCATGCTCAACAGCAAGTCTATAATTACCACAATAATATATATATATATATATATAGATTAGTTTATCCCAAAGTAGGGTGGATCACAGGCCCACAACTATAACATAAGACATCTCTTGGGTTTTCACACTAAGCAATTAAATACTTTTTCATTGTTGTGTTTATAATGTGCACATTTGAACATTTGCACACCTGTAATTTAAGCAACAAACCTCAACGCTCTTACAGAACCAAACAAGAGGTTGGGTGTGCGGCAACCAAGAAATTCCAACCGGTAGTTCCCATATACCGGCATAGTCGTATAGAGCACTGTTTCCTGTAACTCCAACTTAAAACACAACAGATACATCCAGCTGTGTCTAGACACCAACTACAAGGTGCAGGCATCAGCCCATCCTTCCACCAGACAACCAGAGTGGCAAAGAAACTACCTACAAACAGGGCCCAATTACTGCATTCTACGGCCCTGATGCAATTGGGAGGCCCCACCCAACACAAGGGTTATTATTTTTAAATTACAATATTTTTGTATCCTAACATTTAAATTTTGCAAATGTTTATGTTAGTAGAGACATTCTTCTGGAACGTGAATCTGCAATAATTATTGACACTTCATGCCAAGAAATTGCAAAAATATGTTATTTTATATGCTGACTAGCTAGGCCTAATTGTGTTGAATTTCAGAATTTGTTGTTAAATTTATTTGTATTGAACCAATAAATACTGCTTGATTTGTCATTGTATTTCTAGTCTACTTGAGTGGTGGCCCCTGGGAGCTTAAGCTCAGGGCCAGGGGCATGTACTATAATTGCCTCTAAGATAATCTGCCTCTGAGCAGAAACATCAGACTTTGTATGGCCTGTTAACAACAATGACATCTTCCAATCTGAATATGGGATAGACTCCCTCCCGCTAAAACCCTATTAGATAGACAATAACTCACACTGACAAAAACCTCATTTTAATAGAAATATATAAAAACCTTTTAATGTGATTAGAGTTTGTCCTGCATTTAGTACATTTTTTATTTGCTAATTCAACCAGTAAGCTGTTTGTTAATTAAAATTTCACACAAATTCCTTGTGAGCTTTTCAAAAAATTAAACCAAATAAGATACTTTGAATTGACAGTAATTTCATCTGTTTTACTGCACAAATAAAACATGGTAAATGCAAAAATCGACACAAATTCTTACATTTGACGTATCTAGAGATACCAAGAATTCAAAAAAGAGCCAGCAGTCAGGAGTAATAGAGAGGCAGAACTAGGTAGACTAGGGATCTGCCACTTGTCAGACGAACAGGAAGAAGATGAATGGAATTAGATACTGGTGTAGTCCCATGTGGCAGTAATAGGGTTACATGTTCGTTTTAAAACCAGATTTCATGAACGGATGGCTTTACAAATATATCTCAGGTCTGGTGATTGGTGGGATACCACAGGCTATGGATCACTAGTGTTGTGCTATTTCTGAACTAAGTCTGTCTGTTCGTTATTATTTCACATTCTTAAAACAAAAATATATGTAGAAGGGATACTGCCCACCAAATTGTGTATTTATCAGTTTACACCACAAATAATAAACGTGAAACAATGTGTTCACGACTTGAATACTTCAAACACGTTATGTTCAAATTCATTGTAAATAAAACATTCAGATTCTAAATGCGTTCTGTCAGCAAAATTGAGGCCATCGGTTGGGTTAACCACAAGGCCTTTAGGTGTTTGGCACCTTCTTTCCGCCATGACATTATTACGTGCCTCCAAACTTCCACAAGAAAATATGCTTTAAATACATAACACAAGTGCAACTAGCTAGCCTCTAATTCCCATTAAGTTTTTAAGACAGCCAAAAAATACAAAAAGTTTACCGTCTCAAAATCACTGTAACTTCATTTGTCTACTGTGAACCTGGGAGTAAAATTAAATAGTGATCTGACCCCAGTGTCTGGGCTCATGCAATACTACTCACCTAGACTGACATGTGGGAAACACTAAGGATAGAAGATCCCTGGATTAGGAAATTATGCAAAAAGAACTGTAGCCTCCACGTGTCGGGCAGACATCTAACCTATTGTGAACTCACAGCTGGGTGGCTTCTACCTCGGTAAAGCTAGGAAAATCAGAGGTGCCTGTGGTGTATTTTATTTGTACACATAAATGCTCAAGATATAATCACCTAACCTCCACAACGTCATCCAATACCAATTTTAGTGCACAAAAATAAAAAAATTACAACTTTTTATCGACATTATTTGCACCCCCCTGCTAGACGCATGCAAATTTTTTATAGATTCATAAAATGTTGTGGGAATTATATTTTCACATCATCGATATGTATTGCAAAATAGTCATTATAAAACTATGCAAGTCATAACTTTTTTGCAATAAGAACTTTGACATTTATAAGAAATGACGCGAGGTCTATTAAATAGCCATTCGGTGAATGTTTATGTCAATAACATCCACCACAGCTGCCGCCCACCCTGATTTTATGGCTATAAAGTAAACTGTCAGACCCCTTTTCCCGTGCCAACAGAGCATAAAATGAGTAACTGCAGAAGAATTTATGCTGCAAAAGAATGACAGCTAACCACAAACCGTCAATAAAGTCATCCATTACAACTACGGTGAGAGCAATTGGCCAGTACCAGTATATCTAATGTCAGGCGTACATTCGTAAAGTTTGTTTGTAAGTTATGTCTACATTAGACTCAAACTCAACGAATCAGTACAGTGTACTATACTGATATGCATCTCAGCAAAACTCAGACATTATAATGGGCAGAAAATTCTGCTACTTCACATGTACAGCTCTGGCCAGCCTCTCTAATTAAGCCATGTTGTATAACATTATCATAGTAGCCAACACTTAATAGAATACCTTTGTGCCAGAACATTTTTATTCTTAGTTATTTACCTTACCTTACCTATCCTCTTCGGGCCTTGTGGCCCATAAGGCTGCTGTGCGACTCCGTCACCTCGCCCTGTCAACGGCTTAGTTATTTATCACTCCCAAAATGTTGTGCTCATGGCCCGAAGATAAGCTGGATGGATATATTTGTAAACAAACAAATGATGTATATTTTGAAAATTTGTGTTTCACTTAAACACGTAATTGAGCAAATAACACAGTGTCAGTAGAATGGATAGTATATATTATACAACATGAGTTCACGATAAAAACAATAGGACTTTATATCTTCGACACGCTGCACTGTAAGGGTACTATGCAGTCTCAAGTGGACAGCAAACATATTACTGTTCGTTAAATACACACACATAAAAACCATAATACAACATTGAGGTTTAGTATTCCTCCACTTTTTCTTCCGCGGTTCGCTGTTTCTGTAATCCTGTATTTGAACGATGCACAGGAAGCCCAACAGACATCTATACCCCAGTGCAGATATCTACTGCATCTGCATAGCTGGCATTGCGCCACATTCTTTGTATCGCAGCACATTTTCGTGCAAGTGTAAATACAACCGTGTCAGCAGATCAGCACAAATACCACAGTGTCAGCAGATCAGCGCAATCACAACCATTCGTCCATCTAGCATAGTTAAATTTCAATTTTAGTGTGCCCATCCACTTTTAGACTGATCAGAAATATAAGAATCCATAAGTAAAATATAGGAATAATGCAGATGTAAAATAGCAGACACACACAGCATGCTCTGTGCGAACTGCTCAAGCTACTGGGCCAATATCAATTAGCTGCATACTGAAACGCCATTTCAGGTGGCGCCATCAACAGACTTCAATGGCGAGAAAATTAGCTACAGCCAACTGTCAACATTATGTAAAAAAATTTGCTTATCTTGCTGATCCAATTATAGCATGTTGCGACCTACACTGTACCAGAATCATATCTACATGGTTATCAACATGTAGATTTCTACAAAACAATGTTTTGTATTAATTATGAATCGCAAGAAACAGCCAAACCTGCACACAATTATTAGGAGAATATTGGATTTTTCTGAGCATACTGACTATCCTGAAATTTAAATACGACTCACACAAAACAGGCAAGATCCAAGACGTCTAAACTGAACAAGAAGCCACAATCATATCACCACCCTTACACATGGTTATAAACATGTAGATTTCTATGAAAAAAAATTACTGTAGGATTTACATGATTGAAAGAAACCTCCAAATTCTCAAGAAAATTTGGGAATATTGTGAAAATATATGGACATACAAGAACTGCTACATTAACCATAAGGAATATGCATGGAAAATACAGGAATGCTGGGTATCCTAAAATTTAAGCATGATAAACCCACACGAAACAAGCAAGATGCAAGACATCTGAACTGCACAAGCCGACTTGTCATAGTTCAAGTGCCACACGTTCCACAGATATGTTGTTAACACCAATTCCTTTCACAGCCCGATGAATTTCCGCACGTGTCGTTTGATAACAGAGTGAGGCTGTGAGTAAGTGGTGAGATAAGTGGCAAGTAACTAACACATAGCATTAGTGTAGACAATGCACAGTATGTGTGCAGGGCCACTTGGTAAGTAATACGTTGGTAATGCTAACGTGTTAAATGTCTTAAGAGATAAGGTCACAATGTCTGTTTGTTGTTCCTTGAATAAAAAAAATTATTATTTCCAATAGAGGCATTCCATCACCGACCGTTGTCTGGTGCATGTTTGTATTGCTGAGATATTTCAGATGAATTTACCAGGTTTCGACAGCAAGATATGCTTTATTTTCGGGGTACAGACAATAAAAATCAGATGCGTGGACAGGGAATGCATACAGATTCTTACTGCATGGTCAAAAATATGCTCATCTTTGGGTGAGGCAGCCCCACACTAAGAACAAACCGAAAGAACAAATCAAAACCATCAATACTTCCATTCCAGCTTTAACACAACTTTAATTATTACATTATCGTGACATATACAGCCTGTATGTGACATAATGTAAGGCACATTACGGGGCACTGTATAAATAAAATCAGAAATTTACAATTAACTGACGCTGCCGACTGCTGTAGAACCGACAGTGTCATAGAACACTAGATAAATAAAATTTACACTACCATAAAACCATTCAACAGATACTGCCAGAGAACTGACGCTTCCATATAACTGACATTACCATAGAAGCGACACAATGTAGAACCAACTCTGCCATAGAAACTGCCATTGCCATAGAAGCGACACAATGTAGAACCAACACTGCCATAGAAACTGCCATTGCCATAGAAGCTACACAACGTAGAACCAACACTGCCATAGAAACTGCCATTGCCATAGAAGCGACACAATTTAGAACCAACACTGCCATAGAAACTGCCATTGCCATAGAAGCGACACAATGTAGAACCAACACTGCCATAGAAACTGCCATTGCCATAGAAGCGACACAATGTAGAACCAACACTGCCATAGAAACTGCCATTGCCATAGAAGCGACACAATGTAGAACCAACACTGCATAGAACTGGCACTACCAATAAATCGACACCATAGAACTGACATTGCCATTGAACAAACACTGCATAGAAGTTAGAACTGACACTATTTAGTTACCACAGAACTGACACTGCCATAGAACCGACACTGCCATACAACCGACACACCAAATAGCTGGCACTACCATAGATCCGATGTCCACTACCATACAACCAATACTGCCATACAACCGAAATCGTCATAGAACCGACACTGCCATAGAACTGCCACAATTCTAGGACTGCAACGGGAACAGCTGCCTCCAGCGTTGACTGAGGACTGGGACCTCCATCCACAGATCAATGCCCTGGATCATAGAAAGACTCAATCCAACTGCAGTTACAGCCGCCATAATTGGGTTTATGTCTGCAATTGTTTACTGTCAGAATACTTCAAGTGATTGGTTGTCTAATCCCTCCTCTGCTGCAGATACCCACCTAATGAACTTAATGGTCATGTCCAGTGGCCAGGGACCCTCCCACCCCTGTCCACTCATTAACAAAGGCTGCTTAATTGCATCACTTGAAGATCTATAAATCTCCAGCTGCCACACAAGCAATGTACGAATCGATTCAGAATCTTAACTCTCTGATTTAATTCATTAATATTTGTCAGCATGCCTCGAGTGATATTAATTCGATTTTTTTGCTTTCTCAAGCATGGTGATGTAATGTGACATTGCACGGTCGTAGTCGATTCTCCCAACCAGATCAAACCAGAACACCCCAGGCCAAGGCTTTGATCAATCTTTGTCGTCAGCCATGATCTATCCAAATGCTTCAGAACATGAAGAAGATTATGGAAAGGGCATGACGCCCAGTCTTACATACAGAACACATCCTAGCATAAACAGCAGACATGTTGGATACAGAATATGTTCTCCTCTTGTTTCCCTGTCGTCAGGGGTGAGGCTGGCCTAGATTCCATTCCTCCATTATCAGTTATCTTTTCTTCTTCTTTATCTATATCTAAATAACTATATATTAACAGATTAACTTTGTAGTATTGTATTTGCATCTCTTCTGAGGTGCTGTAATCCAGTCGCATCTTTCAATGGTCATTGAAAGAACCGTGGCAATTCTATGGCAGTGTCGGTTCTATGACAATTTCGGTTGTATGGCAGTATTGGTTGTATGGTAGTGGACATCGGATCTATGGTAGTGTCAGCTATATGGTGTGTCGGTTGTATGGCAGTGTCGGTTCTATGGCAGTGTCAATTCTACGGCAATGTCAGTTCTATGGTAACTAAATAGTGTCAGTTCTATGCTGTGTTCAATGGCAATGTCAGTTCTATGGTGTTGATTTATTGGTAGCATCAGTTATATGCAGTGTTGGTTTTCTGGTAATGTCAGTTTCTATAGCAGTGTTGGTTCTACTTAGTGTCGCTTCTATGCCAATGGCAGTTATATGGAAGCGTTCAATGTTCATTGAGCTTCACTTACTTCCATAGACCTCTGGCCTCTGATCTACCAATGGGCGATGTTTTTTCAGAAATCGCAAGTCAACAATAAGTATTTAGTGATGTTTCTGATTTGTTATGTTTTTTCAGAAATCGCAAGTCAACAATAAGTATTTAGTGATGTTTCTGATTTGTTATGTTTTTTCAGAAATCGCAAGTCAACAATAAGTATTTAGTGATGTTTCTGATTTGTTATGTTTTTTTCAGAAATCACAAGTCAACAATAAGTATTTAGTGATATTTCTGATTTGTTATGTTTTTTCAGAAATCACAAGTCAACAATAAGTATTTAGTGATGTTTCTGATTTGTTATGTTTTTTCAGAAATCACAAGTCAACAATAAGTATTTAGTGATGTTTCTGATTTGTTATGTTTTTTCAGAAATCACAAGTCAACAATAAGTATTTAGTGATGTTTCTGATTTGTTATGTTTTTTCAGAAATCACAAGTCAACAATAAGTATTTAGTGATGTTTCTGATGTGTTACGTTTTCCGGAGAGACATTCTCCTACCTGGGAGAATTGAGTGGCAACCAACTCACCAGATGGCATCAATGTAAACAACTGGTTTGTTGCTGCAGATACCGTTGCTGGGTGTCTAATCAGTAGATTAAGTAGAAACATCTTACCAGGGTAGGGTACTGCGTATACAGGTGTTTACACACAGAAATAACATGTGTAGCACAAGTAAACAGAGACTTCCGTTTCATTTTAATAACATAAATATTTAGTGTGTAAAAGTAGTCGGTTATAAACTCTGCCAATGGTACAAATTACTACATCGTTACAAGTTTCCAAGTTTCTTCCAGTTGAAAATGAAACAGAAACCTCACTTCCAGTTTCTTTGGGCCACCTGAACTAGATGTTGAAGCAGGTTTATAGTGAAGAATTATTTTGGACAATTACCAATTACAGTTCCTTGCATAACATAATATGCAAAATACAATTGGTAATATTAGATTTTGTAACTTCAATTAGATATTTAGATAGAACTGTAATTTTTTATTTTTAGCTATTTTATTTTGCTTTTAAAAGCAAACTTGTAGAACCCTTGATATATATATATATATTATATATATACACATTTATCATAATGACTATATGTATTTGGACACTGTAGGTTTTCACTTTTCAGACACCATAAAAATCTACAAAAATAATTATTTTCTCTACTGCATGTTTTCAGACGCCTATTATTTATTTTACTTGTCCGATATATGTAAAACATATAATGACTGTATGGTTTTGGAATCAAAACATTTTTTTTGTTGGTAATACATGAATGTTTTCCGACAGCCAAGAATTTAATTATTTTTAGGTGTCTAACACAGACATTCATTATGGTAGTTCTAAGTTCTTGCTTCTAAAGCCATCTTTATCGCAACAGTTTCTTCTCTCGGATATGTTGCAGGTTAATCTGTAAACTGCTAGTAGATCCCAGACAAGTGCAGGGAAGACAAGTGGCATTCAGATGCTTTTAATCACAGTGACACGTTCAGGCAGCAGTAACAAGATAAAATTCACAGTGTGTGGTGGGAAAGACGAGAAGCCATTAAATGTCCACTTCTGTAGTCTCACTGGGCAGACACTTGAGGATGACAACAACTGGAGAAAAACGAGAATGATACAAAAAGAAAGCATGAAAGCAGCAATCGTTTATCAAGTGCCTGCATCATCAAACGGCCACCAAGTGTAAGGCCGAATGTTTTGGCGACTGAATTGTATTTGAATAAAAAAAACTAGTGACTGTAGTGCTCATTGAAATAATTTCTTTTAAGTGTATTAAATATCTGTATAGTTTCAACAAAAGTATTTTAAATGCCTTTCTTTTGATTGATTTAAGAAATAATATATATTTCCATGATAACAATACAAAATGTTGTACTATTATAGTATTTATAGCCGAGCATTTTTTTGCAGTCCTTTGTAGCAGGCAGTGACATTAATATAAGGTGATTAATTTGTTTTGATAGTTAACATGACATGTGTCCGTAAGCATTCTGATTGTTTGTTTTGTGTCAACTATTTAAATACCTTAATTTAGCATAGATTCTCTGTACAGTAACATGACAGCTTGCAACGTGTGACATTTAAAGTGTACAGGAAACATTCGTATTTTGCAAAAAAATCAATGATGAGTATGCATGCTGTCTAATTTCGCCAAAAAAAAACATAATTGGATGAATGGGCAACATTGCTTTATAGTCAGTCTTCATGCATGCATGTGCGCGTGTAAAGAGAGAACAAACCGATGATGTACCCTTCTCTGCTAGGGTTAACTATCAAAAATAATACCCAACATTTCTTGACGATACAATAGTGGTCACCAAGTTACAACATAACTTCTAATATAATATTATTATGATATTATAATAAATACAAAACCAATTACCCAAACTTACTATATTTTGTACTTACCTGTGAGGAAGCCATCAAATACACACTTTGCAGTGGTTTACTGGTGGTGTGAGAACATCAATTGATCATAAAATTATAAATGTTCTCACATGTAATCACGCTACTAAATGTAATTAATACCAAAAGTGTTGGTAAGTCTTGGTAGCAATTAGATTCTTAATGCTTACTGTTAAGGTCTTGTTTCCGGTTCTGGAAGCTCAATGTACTTCTTGCTAAGGCGGTTTTTCACATCATTGAAGCTTCACGTTAATTTTACATGATGTGTGCGGTGGTATCACGCTGATCAGATTTAAGACCAATATTTCACAATCAATCCATTAAAATTAAATCAAATTAGAGACCTTTTTCCTTTGAAATTGAAAATGTTAAGCTCTTTCCTAGATATCGGTTAGTCTTGCATACAAAAAAATCATTGGGTAACAAACACACAAATTCGCCACAAAACATACACACTACAAAATCTGCTCCGGTCTGGACAGGAGTCTGGGGCAAGCAGGTAATACATTGAATATCACATAAGAAACACTTAACAGCACGCCATCTAAACAAAGCAGCACCCCAGTGAGTAGCGTGCCACCTGATGATCTGTCAAACATGTTTCCAGTAAATCGTGGTGCGCCACCTCAATACAATCACTCGGGAAGCATGGCACTGACGCATTAGTTAGTCGACTCCAGACTTTGTGGCTGCACCCATTTTAGCGACATTGGCACAACCAGTGGAGATGATACATGTCCACGCAGATGAATTAGAATTCTGGAGTGTAATATCTCCAATGTTGGTTTTATATTAAAAACGTGAGCGTCCGTGGTAGAGTGGGGAGAATTGCTGAATATAATGGGACGTCCTGTCAGACCTAGAGTTGCAATGCAATCTATCTTGCCTGTGAGAGAAGTTTTAAGTCAGCTATCGCATGTAGTGACGGCTGCATGGCCAAACATATTATTTTGCTTAAACCGGCGCTGTCAATTCCTCTTTTTTATTATAATGTTGATTAACACACGAATAAATATGTTGATGGTATATAAAATATTATTACCCACCAAACTGCATTTAATAAGCATTATATATTAATAAACATTTAAAAAAAAATTTATTTGAATATTTCGCAAGCAAAATATTCAAACTGTAAACAAAATGTTCAATTTTGTAAACTGTCATTATTGGCACTCATTGCAGAGGAATGTGTCGCAACCACAAATGGCTTTTGAATTTGGCTGTTTATACGCTACTACCTGCAAATTGGGAACAAGTGCAACTGTTTCAGTGAATTTCCTGCTAATAATTACCACCCTTGGCCGAGTCCAGGTAATGGAGGAAACTCATTTTTAAACATTAATTATATAATAAATTATTGTACCCCTGTAAGATTCTGTCTTCACACAAATATAAAATATTACTGTTCTTTATCACAATAAGTCCATTACGAGTAGTGCTCAGCAAGTCATATAGTATACTATTACGGGTAATATAAGTTATTATGAGTAGTGCTCAGCAAGTCATATAGTATACTATTACAGGGAAATAAGTTATTATTTATGTCGAAAACATTTTTGCAGTCTTGTAAATTTACAGAGGTAAGGAATTATGGTTAACTTAACACGAACTGTGAATCACTGTTAAAAATTAGCAAACATGGGACTCAGGGAGGGCGCTTGGTGAACTGTAATTAACATGTGACTAACCTGATTTCACAGATCAGTGCAAACCATTTTTACAAAGACAGCGTTTGCAAACAAGTCACAGCAGTCAGCATGTTGCTCCTGTTTTTGTACCATCAGTCGACAGTGAAAGGACAGTATCAGCTAAATGTGTCTACAAAATTAATGTGTAAATTACCTGGAAACTGTTAACAAAAGTCCATTTTAAAACCAATTTTCCTTCTGCACCACTGCACTATATAAGAAGAACTTAACTTCTTCTGCTAGATGAGAAAAAAGTGAAGTCGACTGATGACTGAAAGGACGGTATCGGCTAGATGTGTTTATAAAACTAACATGTGTAAATTACCTGCAAACTGATGAATGAAATAGTTATTTAACTATTTAAGGTTTATTAACCAGCTTAATTTCTTCTGGTCGTTGAGAAAAAGTGAAGTATGGCACTTTGCCATGACTTCTACTCACAGGCTTCTGTAAGAAAAGTGGCTGAGATAACGTAACCAATCTTTCATCTTGTTATTCTTTTATGTGAAATGTTGCCCAGTTTTTCTGTGATTTTATCATCAATAGATGCACCAATAATAATTTCCTGCTTGGCACGGAAACTGCTTAGACTACGTGAACCTTTCAGGAAGGGGTGAGAGTGTAAGTGTAAAATTAATCATGATCGTGCGCTGAACTATAGATCAAAAATATCTGAATGGGATTCTGGTAGATTCTTTTACCCAATTAAATCCACTAATTAATTTGTTGTTTTAACACGATGCAGTATACAGGTATGCCAATGACACACCAGTTCTGATCGTTGCCATTCTATATATTCAAGTGTGTTCCATTTACAGCTGTCTGAAAGACGTTGCCAGAAGTAGTAACAGACTTTGTTGATAATAACACGAGAAGACTGTAAAGGTGTTTAATACCAAAACCTACAAAATAAAAAACCCAGTAAATACCAAATACTAGATTTAGAAGTAGATCACTTTGTACTAAAATTGGCAACAGATGCATCTGGTGCACAAGATAAATTGTAAGTGAAACTTAAAGGTAAATGATAAGTTTTAGTTAAATACATTTACGAAACCTATGTACATAAATTGTGGTTCAGCGATTGTTAACATAATTGGGGAGTCAAAATATTAGAATAGATAGCTATTCTAAGATTTTATTGCTCAAATATGTTTTAATAATGAACCCCAATTTAAACATGTGACCGATATGTTTATGGATATCAACATAGTCATTCACCGTGCAAGGTAAACATGACATTTGCGTCAACATTTTCAAATTAAACAGACAGCAGTTAAACAAAATAAAAATGTTGTGGTGACCTGCATTACTTGGCTGTCAGATAAGCCAGGATAGGAATGTTGCTAAAAATAACCATCCACATGCTGACAAAATATATCTTAGCACCAAACTATTTAGTTTGATGGAGCACATGCTTGTAGGACAAAGTTCAATTTGATATTATGCCTGGGTAGACCAGTAGATATGGAAATGGCGTATCGCCATTTGTTCTCACTGATGGCCAAGACAGAATATTGAAAACAAAGGCGAGGAAAGTGAAATGAAGAAGTGATGGCTCCCACTGTGAATTCTATGGGGACTGTGTGTACAAAAAATAATCTGCTTGTAATCTGGAGCATGTTGCTTTGGGTGGTACTCTGTAAGGCCTGTAACTGTATCTGTATAATGAGCACTATCTGAAATATTCAACATGTCAGTTTCAGTTCATCTTTAGCCTTCTGAGATTGCCTTTAGTCTTTTGAGATTGTCTTTAGGCTGAGATTGTCTTCAGTCTCAGGCTCTCAGCTTCAGATTTTCTTCAGTATGACACTGTTTCATCTCAGTTTGTTTTTGAACAGCCTTCTAAAATTGTCTGCAGTTTGAGATTGTCTTCCCTCAGATTACCTTCAGTCTCCGACTTTCTGTTTGTACTCAATCTTATGTATTGACACTGCACACTTAGATTAGCGCTCATCTGTGCACTTGTGGATTTTTAATAAATTGTCTGCTTTTTGCAATAGTGGAAAAGTATTATTCTAAGTCAATACATCAACAACAATGTCTCTTTTGAGACACACATTGATGATTAAGCCTGCAGATAAAACAACCACTGGTCAATTGATTTGCTTCTATTGCATGTTTATATATACCAGTCAGTGATAGGATTGGGCGTGATAAATTCAGACTAAAAGATTTACACTATTCTGATGTATAGAATAATCGACAAACATGCAGACTGAATCACTCATACACATAATAAACTGAGACAATTACAATTTAAGTTTGGAAATGTAGTGGATAGTGGGGCTCATGTGTAATGCATAATTTGTTACATATTGCATGATAAACAGGGCAGCCTAATTGTCAGACTGGTATTGCCAACTTGGTCTTGTTTTGGTTTTTTATTACTCCCAACTATGCCTGTGGTATAGAAATATGTTTTGTTATGACCCATTACACAGCTCTTCTGAGTTGTATTGAAAACTATTGATTCCGTGCTATTACCTAATCCACATGTCTACTTCAGTGTTCTGCCCAGGTTTTCAAAAGGGCAGATTGCCATTTTAGTAAAAGGGCACATAGAGCGTGGTGAGCAGTGATTAAAAGGGCACTTGCGACACGCGACTAAATTAAGTACATGAGATGTAGTAGCAGTGTACCGCTTGTAATTAATATCATAATACTAGTATATTATATACACAATGATTACATACATATATGTACTATAATATATGCTCGGGCATTGTAGAACAAAACAAAATATCTAGCTTTACATAACTTATTAATTTGTGTCAATCTGCATACTATTCAACATACACAGAGAATATTATACAGGTAATATTTATGCCATATTCCTTTGGGCTAGGTTTAACACAATTGAGATATACTGTTATGTTCGATTTTGCAAATTTTAAATGTACAAGAAACATGGTAATTTTTTTTAATGACATTTAGATCAATATAAATGTGGACAAATTGAACATTATAGTATATATAGACAATACATGTTTAATTTAGTTAAATTGGCATGTCTTAACATTCTTTAAGTTTTAGCAAAATACAATAATCCGCATGACATAACATTTTATGTATAAATTCACATCATATTTAATATGCTCAGACTATTATCTAAGCAAAAGGTATGCAAAATATTGTTGGGCTAGGCTGAACAGAAATTTAGATACATTGCACTATATAATAGTAATAGGTGTAACCAAAGCATTTACATATCCAAGCATAGTCACTCGCGCAGCGCCCTCTGTTATTCAGGTGTGATGTAATTATATTGTATACGCTACCAGTTCAAAATCAAAATGGCGTATCGTTGAGTGACACAGCTTGGTTATTTAAATGCTTTGGTGTCACTGAGAAGGTGTGATGTCAAACATTAAAATAATGCATTGGTAGTTCTGTTTTATTTACAGAAAAAAAACCACCCACACACAATCTCAATGTTAACAATCAGTAAACAAACAGAAAAAAGTAACTATCACTAGTATGAATGATACCCCTGCCTCAAAATCCATCGCGAACAGGGTCTACTGACTTGGTTGGAGCCTCCTCAGATCAAAATGCATTTAATAATTTTGCACACATCACATAAGAAAGAATTTAACGGCAAATTTAACAGTAGAAGTCTCCCGACGATCGGACTGTAACTTTTGAAGATACAAAAAATAAGGACTGCTTGACGATATGTATAGTTGAGGCTTCCTCAAATCAACGTATTTAAATATTTTTTGGCACACATGATTAAGAATTTAACGGCGATCGGGATAGGTGTCGAGATACGGGCGCCTGAACAATCGAACTGAGCACGTGACGTGATGTTTGCAAGCGTCCAAATCACGGGAAGCGCTCTGTTGGATTGTTGACAAGTTGAACCGTGCACATGGTACAATCGGGATAGGGATGTGTTTCAAGAACGGGGCCTTGCAGACACTCTCAAATTAATATTTATCATGTAACTGTCTGTAGCCACAAGTAGGGTTACGATGCAAATATAGCAGGGTGTCATGTAAAAAAGGCAGGACGTTCTTTAAAATTGCCTTTTCTGGGTACCAGGGTGTCACTGAAGAATTTGACCTAGGCAAAACACTGCTACTTAATGCCTATTACTATGTATTAGGTTGCTGAACAACAAGTACAATATTCATAAACAGTCACACAGATAATGATAATAAATTATACATTTATTTATAAGATTTGTGGTGTATTAAAACACATTTATATGGTAAAGATATTAGAATACATGTAGTTTATAATCCATTTAAAGTACAGATTTTTTCAATGAGTGCTCATAGAGTCATACGTTATAGACCTAATCATAACTAAAAATGACACACAAGTTTACTTCCGATATAAAAGGATCCTATTTCACAGCATTTGTAGTTGCACCGGTGCCGATACTCTTTCACATGTAATACTTTAAAAAAAACAGATTTCTTTAATATGTGCCCATAAGTTATTGGCCTTCGTAAGTTGCAATACAACAATTACAAGTAACTAAAAATTACAAAAAAATTATGATGGGAGTTTACGTCCGATATACCGATAAAAAAACCGGATTTGACATTTGTAGTTGCACCTGCCACCGGTGTCGTTACTCTTTCAATAAATATATCATAGGATGTCAAATGTCATAATAAAACTACAAACAAAAGATACGTACCTAGTTTTTGGCGTGCGGCGATCTCATCACCCAGGAGGGCGTTTTGGTAGAAGAAAGTGCACAAAAGTAGCAATGTAAACATCGACATCAAGAGCAGGGTGCCCTGCATCCCTCGCTGTGGCCGCCACATTCGCAGCATCACAAGTTACATTCTCTATATACACAACTAGTCCTTCCTCGATGCACGGCATAAAGGCGACATTGGCTTCTGCACCGACCAACAATCACACTGTAAGTAGTTGTAACACATACTTCCTAACACATACTTCCTCACACGACTCACGCCATCGCTCATTCGCTTGGCGCCTGGCCTTGCCTTGGTTTTTGCGTTAACGTCAGCAACATACAGAGCTAGCCGCAGCGGATTTTATTTCAAAAGTTTACCATTTACTGGTATTAAAATCGCATTGTTATTTTTATTTCCCTAAATTTTGTATTTTAATTATGCATCTAATGTCTAAAATAATAGTTTTTTTATATATTATTTTATAAAGACGGACGACATAGTTATTTCCATGTTTTGATCGGTATGGAGTCATTTCTCCCACCGAATGGCGCCACAGTAGAACTGAAACACGGGGCGACCCTTAGAAGTTAGACGCGGGCGCCAAATCAACGTAACAATATGAAACTCGGGCCGGACCAACAAAAAATTTGCTTGAATTATAAATTTAAAAACTAACAATAGAATTAACGTAGTGAACATCACGGTATGTATAAAACATAAGCACAGCGCGTTCTTGACGATTTGATAAGAAGAAGAAGTCGTAGATCGTTTATTGTGTTACATTTTAATGTTTTCAAATTAGTAACATATAAGACAGTTTTTTGTGGTAACGATATGTGTAATGTAATGAGGAGGATTTTACTTATCGACGATGCATTTAATAATATAAATATTATAATACGTAATGCTTAGGGGATGGGGGTCTTCAAATCAACGCAACGAAGCATTACATGGGCTGGGGGTTTGGGTCAAGCGTTACGCAACGATTAAAAAACGAAAACACGTTAGCACGTTTGGCTGTCAAAATCAGACTGATAGCAATGACAACCACGTCATTGCTTATCAGACGTGTGTATTATAGTGTTTTGAGCCTATAGGTACACAAAAGCTCCCAATTGCTTCAATATAAGGGTCTCATAGTTATGACGTGCTGTCTTATATTGCGCTGGTACAGCTTAGACAAGGTGTCCATTAGCGATCACTCCATGATCAGAACAAAGGTTATGTGACGCAGCCAGTGAAGTGCCCGGAAGGAGTTCTCCTTTTACGTGTATACATCTTTTATGTCCCACTTTAGAAAGAACGACGGAGGAAGGAAGGAAGAATCGCATAGGAAGAAGAATCAATTCTGGTGAAATGGGAGGAAACGTCAGCCAGGTGGAAATGAGGAAGAATCAACCAGGTGGAAGGAAGAAGTGTGCAAAAAACAGTTAGTATGAAGGATCAGCCGAGAGGAAGGAGACAAATTCAACTAGGAGGAAGAATCAGCCAGGTGGAATGAAGAAGGGCCGACAGCAGAGGCTACATGCTAAGGATCAACACCTGCGACTACCCAGTACTCATTATGTGCTGACATCAGCGGTTATACGGTAAAAGTAAAGGTTAGTTCTTATATAGCGCAATATCTTCAGTGCTCATTAGTGCTCAAGGCGCTTTATACTTGACTCCCTGGCAAACCTGTTCAATCGAACACCATCTCGATTTTTCTGGGAAACGTTAACCTTACAGCGTTTTAAATGTTTGGAAATGGTAGTTATGTTGGTTTTCTTGTCTTATTTTAAATAGTTAACATGACCCTACGTGATCGACTTCCTCGTGCCGTCAGTTTGAATAGTGACCATAACGTTTCCGTAAGAACCGTTGAAGTTGTCTAACTCTTGCGTGTCAGATGTCCCAAAAAGGCAAATGAGGGGTAAATTCGGCATACACAAGATACTGCGTCACCACGGTTTAGCTTTGACCACGACCCAATGTTGTGGTCTACAAAGACATCGCTAACGTTACACTAACTCTACCCGGAAACATTCCATCAACATTGCCTTCGAAAAATACACCAGTTAGCATCCAGTGCATGAGAAGATCATCACACATGCAGACGGCAGCGTCCCAACTGAGGCTAAGACGACTAACGTGGTTGTCCGGAACCAACTCCGCCGGACGCGTCTCTGCACCAGTAAGCCATGTCTTCCCAAAAGTTCTCTTCTTCCTGTTGAAGCCGGGGCGACCAGCGCAAGTGATTTGCCTACAGGCGACAAAGGCACCATGAGAACTTACCTGACCAAGCCAAATGAACTAATCACTAATTGTAATGTCATCCTCGAAAACTAGGAGACCGCTATACTATCAACCAGGTGGGAGGAAGGAAGACCGCATATTGCCCACTCTGGTGGAGCCGTGCGATCCAACGCCCAACTGCCTACGTCGACTCAAGACGGCTAGGATGAACAGTGAAGGCGAGGAACTGAAGAGCAACGAACTTCTTTCTTCCAGCTGCTCACACTATCCTAAAATCATTTGAGCTACTGGGTCATCCCAGAACTGGTAGCATGCAGACGTCATCTTCATTTCCATGTAGAGATCGCTGATTATGAGTATGGCTTACAGACTTTGTCCCACCTGTATGTCTTCTTATCTCGTATCACACGTGTTGCGCGTACCAACGTAACCAACGAGGCATTTATGACGTCAAATTTCGGTAGTCATTACGTCATGTTTACGTCGCCGATGTCAAACGGAAATCGGTAAAACACTGTTATGTGAAATAGTCGTGGCTGATTTAGCAAAAAATATTGTGTGTTTTAATATTCAAAGATATTGTTATTATGATAATAAATAATATGTTGTTTAATTAAACCATTGTCACATGCTTCGCGGGGTACACAAAAGAATATTAAAACGCATGGAGCAATAAAAGTTTTGGGACGTTGCGTGACATATGCAGTCCCGTAGCATGGTTGATTTTGTATGCGATTGCAGGCTCAAAATCTCCTACTGCACCCCTAGCTCAAAAAATCTCCACCCTCACCCTCTTGTGACCTCAAGCGGAACTCAAGTCTTTCCCTCGAGCGGAATTATTTTTGCTTCAGCTGCGGCTAAAGAATTTCGCTTGAAAGGAAATCGCAATGATTTATAAAGTAATTGCATCCCGTCTTCCGATGTAATTTGCGACAGCATCGAAAGATTGAACGCTCCGGCCACAATCTAGAACGTCACCGCGAAAAATCTCCAACAGCACCCCCTCCACGATTTTCCAAATCCAAGTCCGTGAGACAGGAATAGAGGGTCCGGCTGAGACATTTACACTTGACACAGATTCTCCAAAATGTTCCGATTTCCCTAAAACTGCATCGCCAAATCATCCACCCTATAGGTCTGTAAATAATATCTAGGCGTCGGAACTTGGAAGTTTTTGGGGAGAGGCTGAACTATCCATACATTTTGGTGGGGGGGTTGCATATATGTTCATCCCTAAACCCGTAGCAAAGCAAATCTGTATAATTCTGTAGAAAATATGCTATTGGAAATATGACAGATTTTGCACAATTCTGCACAATATTCTATAGATTGCTTTAGAAATTGCAGTGACTATAGAAGCATACATAGGATATTCCACATAATTCCGCAAAAATCCTATGTCACATTTCCTACAAATATATATTTTATAGATATTATGTAGATATGCAATCTAATTTGTAGAGCTCAGTGGTGCGGTGACTAGAGATTCGGGCTCTCAATCGAGAGAATCCGGGTTCGAATCCTATGCTGCGTTGTCGAAACTTGGGCGAGTTCGTTTACTCTACGTTGCTCCAGTTCACGCAGCTGTATGAATGAGTACCTGGCTATACACAACAGAGGATATTTGTGTACGGATAGTGACTCTTCGCGCATTAATTGCAGCGTGACTGGATGGTTCCAAGAGAAGTCGAGATGGTGTTTGATTGAACAGGTCTGCCAGGGAGTAAAGTGTAAAGCGCTTTGAACAGGCCTGACGACTGCATTGACGGATCTAGGGGGGGGGCTGGGTGCACATGCACCCCTAAACCTTAGGAATGTATGCGTGTCCGCAGACCTTTTATAATGGGCCCACGTACGCGACCGTATCCCAGATCATTTGAAATGTGCCCCCGTTCAAGTTATAATGCTGAAGTTACGGTGATGCGACGGCGAAACATTTTGAACACCAGCACCCACCCTCTCGTCTTCCGATGGTCGAGCCGAAGAAGAGCTGAATTAAGATACGGCCGCAAAGCGAAGAAAAATGAAATGTTCAACAGTACCCCACCCTCCGTCTTCCGGTGTCACCTGTCCAAGATAGCGGCTCAAGTTACGGCGGCGCGTCAGCGACCACATTTCTACTACACCAAATGGTTCGGCCGCTAGTGCAGGTTTTTTTGCTCCCCCTAGACTTGCTTTCTGGACCCGCCACTGGACTGGTTACTGCGTTGTATAAGAACTTACCTTTACTTACCTTTTATAGATTTTCTACATAATTATTTAGAATTCTGCAATTTTTTTGCTGAGGGAATATTTCGGTAAGGGGATGCAGTTGGGGGTTATTGGTGAGCATCGAGGCGGGTGCACTTGGAGTTTTGGTGAGCCTCGAGGAGAGATGCCGTTGAAGGGTTTTGGCGAGCCTCGGTTCGCGCTGGACATGTAATTTCTGCTGCTACAGATGGTAACATGTCATATAAAAAAAAAAGTAAATTAACAGCGGTGCACCTCTTAAGAGCGGCTCGTAGCATGTCCAAAGTTTCCTGTGAGCTGCAAACACGTAACTAAATGACTAGAAATAGTTGCATTTTGTATTTTTAATTGCATCGCCAATTGGTAGAACTGTGGCACTTGGGAGGAGATAGTGCCACACTGCCCCCCCCCCGAAGTCAGCATACTCAAATATTATAGATTTAACTCCTACCAAAACAGGAAAATCATGATAAATGCAAGGTAAAAAATTAACTTTGATATGTATCCGAACAGGTGTGATTTCACTTCGCGCCACTATTTGGGGTTTAAAATTGGAGTAACACTATCGCGAACCCTCATTTATTTTGAACCGGCGGGAATGGCTTCCGGCGGTGGCATCGAGTTAGTATGCTATTTTTGAACACTTAACCGCAATAACAATGTTTGTATACTATTTGAAAATTATGATCGGCTTACTTGCTAGCATATCAAAACAATAATGCTACCAGTTTGCTAATACACATCTTGACTACATGGAAAATGCATCGTGTCCACAGACATACTCAATCATCGCTCATCTCCCCGTCTACCATACAGCATACCTTAGTCCTTACGCAAGCATAATATGCAGTTTTCACTAACAATGTTTTAAATCGTTCAGCAACGTACCAATATTATTAATCAGAACCACCCATTTCATCAATGGCATGCAAACGAAGCGTCAAATAAGTTGTTTTTAGTGAAATACTTTCAATATTCGTAAGATATTCACTTCACGCGCCAAACGGAAGCACTCTGGTTTCTGCCTCATCGACATCGTGTTCAAAATCATCACTGTACGACAAATTGCAACGCATTCACTGTATAAACTTCACGGGCTGTTCGTTAACTTTCCTGTGGTGATTAGGGTGAATAGTTGCTTACAATTTCGTCCAATGAATTTTAATATTACGGTTGTTTACATCACCGTCACAGATATGGTGCACTGTAGTCTTCTTCTTATGTACAGCTCAGAACTCTGTATCAGCCACATGTATGTGGCTAGAGTATTGTCGAGCTTGATTCTGTCAAAAACCTGTTTGCCTCATTTTAATTTGAGACAAATAACTTTGTTGCACGTTTGTAGACGTCCTTTGTTCATTGTGTCCGATATATTTGACTAAATATGCATTTAATATGAGATCCAGCTATATAATCGTAATGAGGCAGAAACTCAGATAGGGCAGAAACCGAGCAGGTGACTATATACATAATACAGTGCACTAGCTCATGTTATATTATAGTCCTTTTAAAATTGTATATATATATATATATTGAAAGAAATGAGGGCACTTGTGTAGAATCTGGACCCACCTCGATTTCGCCGTTATAATTTGAGTTTTGCATAACTTTGATACCTCAGTGTGTTAGTTCCATTATTCAACATTATCCCAGGCATATTTATGTTTAAGAATATTGCGTCTTAGCGCACTTTTGAGGCATAAATAGGGCCGCGGTTTGCATCAACATACGCCGCTATATCGCTCATTTTATGAGCGCGATTCACTAAAGCTCGACTGCAGCGGTGCAGACTATGGCAAACCCGGTCGCTATTTTGCAAAAAAGTGTGCTTAGACACAATATTTTTGTAATATAAATATGCCTGGGATGATGCTGAATAATGGAACTAACGCTCTGAGGTATCAAAGTTAGGCAAATTTCAAGTTATAACAGCGAAATCGAGGTAGGTCCGGATTCTACACAAGTGCCGTAAAAAAAACTGATGAAGACATCCTGTTTCACATTTCAATTTTTGAAATTTGTTAGAACTGGAACACATTATAAATGAAAATATGTATTTTATAACATTAAATGCTCCACCAGCAAAGCCAAAGGTCACAACTAGTAAATTCTTCATGCATACCTCCGTCACCTGGGCTAAACTTTGAAAAAAATACAGTGCTAAGTTCTGGTTCTTATACTTATGAATATTGTATCTGTTTGTAATAATATAATAAAATAAAGATGAAGATGTATTTACTGCATATGTGCAAGGTTCTTTGCACCATAAAAATATATATTTAATGTATGAACACATATGCCTAAAACATCAAATTAGTAAACTTATTCTTCTTTCTACCATACCTATAAAGCCACAAACATTTTAGTTTACATATCATTTATTTAATTATTTTATTATGGTTATTGATGTCTGTGGAAAGTATTCTTTTTTGTTATAGTTTAATCCGATTTACGTATAAATGCCTGATTTTCCAAGATCCTCCGACTTACGTATAAATGCCTGATTTTCTTAGACCCTCTGATTTACGTATAAATGCCCAATTATTCGAGACCCTCTGGTTTACTTATAAATCTCCTGGATTGGCGTTTCTGAAACTTAACATGTATGCATTATGATTAATGCAGACATACTTATTTTCATGCACATGTTGATCTATTCATACGCACGCACAGATTGCACAAATCATCCACGAAATCTGAGGTTACTCTTATCAGTGAGGTTACTCTTATCATCGTCAATAATACATATAAAATTATCTAAAATATAAATAATTAAAAGTGCTGCCACCTGGTGCCATGTTGAGGAACTGGATCTCACGCATATTTCTCAACACACCTTGGGAACTCTGATATTTTCTAGTTGTAGTAGTTAGGACACACAGACTTATAAATACATAATTATTAGAATCTGTTTCTGCTTGTTAGGACCAACAGAGGTCTATGGCACTTCATCACTGGAAACTTTGTGCTTAGAGATAAGGTAAGACATCAACAACGTTTTCTTACTTGGCTAATTTAATACTGATGAGATACACATGCTTAAAATGTACTCTCTGGAATATCAAGTCGTATGAAACTAAGCACAGTTGTCAGTTAATTAAAGTTTTTTGTTAGATGTCGGTATTGATTGTGATTACTTGGAAACTGTGATTGTCATTGCTTTGGGCAGATATTTTATCTGTTTAATGTCCCAAAGCAATTTAATCTAGATGTGGGTACCACACATATTTTGTTGTTGTAACATAATATTCTGTTCCTTTCTTTCATAGCAACTGATTGATCAGGAGTTGAAAAGAAACAGAACAAAACTGATTAAAAATGTAGCAGTCTACCGACCACAGAGGTGAGCGACTTATCACATCAATACCAATTAATTTCTCTTAATGTATACGTGATTATAGGTGCAAAAATAAATTAAATTTTTCTGTTGGCAATTCCTCGTGATCGATTTCAAAAGAATAAAGCTATTAAATGTTTGCATATATTTTTTATCTCTATATGATTCTGATGTGTTTACGCAGGTCTTAAAAAGGAAAGGTCCACTTTTTTCTTTAGTACAATGTTGTTTGTACTGTAAGTTGGAGTAACTTATTGTTATTTCTAGCCAGTTTTTGGAGGTGTTCCGTCACTGTTACCCTTGTTTTCTTGCAGCACGACAGGTCCCGGTGATCTAAAAACAAAACTGAAACTCAGTGGGCTTCAGCTTGACTTCATCCAGAAACTGAGTAAATTTCTGGTAGGCCCTGTCTTCTCTCCAGTTCTGTGTGACTGTTTATTCAATTTAGCATGTCTAGTCATGTTTTATATGAATTGGTGTATTTCAAAGGTTTTATTCCGGCCAGGTGTAATTTGAGATATAAGTTTTCATCTGTTGCGGCGTGTGTATTTGTCATGTTGTATGTCTGCAAAGAGAGCATTGGGTTACAGGTATACAGGTCAATATATCTGCAGTTGGGCAAAAATCTGAAATAATCTCAAAGAAATTAGCTTAAATATTGTTTTAAAAAATTGCATGTTCACTCTAAATCATCACTGGTACCTAGCTCTGATTATGACTTTTGTGTGACCCTGCTCATTGTGTCAGGCGGAATGAGTCTGGTTTTCCCTATGAGATTGCATTTGTCATGATTTAGGCACAGGTCGGTAATAGAAGTATTAATGTTATTGTTATTATTACAATGCGAATATATATGAGAAATACATTGCATAACAATTTTTAGACTTTGCTTTATAATTCTGTAGTAGAGCGCCACTACTACAGTTCCCTCGGCACTCGACCTGAATAACGAGGTGACCCTACTAGCGAAACTAATTTCCTAAATTTCATTATTTAAAAAATTATTTGTGACTATCCTAGGGTGATCTTAATTGCGAGGTGGCTGTATTACCGAGGTGACCGTAAAGCGAGAATCGACTGTATACATTTCTGATATACTTGTATCCAGCATTGTTAGACAGTCATGCATGAAGCTGTTTCATTCAGGGTGTGAGCACTCTCCAGAGTCATGACATCTATTGTGCCTTCCTCCTTCGAGACTACCGCGGCTCCAGAAAGGACCTTCAGGTGGGATAATCTACTACAACACAAGGCCTAGTCAGGCCCTTAGGCAGAAATATTTTTTGCCAGTCTTGAATTTAGCCAAAGTGCGCCTTTCAGCACGAATGGCTTCCGAGTTTGTCCTCTGTGAGAAGTAATATCCATTCTAAGCTGTTTCTTCACTAACTTTGTTTCTTGTCCCCTAATTCTACTTTCCTTAACTCTTTACTGCGCAAGTGTGCCAAAACTGCCCAATGCCTCGTACGTGCAAGCCATCCTAAAACTCCCACGAAACTTCTTCTCTTAGGCCTTTCATTTACCATGATCAGATCCTTCTTTTACACTAACAAGCCACATCAAATTGGTGACCTAGATTCTAGAAAGGTCAAGAATACATGTGCTCTCGCCATCTTGCGAAAGCAGTTTGCGTTTGTGAATTAAGAGAGTTTATTTGGAAGGAAATTGAGTGGCGTTCGTCAAAATGAACTTCGAAATCGTGTGGCATTTGACGGATTTGATTGAGATCGTTTTCCGTTAAATTCAAGTATGATGTCAGTGCAACTTTTAGACACAGATATCCAGCAGATGACTTGTCGTCGGCGTCTTCATTTCGCAGTATATATGCAGCCATCTTGTTGATCGCAACAGTTTCCACACCTTGTCTAATGTGTTTATTTTTGCTGTATTTTGATCACATTGATAACACTATGGTAATATATATTTGTGAAAGAGATTGCTGTCTTTCAACATTTCGGGTGTTGATTTTATATTAGAACAGAACGTTTCATTCAGTAATATGATTGGTAGACGGTATCCGTTTTGTATGATTTTTTATGTTTTCATGCACGTTGATGTCGTTTACAAAATAATGCATAATTTGACTCACCATCAGATTTGGATAAATGTTTTACTTTGGCAAAACTAACAGGCGAAGGTGTCCCGGTGGTGCACTCTGGGGTTGACAGTTTTCACTATACAACATTACTGTGAAGGAGTGAAGTAGATTTTAAGGAGCAAAATCTGACTTATGAGCTCTTAAGAATCTTAGTGAAACGGACCCCAGAACAGTCTATTAATAATTTGATGTTCTAAACACCACCGACCCACCCCACTGCTGCTTTATTCATGGGTGTAGATAAGATCTTGTGTCTTGCAGGATGTGCTCAGTGTCGACCGTCACGCTCAGGCACTCGTCCTCAGGATCCGCGACTACTACTTCACTGAGCGGATCTACCTGCTGCGGTGTCTCAAACACCTCTTCAGTTTCTTCATGGAGGAACGACATCCGTATTACGTAAGCTTCAAACTCTGCAACTTTGTTAGTACATCGCAAACTGTGTTTGTTGATTTCATGCTGTGGTGTTTGAATATTTTTTGAGTTTGTGCTGTCAATTTATAAATTAAAGTGTAGTTTTTTAAATCATCAATAGAATTCACTTTAATTATTAGATTTGGATAATTTGTGACATGTAAAATGTTGTATGTTATTGTAAATAGAGCCACACAGAGTTTGCCATTAATTGTTGTCTGAATTTCAACTGGGGCCAGCCAAAAATAGTAATTTAAAAAAGTAAATAACACATTTAAAAAAAGCTATCATGTCATAGATGATGCCAGATAGGTTTAATTGTTTGAGAAATTATTCTAAATTGATATGCATTACATTTTTATTTTGTATATTTAGTTATTGGATTTGCAGAAGAATCAAAGTAGTTCGACTGAAAGCAAAGCAGACTATAAATGGGCAAATAGATAAGTTTGAGTAGTCAGTTAAATAACGGTTTAATGGTGTAGTTTTTCTTCAGGACGAATACAAGGTGTTTGTGGATGAACTGTACAGTGATGATGCATTCATCAAAGAGGTAAGTCAGGTCTGGGTACTTCTGTTTGTAGGTTGAGTTTATATCTACAATAGACAGTTGCTGAAGGAGTCCTGATGAAATTAAAATCTGGATAAAAAGAACAGTTTGAAATCCTCATTTGAGTCTGCACTGTTATTTGACCAAATCCCAACATGTCTCTTGTAATGACTATCCACTGTATGTCTGGTCTGACGGTGACATTTTGATAAGATGGAATAAATATGGCATTTGCTACAGTTGCATATTACCAAAAATAGATAAGCGAGCCAAAAATGAACAACTCAGAACACGTCTAAAACATGAAATTCTATGGTCGCTAGCACCCTCACGGATCGTCCTGTCCCGACGATCTTGGTATCATTTGAAAGGATGCACTTTTTGTTATTCTAGCGACATCTAGATTTCCCGGTAACCATTCAAAGAACACCGATAAATGGACCTACAATCATGCTGTTTTCGGTGTTCTGTACGGTTTCGAACGATGTTGGCGGCGGGTACTCAGTACACTAATCTTCCGATTGCGGCGCTGTTTTCCTCATTTGCATAGGTTCAGACATGCACACTTCACCATTTTTTTGATTTCATGTTATAAGCTCCACCCATTTTTAAACCGCGGCGAAACTAATGTGCTTTGATCGCAGCGAAACCGATATATCTCTACGTCGGCGTGACGTCACAATAAAGTACGTCACACAACGGGTCTAAATTCGTTGCGTTGGTTGGTTGATATACGTGATTGTGACGTCACGCCTACTTCACGTATGTCATTTTAGCAGCCGTTTGAAAGTGGGTGGAGCTTATACCATGAAATCAGATAGTGGTGCCTCAATCGGTGAACCATGTCGACGAAACAACATGGTTCGCAGTGTCTAAGACACCGGAACGGGCCCGGTTGTAGGTCCGTTTTCGGTTAATTTTAGGTTTGATTATCAGGAAACCATTTATATGTTTGAATAGCAGAACGCTTAAACTTTCAAATGACATCAATATTGTTGGGATCCGACGAACCGTAATGGTACTAGCAATCATTAAAAAGGCATTTTTGGAACGTGTTTGACAGTTGTTCATTTTTCGCTCGCTTATCTATTTTTGATATTACTGAATATAAAAATTATGAATTTGGTGATGTTTTTTCTATTCCTCCGAGGTGAAATCTATAGCTGTTATGCATTTCAACGTAATTTTATCATTACAATGGTTATTTCGTATATCAGTTGTTGCAAGGTTGTGTTATATCATTATAGAGTAGGTATTATTTTGAATTGCCAGCCTTTGACACTTAAATGTGACCAGCTTCAACAGACTAGGTATTAAATTGCACAGGCCTATTCTGCACAAGAGCCAAAAATGGCTCTCTAGGTCATGACCCGCCAATTTTGAGAATTTGGCAGAAATGTATACCTTATAATCTCGGCTTTCAATATCAAAATAATTTTCATTGACAAATAATCCAAAACTAATAAAATACTTGATGTAGTTTTGCTGTGGCCATTAGATTTTCCACATAGCCCTATTTTTAAACCTATTTTTCTCAAAATGTTTTTTTAAAGTTTGCTTAATTTTTTGGTAATAAAAAACTACTGGTGATATTTCAACAGATGGTGTATCATTTTAAAGCTTATATAACAAGTGGAATCAAGAAAGGTAGAGAACTATATTTAACAAATTTGCAGCTTAATACCCACGATGCTGTGACAGGTCACGGATGGCTTCTATTTCTTTCTTCGGATTTGTTCAATATGTTTTGTGTTTGTAGACTTATATTCTGCACTGATGTCATTACTATGTATCTTACAGATGGTGCAGCTGTATGAAGACTTATGTGTGACGCCCGCCCCAACATGGCAGACACATGGGACCATCATGGTAACCTCGCTCTTAGAATTCTTACACTTTCTACTTACTTAGTCCTCTTTGGCCCACTGGCAGATAGGGCGGAAACAAGGATCCTCCACTCCACCCGATCTGCAGCTTGCATTGCAACCTGGCCCTAGACTAAGTGTGTTTGTTTGAGTTTTTTTCCACAGTTTTATCTTCATGTGTCCATCTTATCTTTGAAATGTTATCATCCTTTCTTAGGACATGGCTGATCCATCTCCGTCTTCTTCTGATGCATTGTGCATGTCTCTTATTGTTCCCATGTATTAGAACATGGTAAACTCTGTGTTTATACTTTATGTAAGGCTCGTGCCTTCATTAGATAGACACGTGGATTTGTCATGGAAAATTCACTCTTACAATTTGTAAACTTTGTATATAACTCTTGATCCTATGTTACGTGATCATTGATCCATTAACATAACTACATTATTAAACTTGTATATAACTCTTGATCCTATGTTATGTGATCATTGATCCATTAACATAACTACATTATTAAACTTGTATGTAACTCTTGATCCTATGTTACGTGATCATTGATCCATTAACATAACTACATTATTAAACTTGTATATAACTCTTGATCCTATGTTACGTGATCATTGATCCATTAACATAACTACATTATTAAACTTGTATGTAACTCTTGATCCTATGTTACGTGATCATTGATCCATTAACATAACTACATTATTAAACTTGTATATAACTCTTGATCCTATGTTACGTGATCATTGATCCATTAACATAACTACATTATTAAACTTGTATGTAACTCTTGATCCTATGTTACGTGATCATTGATCCATTAACATAACTACATTATTAAACTTGTATATAACTCTTGATCCTATGTTACGTGATCATTGATCCATTAACATAACTACATTATTAAACTTGTATGTAACTCATGCATCACAGGAATAAAAAATATGTCATGGTAAACTCATTTGTAAACCTGTGTGGCTCCTATCTCAACATAGCAAACTTGTTATAAATCCAACAAAATAAACTCATTCGGCCAGACACCCCAGGTGAAATGGTGTTTTTAACAAACAATACTCAAAATGGTTTTCACTTATATAACAATTACATACCTCTAAATGTCTTTTATTCGTAGATCAGCATGTCGATATTGAGTAAGCAAATCCATTATGCATCTTTGAGGGGCATTTTCTCAAAAAAAATGTTTTTCCAAAATTTCAGCATTTGGAAAAAGGATATCTCTGGTAGTAATTATGCTACCCAAATAAGGAAATAAGGTTTTGAATGTTGCATTCATCAAACTGTACTTTGTGCAAAGACCAGAAACTTTTCAAAATCATCAATAGTTTGAAAGATAAACCAGTATTTGTTGCCATAAACCTTGTTTTTATTTTGAACTTTACTACAAAAAAATTCTTTAAAAATTACATCACAACATCTTAACAAACATCTTGGTCATTGCGCAATAGAATGCACATACTGAACATGGATGTTCAAGAATTATAATTATATATGTGTTCCATATAGAATGGCAGTGTTTCTAAATTTGCCACCATTTGCACAAATTGGGAGACATTTTGTTTGTTACCATGGAAATCAGAGGACTGGCAAAAAAGTTCAATATGTTTTTTACTCCATAAGACCCATTCCAAACTTAAAACTGAATAAATGGATTCTATGCATAAATTAAATAATCCTATCTATCTGCCATCTCTGACCATAAACTTGTGTAGGTCACGAATCCAACAAGGTAAATTCAGTCTTATACTTGTACATGGCAAACTGGTGGCCTATTGTGCTGTGAAATTAGTCTGAACCTCTCATACTTACGTGACCTCTCACATTTCTGTCCTAGAACGACCGACAAGCCTCACTTTGGATGCTTCAGAATCTCCGAGAACAGGTGGGAAATTACAAAAAAAGAGAACTAGATAAACATATATTGAATGAAATTGTGAACCAACTTGTTATGCATTTGTCTAGTTGGTGTTTTTGTAAAAAAATTATAATACTAGCAGTGACATTGAAATTGTTTAATTGAAGCGTAGTGCCCCAAAACCCCAGACCAATCAGGACCCACACCACAGTCACTGCAGGGTGGGGAGGCTGCCCACAGGGCATTACCCTCACTGCAGAGGGTGACTATCCAATCACAACATTCTCACCCGATGCACAGGAGGGTGCTACCCTCTCTCTGCACTGCAGGGGGAGCTGCCCAATTATAATTGTGCTATAGGGGTAGCAGCAGCCCTGCATGGGACAGTCTTTGTCTCTGAACGCGAACACAGAAGCATGTCTACCACCAACCAGCCCCACGTCTCCACCTTTGTAAATGATAGGAGGGTTAGTATCTCAAAGGGATTGGCTTGACACCCAGATGGGTTCAGACCCAGGATTCTGGTCATGTGGCCCCAGTCACATGACCATTGATCAAGTAGCTGGCTCAGGACAACATCCAGTCACGTGAAATATCGAGGTCTGTGACGCATAAATGCTCTGACACCCAGAGGGATGCAGACCCAGGATTCTGGTCATGTGGCCGCAGTCACAAGATCATGATTAAATAGCTGGCCCAAGACCACGTCCAGTCACGTGAAATATCCTGGTCTTGCATCCTGTTCTCAGGCAGTCACAGCTGGCCCCAGAGAGATATGGCCGGACTGCCCCATTTTGCCATAATAACATTTGATGCATTATTACATGAGTTGTGTTGTTCTGTCATAAATAGTGATTATGATAGTGTGAGTATATGGGTAGTTGTTGCCAATGACGACTTACATCATATACCATTGTGTGTCTGTGTGTGTGCGTGCGTGCGTGCGTGCGTGCGTGCGTGCGTGCATGCGAGTATGCATGTGTAGGTGTACATATAAATGGCGTGCATGTTCGTAACTAGTGCCCTGCATATAGATGTATGTACATATCTATGTTACAGCTACAGCTGAAATTAGAAATTCAAAGAGAAGCTATGAACAACAATTAGCTAGTAATATAAAACATGACAGCAAGGGTTTTTATGCATATGTTCGAAGCAAACAGAAAGTTCAGGATAATGTCGGTCCTCTAGAAGATAGTGCTGGAAATATAATATCAGAGGGATTCTTAATGGCAGAAGACCTGAATGACTATTTTAGTTCAGTGTTTACCAGGGAAGATGTTAGTTCACTGCCAGTACCAGAGGCTAAGTTCAAGGGGGCAGATTCAGACTATTTAGGACAGTTAATTGTAACCCCGGAAATGGTAGCTGAGAAAATAAGGGCTATGAAGGATACTAAATCACCTGGAGTGGATGGGATTCCGCCCAAACTACTATTGGAAATTGTAGAACAAATTAGCGTACTGCTTGCAACAGTTTAAAATTTGTCATTAGAAAAGGGAGTGGTTATCATCTACTTAGATTTTCAAAAACCTTTAGACAAAGTACCACATCAAAGATTACTGCTTAAACTAAAGGCCCATGGCATAGGAAATGGTATAATAAACTGGATAGAAAAATGGCTGATTGACAGAAGACAACGTGTAGTAGTTGATGGGGAGGCTTCAAACTGGAAATCGGTATTGAGTGGGGTACCACAGGGATCAGTACTAGGACCTATTTTATTCTTAATATATATCAGTGATTTGGATGATGAAATAACAAGCAAGGTGTTGAAATTTGAGGATGATACAAAAGTGTTTAGAAGGATTAAAAGTGATAGAGATAGACAGCATTTACAAGATGATCTTGACAGGTTGATCAAATGGTCTGAAAAGTGGCAAATGCTGTTCAATTTTGGGAAATGTAAATGCCTCCACACAGGACATGGGAATGAAGAGGTAGACTATACAATGGGGGATACTGTACTAAGTACTACTGTAGAAGAAAAGGACTTAGGGTTAACCGTGCTGATATGAAGGTTTCAGAGCAGTGCGGAATTGCGGCTTCAAAGGGAAATCAAATCCTTGGATTAATTAGGCGAAATATAGCGTATAAGGAAAAAGAACTAATAATACCGCTGTACAAAACAATAGTGAGACCTCATTTAGAATATTGTATGCAAGCATGGAGGCCATATCGCAAGAAGGACATAGATATGCTAGAAAGAGTACAGAGGAGAGTGACTAAGATGATACCAAAACTGAGGGATCTTAGTTATGAAATTTGCCTAAACGAATGTGGTTTAACAACATTAGAGACTAGGAGATTGAGAGGAGATCAGATAGAAGTGTTTAAAAAATAATAAATGGTTATGAAAATATTCATAGAAATATTCTTTTTTCAGTTAAGAAAGTTAGGACTAGAGGACATGAAATTACATTAGCAAAGGAGCAATGTAGATTAGACGTAAGAAAGTTCTCATTTTCACAAAGGACTGTAAATGAATGGAACAGATTATCTGCTGATCGTGTGGGTGCTAGTAGCATGAATATGTTTTTAAATAAAATCGACACACCTCAGAAGGGCGGGATACACATAGATGAAAGGGTCGGACTCTCGATAAACCAAAGGCTTCCTTGTCCACCTGCCACCTAGAGTTAATTCTCTGGGTGGCAATCTTGTTAAATCTCTATACACGCACAAACTCACACACACACACACACACACACACACACACACACACACACACACACACACACACACACACACACACACACACACACACACACACACACACACACACACACACACACACACACACAACTCGTCCTCTGTCCGTGTGTTTCAGTGTGAGTTATTGGAGCTGTTTATTCTCTACTACAAGAACTGTGACTGTCCAGCAGAACAAATCGTTGAGTTTGCTGCAAAATTCAAGGTGAGACATCAAATGGATTTCCATGACAACAGTTTTATATATATATACATTTATATGTGAGATGTAACTTGGGACTCAGGACATTTGCGACCTTGAACAGTAAACCGAGTATTACCTCCGTGTTCACACAGAAAATCTTAAGAGACAACTTTAAACAGAATTATGGTGTACAATTGTTCGCAACGCCACACGTCCTGTCTGCAGTTGTTCCAAGCTACGTGATTGTTGTACGCGTGAAGTTAAGTCTCTTAGTCAAACTGCTTATGCTCTGTGAACGCAGCATAAGTGTCACAGGCTTATTCTGCACTCGAACCAAAAATAGCTGAATAGGTCTTGTCCCATGCATTTTGCGATTTTGACAGAAGTGCAAACATTATAATTTCATCTCTCAAAGTCCAGTTTAATGTCTTCAACAAATAATCCCAAACTAATAAAACATGTATTTACAAACCTACAGATTAGGAAACAATAGGCTGTATGAGACAAAATGACCTCGTTTCTCAAAACATCACTTTTTAAAAGTTTGCTACCAACAAATCCAAAACTACTGATGATATTTCAACAAGTGAGGTGTCATTTTAAAGATTATGATCAGTGCCCAAAATGTACAAAACTCTATTTTGGAACTTTATACTCTTGTTAAATCTCTATACATGCACAAACTCTAGTCACATAGATGTATGTTTGTACTTCTTCCATGAGTGGTGGCGGCCATGTCACTTGGTCTCTTCTACCAACTTACTTAGTCTTCTGTCACGATCCTCAGCTAATCCCACCTACCTTTGGCTGTTTACAATGTTTTAAAATTAGTTCTTAACAGAGCTGTAAGAAAAACACCTCATGCAGGTGCATGGTCCTTTATTTTCAAATCATATAAATCTATTGGCTATAATTGTATTGCAGAGACAAGCATTCGGTCGACGACAACTCAACAAACATCTGCTTGACGTCAGTGCGGAATCACTACTCGACAGAATTGGGTAATAGTAATATAATGGATGTATATTTTATAATAATAATTATGAGTGGGTAAGTCTATGACAAATCTGGCCAGCAACTTATGTCAATGTGGTAATAGAATTAGGTTACCCGGTAGGTTGATAGTTTGTGTCCAACAAATAAATGAATACCATGTCCGAACACATGGGATATAGGGCCATTGAGGCACCCAAAAATAGTTAGTAGCAGGGTAGTAGACGAGGTAACCATGATGAAGTTACATAGCCATGTTAACACCAGGGTAATAAAACAGGGACGACAGGACTCGTTTGTGTCCCTAAGTATTGGGACAGTGAATCTGAGAATTATTTTTGTGCACCTTATGTTTTGGGACAGCTGATAATTTAATTATTTTTAAATGTCCCAATATTACGGTAGTGTTAATTCCCCAGACGCTGCAATGAGGCATGAAACATTTGTCATTCCTGGGGACATTTTCTGTTCTCGCTCTCACGAAAATAATTGGTTTCCCTGCATCTGGATAACCAGCTAAGTAATCAAATCAGAGTACACATTTTTACAGTTTATACGGAACATTCGAATCAACTCTGAATATATTGATACAAGTCACAGCAGAAGTAAAACTGACTTGCGTGACACTGTGTATGTTGGTTTCAGATTCCTTCAGGTGATGCTGCTGGTTGAAGCTGTGGACATGGAGGAGATGTTACGATGTTGTGCAGACATCAGGTAGGTGCTGCTGGTTGAAGCTATGGACATGGAGGAGATGTTACGATGCTGTGCAGACATCAGGTAGGTGCTGCTGGTTGAAGCTGTGGACATGGAGGAGATGTTACGATGCTGTGCAGACATCAGGTAGGTGCTGCTGGTTGAAGCTGTGGACATGGAGGAGATGTTACGATGCTGTGCAGACATCAGGTAGGTGCTGCTGGTTGAAGCTGTGGATATGGAGGAGATGTTACGATGCTGTGCAGACATCAGGTAGGTGCTGCTGGTTGAAGCTGTGGACATGGAGGAGATGTTACGATGCTGTGCAGACATCAGGTAGGTGCTGCTGGTTGAAGCTGTGGACATGGAGGAGATGTTACGATGCTGTGCAGACATCAGGTAGGTGCTGCTGGTTGAAGCTGTGGACATGGAGGAGATGTTACGATGCTGTGCAGACATCAGGTAGGTGCTGCTGGTTGAAGCTGTGGACATGGAGGAGATGTTACGATGCTGTGCAGACATCAGGTAGGTGCTGCTGGTTGAAGCTGTGGACATGGAGGAGATGTTACGATGCTGTGCAGACATCCGGTAGGTGCTGCTGGTTGAAGCTGTGGACATGGAGGAGATGTTACGATGCTGTGCAGACATCAGGTAGGTGCTGCTGGTTGAAGCTGTGGACATGGAGGAGATGTTACGATGCTGTGCAGACATCCAGTAGGTGCTGCTGGTTGAAGCTGTGGACATGGAGGAGATGTTACGATGCTGTGCAGACATCAGGTAGGTGCTGCTGGTTGAAGCTGTGGACATGGAGGAGATGTTACGATGCTGTGCAGACATCAGGTAGGTGCTGCTGGTTGAAGCTGTGGACATGGAGGAGATGTTACGATGCTGTGCAGACATCCGGTAGGTGCTGCTGGTTGAAGCTGTGGACATGGAGGAGATGTTACGATGCTGTGCAGACATCCGGTAGGTGCTGCTGGTTGAAGCTGTGGACATGGAGGAGATGTTACGATGCTGTGCAGACATCAGGTAGGTGCTGCTGGTTGAAGCTGTGGACATGGAGGAGATGTTACGATGCTGTGCAAACATCAGGTAGGTGCTGCTGGTTGAAGCTGTGGACATGGAGGAGATGTTACGATGCTGTGCAGACATCCAGTAGGTGCTGCTGGTTGAAGCTGTGGACATGGAGGAGATGTTACGATGCTGTGCAAACATCAGGTAGGTGCTGCTGGTTGAAGCTGTGGACATGGAGGAGATGTTACGATGCTGTGCAGACATCAGGTAGGTGCTGCTGGTTGAAGCTGTGGACATGGAGGAGATGTTACGATGCTGTGCAGACATCAGGTAGGTGCTGCTGGTTGAAGCTATGGACATGGAGGAGATGTTACGATGCTGTGCAGACATCAGGTAGGTGCTGCTGGTTGAAGCTGTGGACATGGAGGAGATGTTACGATGCTGTGCAGACATCAGATAGGTGCTGCTGGTTGAAGCTGTGGACATGGAGGAGATGTTACGATGCTGTGCAGACATCAGGTAGGTGCTGCTGGTTGAAGCTATGGACGTGGAGGAGATGTTACGATGCTGTGCAGACATCAGGTAGGTGCTGCTGGTTGAAGCTGTGGACATGGAGGAGATGTTACGATGCTGTGCAGACATCAGGTAGGTGCTGCTGGTTGAAGCTGTGGACATGGAGGAGATGTTACGATGCTGTGCAGACATCAGGTAGGTGCTGCTGGTTGAAGCTGTGGACATGGAGGAGATGTTACGATGCTGTGCAGACATCAGGTAGGTGCTGCTGGTTGAAGCTGTGGACATGGAGGAGATGTTACGATGCTGTGCAGACATCCGGTAGGTGCTGCTGGTTGAAGCTGTGGACATGGAGGAGATGTTACGATGCTGTGCAGACATCCGGTAGGTGCTGCTGGTTGAAGCTGTGGACATGGAGGAGATGTTACGATGCTGTGCAGACATCAGGTAGGTGCTGCTGGTTGAAGCTGTGGACATGGAGGAGATGTTACGATGCTGTGCACACATCAGGTAGGTGCTGCTGGTTGAAGCTGTGGACATGGAGGAGATGTTACGATGCTGTGCAGACATCCAGTAGGTGCTGCTGGTTGAAGCTGTGGACATGGAGGAGATGTTACGATGCTGTGCAGACATCAGGTAGGTGCTGCTGGTTGAAGCTGTGGACATGTAGGAGATGTTACGATGCTGTGCAGACATCAGGTAGGTGCTGCTGGTTGAAGCTGTGGACATGGAGGAGATGTTACGATGCTGTGCAGACATCAGGTAGGTGCTGCTGGTTGAAGCTATGGACATGGAGGAGATGTTACGATGCTGTGCAGACATCAGGTAGGTGCTGCTGGTTGAAGCTGTGGACATGGAGGAGATGTTACGATGCTGTGCAGACATCAGATAGGTGCTGCTGGTTGAAGCTGTGGACATGGAGGAGATGTTACGATGCTGTGCAGACATCAGGTAGGTGCTGCTGGTTGAAGCTATGGACGTGGAGGAGATGTTACGATGCTGTGCAGACATCAGGTAGGTGCTGCTGGTTGAAGCTGTGGACATGGAGGAGATGTTACGATGCTGTGCAAACATCAGGTAGGTGCTGCTGGTTGAAGCTATGGACATGGAGGAGATGTTACGATGCTGTGCAGACATCAGGTAGGTGCTGCTGGTTGAAGCTGTGGACATGGAGGAGATGTTACAATGCTGTGCAGACATCAGGTAGGTGCTGCTGGTTGAAGCTATGGACATGGAGGAGATGTTACGATGCTGTGCAGACATCAGGTAGGTGCTGCTGGTTGAAGCTGTGGACATGGAGGAGATGTTACGATGCTGTGCAGACATCAGGTAGGTGCTGCTGGTTGAAGCTATGGACATGGAGGAGATGTTACGATGCTGTGCAGACATTAGGTAGGTGCCTCATCCCAACCCTTCATCCTTGTGGGATGCAGTACGGTTCAAAGCATAGAGCTCTGAAATAGAGATTGCAGGTTCGAGTCATCCCCTTGCTGCCGTTTCGTACATCAGGCAAGTTTGTTCACTTCATGTTGCTCCAGTTCACTCGGCAACATATACCATGCTATATAAGAACTGCCCTTTACCCTTCTATGCCCAAGTGACTCACTCAACACAGAGCTCTCAAATAGAGATTCCAGTTCACAATCATCAAGATGATTGACAGTGACACAATGTAGTTGCAACTATGTGAACAATATTTATTCATTCAAAGTCAGAACATTGTCATTGTATATATATATATATATATATACACTGTTCAATGAGACCTATTTTGTAATGTCATGTTATGTTAGGCTAAGGAACGTCTGGCGTAAGTTTAGGCTGGTATTGCCGTATTCATCTGACAGCTGTTCCTGTTTTCAGCATAATACATTACAGGTGCCTTTCCTGTATTAACTATTTCAGTGAATATGATAAGATAGACAGTTTTCCCCATCAAGAGTTGGTTGCCTTTCCTCATGTTTTATATTTGAGATCCCCACAACTGTGGTAAATAAACCTGTGTTGAGTCACAGTTATGTGATTCCAAATGAATATGTTTTGTACATTTAAAAGAACTGCATTAGTTAAAGTGAATTATCCTGAAGAATGTTCAATGTTGTGTTTTGTATGTTTACAGTTTGGCGGATCACCACGTCATCAAGAGCAAAGATTTTAAGGTACAAATCTTCATTTATGCAAGAAACAACACAGAGACCAATGTAGATATGAAAAGGCCAAATGGATGACGTTTATTAGGGGGGTCCAGTGTGTAAGCCCTTTTTGGCACACTGTGACGGTTTAAGTGAACGAAATGTGGACTCTACAACCCAATGCCAGGCCTGTGACTGAGCCCACACTAGTCTCCTGAACATCAGGCTGCTAGAGAGCCCACATTTCCACATATAACGCAGCAGCAGCGATATTCCTAGAACAAATGGGAAAAACATGTACAACTGATTTAACTAACCAGTGCCTTTGCAAATTGCCTCACTGAATACCAGACTACCTGCTGCTGACTATACTAATGGTAAAACTATAACCCCATAGGTGGGGGCAATACGCCGCACTTCACTCTGATAGATACAATATGTTGATCCTAAATCGAAAGTGGAAAGAAGCATGCGGTCCCTTGCAGTAAAACCCTGTGAACACATCCGGTGCAAACCCTATGCTCACATTCATCTATAAAATTGGGGAAAGCATCGGGCCATACAACCGCTTTCTACTAACGATGTACAAGCAAACTATACATTACATTTGGACGGAGAGTTGGGAGGAGGGTGGGTCGAAATTGGCAAAACGTCTGGTCCTGTATGCTTTCGCAAGATGGAGTGCGGATTAGACCAAAAAACGACACAGGGTCGCGGCCCTGTGCGCGCTGATTGGGCGGAGAAATTAGCCAATCAGCAGCCTCTGTGCCGTTATCCTGCACAAAGTCCAGTATGCAAATCGGCTGTGCCTGATGTGCATACCATTATTTATGCAAGCACCAACACAAGTCATGAATAGTGATGAAATAAGGCCAAATGAATGACGTTTATTAAAGAGATTAAGTTAAAGAGAGAGAAATGTGGGCTCTACATCCCAAGGCCAGGCCTGTGACTGAGCCCATACTAGTCTCCTGTACCTCTGGATGACAGAGCCCACATTTCGGCACATACAACATTAGCAGTATTGTTATAGATATATAAAACAACAGCATTACTACTGTAATCACAGTAGACCTTATGGTCAGTCACCTGCCAGTCTTGAGGACTGCAGACAAGTCTTTGGCTAAGCTTATGCCAGGATTTGTTTCCACTAAAAAAAATTCCCATATTCTGGATTAAACTACATACGCACAGGCGCAGAAGACCGGGTCCCAGAGTCATAACTGACGTTTGCTATGACAGACTTGAACAGTTTTTTGTGATCACATGAATTATGTAAGACATCCCCAACTGATCGGCAGCCCTCATGTCCTTGGAACAAATGCAGAAAATATGTGTAATGTTACAAACAATTGATTTACATCCGTCTATCATAATGGTACAAACCCTAAAACTGGTGAGAACCCTTAACCAACAGGGAATTTATACTTATTCTTAAGAGTTATAGATTATTCCCAGAAAGTTTGGCACGTCAGGTGCAACCAGTTTAGGAGGAAAATGTTAACGTACCATGACACAAACATGCACACACACACGCACACATGCACACACACACGCACACATGCACACACACACGCACACACACACGCACACATGCACACACACACGCACACATGCACATATAAACAAACACACACATGCACCCGTACATACACAGTTTTATATTCGTGGGGTGGTCACAGGTTGAGGTGACCGGTGGCATAATCGACCCCACTGTTAAGGTTTAGCCTCAGTTATATATAGTATAATGCATCAGCGGGTAGTGTTGGTTTTAGATTTGGTGTGGTTGACTGGTGTGCTTGGCTAGTATTATACTGTGCAGTAGGTCTATGGTGATTTTAGCAGTAATGACATTGTTTGATATATGATATCATGTATACCAATACTGCTTGTTTTATGTGCCGAAATGTGGGCTCTGTAAACCTGAGGTACAGGAGACTAGTATGGGCTCAGTCACAGGCCTGGCCTTGGGATGTCGAGCCCACATTTCTCTCTTATCACGTTAATAAATAAACGTCATTCATTTGGCCTTTTTTCATCACTATATTGGACTCTGTGTTGTTGCTTGCATAAATGAGAGTATGCTGCACCGGCACGATGCGGCATACATGTTTTTATGCGGGCAACAATGCAGACAAGTGATGATTGGCCCAATGAATTATTATATTTATATGCTAATTCAGCTTAGCCGGGGGCGCAAAGGACCAATCAGCGCATAGTAGTAGCGCGTAGTTGTAACGCGTGCTGGGAGAAGTCGGCCACTTTCGTTCGAGAGAGCAGACTATTCGGTTGAGAGTCTTGCGTCCCTCCCATCCAGCCCACTTCTGTAGAGTTTAGCCTTAATAACACATGTGCATCATTAGTGGAAGAGTGGTCGTCAGCATATCTCAACGCTTTCCCCATTTTCTTAGTTCAGGTGGACAATGTGTTCACGGGGTTTTGATGCAGAGACAGCTCGCTTCTCTTCCACTGATGATTTTAGAAATGTAGGACAGGCATAATCGACCCCACTTTTAAGGTTTAGCCTCAGTTATGTATAGTGTAACGCGTCAGCGGGTAGTGTTGGTTTTAGATTTGGTGTGGTTGACTGGTGTGCTTGGCTAGTATTATACTGTGCAGTAGGTCTATGGTGATTTTAGCAGTAATGACATTGTTTGATATATGATATCATGTATACCAATACTGCTTGTTTTATGTGCCGAAATGTGGGCTCTGTCAACCTGAGGTACAGGAGACTAGTATGGGCTCAGTCACAGGCCTGGCCTTGGGATGTTGATCCCACATTTCTCTCTTATCACGTTAATAAATAAACGTCATTCATTTGGCCTTTTTTCATCACTATATTGGACTCTGTGTTGTTGCTTGCATAAATATGTTTTATTAGTTAATCCCCAAATTTGTCGAGAAAAATAAACTGGACATTGAAGAATATATTCCTACCCAAATCACAAAATTGATTGGACATGACGTTGACATACTTGAGTGGGTCTTGTCTCCTGTAGTCGCTGGACAAGCTGTTGTCGATGCTTGGTGACAATGGATGTCACGGTCCGCTGCTCCTCATGTGGTCTGTGGTGCAGCAGTTAATGGACCCTCACTCCACCAACGTCATCAAGAAGCTCGGCAACAAGGCCGTCGAGCTGCGGGCATTCTCCTATATGAAGGCTCATCTCGAGCGAGAACCCTTCTCCGGCCAAACTGTGAGTGCGAGATCTGTCATAATGACTGTGTATTCAGACACCTACAAATAATTCAATTATCAGCTGTCCAAAAACGTACAGTGCACACAAAAAATTCTCGGATACACCGTCCAAATACTTTCATATGCAAACGAGTCCTGATGTCTCATTTTTTAAAACTACCTGTTAACTATGTTATTAATAGGGCTTTGCAATGTCATTGGTAAGCAGTTATGATTCTTAAAAGATCACTAATAATTGGTGTCCGACTACACAGACACAATGAATTGTCTGAAAACATTTGATACACAAAAAGTTATTAAATTTGTAGATGTTTAGGGTGACCAGAAATGTAAATGGTCCAGATACAGACAGTCACACAAGCTGTTTTGAATGTGACTTATTTTAATTGTAAACATTTTTCATCATCTAACAAGTCATTAAACTATTGTCACTGAAGAATTTAATGATAAGTAGTTTTAGCGTGCTGAATTTTACCTTTTGCTGTGTTTTAGCTTTTGCTTAGTTGCTTTTGGTGATGCACGCAATTTTGAAATACCTGACATTTTGCAGGAAGGAGTAAAACATCCAGAACTAGTTGTCAGTATTTATTAAACACAAACATTCTTGTCTTTTCTCTGAATGTACTGGGTGAGGCTGGCATTGATACGGGTCCTCGATTTATGTTTTCTTTTCGTTTTCTTTCCCATAATTTTCTTGCGTTGCTGTCTCCAATAACCTCTCTCTCATTCTCGACTCATCTCCCATTACCTCCAAATATCTCTTTATACAACCATCCCATCTTTGTTGCATTTTGCGTTCCATTTTGAGGGCATCTCTATATCATATCTGTTTAATAGGCTACAATATTTTGATGTCTAATAGTGAACACATCGCTTAATTAAATGATTCTTGGATGAGTTAAGTCATTGCCATAACTTCCCGACCAGGCAGTGGTCTACAATGTTTAATTATATTTCAGATGGTGGCGAATGTTTGTCATAGCATCGCATACTACCTAATGTCAGCAGTTTTGTCAGTCTTCCACGAGGATTCATTGGGAGACACCCGGGTACGTCTACTCACTTTATTACACAATCTTGCTGCCAACGTCATATTTACTTCTCCGTCTAGTGCAGCGTCAGTTCCCCCTTGTATAGCCTCGAAATACCTGCAACCAGCCAATTTGTCATGGTCCGTCTGCAGATAAGCTAGATTTTAATGACATTTACATTGGTCAGTCAACTGGATAGTTGCTTGCTCTGTCATTTTGAAGTTATGTATACATACTATGGGTGTTTGTTGTTTAGCTTTATATTGGCAGTTTGGTGGCAGGTGGTCTTAGACCTTCCTCCTGGACCCGATTTTGGAGCACTATCATATTTCAGAGATAACAAAATGGTGTATACATAGATAAATAGAACATTTGATTTTCAAGGGTGTCTGAACACTTACGCTACAATGAAATTATTATTTGATGTGTCTGAAAAATAAGACATCAGAATACATATGGCCAATAAGCTACAATAGAAATAAAGTTCAGTTTACGTATAGAATGATGTCCTAATGCTCTACAGTGTGTAAAATTTACTAACATTGTTATGCTGTCATTAGCCTGACAAAATCCCTCAGTGAGTTGTGTGTTTTGGCAGGAATTGTATGCGCTGATGTCTGCCCTTCTGAAGAACTGTTTTCTGGCAATGAATTTCTGGGAAGTGGTAAGTATTCTTCAAGGAACTGTTCGCTGTCTGTCGAAGTATGTTCGATAATGTACTTGGTCAGCAGTTTTTCTTAAGACCGCATTTGTTGATAATTTAAAATACTATATATTGGTATTTGTTTTAGTCTCAGCGCCTGGATGTCTGACTTAATGTCTTCGGGAATCGCTCGTGCAGCGCTCACAGTACATTGGCGTTGCCCTGTTGGCTTTCCATCATTGCCAGGACATTGGCAAAGCACGCAATTTTGAATTCAGCACATAGGATTTCCTGCATTGTCTATTGATATTTATCCAACAATATCGTGTGGCTAGCGCGATGATTGTCTGTTTAGTATCGCTGAAAAACTGAAGCAGTCTGTTTCTACTCGCACTTCCTGCCGTGTACCGTGTTCTGTCAATTGAGCTTCGGACGTTTTGGTAGATTTGCTGAATCTGTCTTTGTACATGTTGTCTACCTAGGAGTTGCATGTGTGTGACGTGACGTGCACACAATTTGAGTGTCCGCCCACAACTCACAGCTTGTGCTGCTTATGTCTTAATGTAAATATGTTAATATTATGATAATTATTGTGTTGTATGTACTTTAAATAATATTTGAGTAATATTTTTATTTCTTTAAATTAATTTATTATTTAAAAAATCCTATTTAACTGTTCTTATAATTATTACATCACTATTTCATGCGATTTAAATTCTATTTACATTTTATTTTACTCAATCTCATGATCGCAAATAAATAAATTATTAGTATTATTTTATTACTATTTGCAATGTTTATGCTATATTTAACATTTTATGTGTAATTAGGTTCTGTGCAGCGATTTTATTGAAAATGACCCTATAAAATAAATATTATTACAGTGGTGGGGTGATACAAGTGGGTGTTTTGTAGGGGATGATGGAGGGTGTTGGCTCCCTCCTCCAAACAGGCCTGTCCCAATTCCCCCTGGAGAATGGACCCCTGCTACAGCTGCTCACCTCCCTTGCCACAGCCAACAAGCAGAGTGCTGCCGTGGTAAGGTCACTGCCGTGGTAAGGTCACTGCCGCACCAATAGCTAACTGCTGATACATGCTAAAGAATGTAGAGAAGTTCCGTGAGTGTGTTTGCATGTGGTTGACAGTGTAGTGTGGTGTCTCATAGCTCGTAGTCACTCCTTTTGTTGTAAGCTTAGCAACGGCAACCTTTTAAGTTTAAGAAGCAACTGAAGGCATTTTACTTTTCCACTTAATGGGTTCTACATCTCTGACATTAGATTTTCAAATATCGTATTGTTGTTATTGTAATATTGCTGGTACACTATTAAGGTCACCTTTGGGACTGGACAAAAGTGAACTGAATAGTGAGGTGTCCATATTAGCGGGACTAATGTCCTATATTTTACTGTATGTGGAAATAATTTGGGACTATCCTAAAGTGACCTTAATTGCGAGGTGGCTATATTACCGAGGTGGCCGTAAAGTGTGGTTCCAATGTACGTCACAACGTCAGCCTCCCGCAATTTAAGATGCAACTGGAGTAGACATTACTTGATAGGTTTTACATCTCTGACATTGGATTTTCAGCTATCTTATTACGTATTATTGATATTATTTCGTGAACGGGGCAGCAGCCCCAGAGATGACGGTGTCAAAATAATAAAGTTTATATTGTCGCATTCTCAACTTTACAACCCACATATACTTGACAGTGTACAGAAGTTTGCTGAATCTGATTGTATTTATACGGCGCTGTGACTAGTGTGTGTGTGTTCCTGCAGGTGGTGCAACGTGTCAAGCACATGTCACTGTTCATGGAGATGGATGATGCGATGGAAGTACTACCAACAGACAACAAGACTGTCGTCTGTCTCGCTCATGACAGACGCCCTTACGGACCAGGTCGGTGACCCTAGTTCAGTCACCCTCTATAACCTAGTTCCCCCCCCGTGAAGATTCAGTCATTGGCACAAGTCTTCCATGCACCAAATGGTGGCCATTACTAGATGCTGCGGCTCATGGGATATATCTGATGTGTTCAAATATATGTTGATTAATGTTGTTATAATGTTGCGTATAAAATCTGGTTCTGGCTCACAACAAAAATTTGTTTCCAAATACCAATCCTTTATTCAGTATAACTAACCGCTGTGGGTATTTACTACACAGCGCCATATTTAATGCTGTTGTCGTTGTCTGCTAGATGTGTCCATATGTATAGATGCTGTTTGTGTTTCAGGGTTACTGGTCATTCCCAAAGGGACATATGGCCGATTATGCCCACAAAGAGGTAATATTCTAACTTACACAAACACAAAGCTGTCATTCATATGATAATTAATGTACCCAGTACGGCATGGTTTTCCCGTCACAATCACAACTATACACATGACCTCCGTAACATCTATAAATCTCCCAGTATAACACACTAACATATTTGAACCCCAAGTGAACATCTGAGATGGATAATACGAATGCTTCCTGAGTAGCGTGATTGCTTGCTTCCAGAGCCAGGAGTCTTTGTGATACAGTGGAACGTCACGTATGACGGCTGGACTGTGTTTGTTGGTGAGATCCGGATGTTACTCCAGCAGGTGTCACAAGGAGCAGGTATGACACTGCGTGACATCCGATGTGTCATAGGATGACACAAACATGTAACAATGAAACTATGGTGGTTAGTCTCTGTAGACCCATATACTGCATTGTGTACGAGTAGTTTTTGCGCAGTAACTGCAACGTGGCTGAATGCTTCCCAGAGAAGTCGAGATAGTGTTTGATTGAACATGTCTGCCAGGGAGTAAAGTATAAAGTGCTCTGGTCAGTCGTAAGGACTGGATACTAGTCTATATAAGAATGTACTTTTAGTTTACCCGTGTGATTTAGGAATATAATAAGCGTAATTAATGATTACATCAGTCCCCTCCAAAAGACGTAAGCAGGAAAGAGAGTGGCGGGCCAGGTCCTGGTTAATGCGATATGACGTGCCACTCTGTAGTCTGTCAAGAAGTGCGCAGTGACACCCCTATATAAGCACATGTTTGTAGTGAGGCCGTGCATTCGGACTTCGATGGAACAACACCTGATTCAGAGTCGTCCACGTCTTGCAGTCATTATTCTCATTTACGATCGTACAGAAACCGTGCATGACACAGCACATGTCAATTACCATCTTACTACATGTGTAAGAACCATCCTGCAACAAACCCTGTTAGTAACTAATTCAGGACATAAATTGTATTAATATTTTAATTAGAATGCCATCCTCACTTGATTGAAGCACCACAAGTCATGATGAACAATGCTCATGTCTGTAATGAATGAATAGTTCAACATGGATAATAAAATTAGTAAAACGATACTCACAGAGTCACAGTATGGTTGAATGCTTCCCAGAGAAGTTGAGATGGTGTTCAGTTGAACAGGTCTGACGGTAGTGAAGAGTAAAGCGTTGGACTTGTCTCGGTACCGCACTATATAAGAACTTCCCTTTACCTTTGTAACAGCTAAGAATTACAGTTTGCGTATTTTAGGCATGGTTCATCCAGCCCTACTCCACAGGGTGGTTGCAATATGTGGGTTACTGCACGGGGTGCTCCAATCTGACCCCAAGGGGGTGGAACAGAATGTCAGTCAACTGCCAGAACTGATACGTCTCATCTATCAAGTGTTACAGAGGTAGGTGCACTCTTATTTCCCGTTATTTCTCTCTATGCTCCTCTCACAAATTGCTCCTAAAGGATGACAGTGTTTATCTGTATGCCGTACTTTTTTTCGGAAACCCTAAAAGTCTGTAAGATCAATTACTTTTGCATAGTTTAAATTTTCAGCCACCTCTGTAAAAATATTTATTCTTTGTTCCTTTGTAATCGGACACCAGTTATTTGTATTTCTGACAGGCGAGTACCATTGGTTGTTCCACTTTTCTCCCCAGGTGGACGTGTAAATGAAAAGTTGGGTGTATCAACAAGACATTGTTCGTGTTCGTTCTGTTTAGTTTGGTTTGCAATAAGGATTCTATTTGGTATACTTTAACCCCCTCTTGCCTGTCGATGTATGATCTGTAACTTTAACTGTTTCCTACCTGTTGCTATAGATTCTGCCTCCTCTCTGTGCCCTCTCTCGACCTCATCGCAGTCTGCCTGAAGGTTCTCACCGAGGTTGCCAAAACACGACCGAAGGAGGTATGAGGTCTAGTGTGTGGTTTCAGCTGGGTTCTGTCTTGCTTGGCAAGACTCTTGTAGTAGGTTTATCTTTTTTTATGACGTTTCATTCGCAGTGAGCAAGCCTCATCAGACAACTATCACTAGATGGCGATACAGTAGTAATTCTTTGCAGTACTATCACTGAAAAGCCACCCAGGCTGCGGCTGGGGGGTCCACACCTATGGGTGACATGGGGTAGAGTACGGTTGCACAGTGGCTAGAGGATGGGACTCCTAATCGAGAGAACCCAGGTTCGAATCCTGTGCTGCATTTTCAAACCTTGGTCAAGTTCATTCACTCTACCTTTCTTCAGTTCACTTGGCTGTATGAATGTGTACCTGGATTGTCAATGGTGGACATTTGTTTTTGAATTTGAATAGTTTTTGTTTGGTAATTGCAGTGTGGCTGAATGTTTCCCAGAGAAGATGAGATGGAGTTTGATTGAACAAGTCTACCACGGAGTAAAGTGTGAAGTGTTCTGAGCAATCCAAAGGACTGGACACTGCGCCACATAAGAACTTACCTTAACTTTTTACATTACATAATTGTGCAGAATGACTACCATGTCGCCATCTACCAGTAGTTGTCTGATGACGCTTGCTCATAGCGAATGAAACGTCACAGAAAAAACATAAACTGACTGATGTATCAGTAAAAAGAATACTGATTTGAACCATCCAGTCTGATGAACCTCTCCATTCTTAAGAGTGCTGGGTTTTGATATTATTTGCTCCTTTCAGAATTCTCGTTCTTTCTGACATAATTATATATGTAATTGGCTTCCGTGTTTGGTTTGGTTGGTAACGCTCGTGTATGATATAAAAAGGTAAAGGTAAGTTCTTATATAGCGCAGTATCCAGTCCTCAGAAATGCTCAAAGCGCTTTACACTTTACTCCCTGGCAGACCTGCTCAATCGAACACCATCTCAACTTCTCTGGGAAGCATCCAGCCACGCTGCAATTAATGCACAAAGACTATTTGTACACAGATATCCACCACTGTCTATAGCCAGGTACTCATTCATACAGCTGAGTGAACTGGAGCAACGTATAGTGAAAGAACTTGCCCAAGGTTCGACACCGCCGCACAGAATTCGAACCCGGGATCTCTCCGTTGAAAGTCCGAAGCTCTAGCACCACGGCGGTGCAACAAACCTGAAGCACACATCATTCTATATGACACATTTGTAGAATACATTTTTAAGACACAAGAGACACCTGCAACACACCTGTACAAGACGTATTTAAAAGTCATAACTTATTAACATAATAATAAGTATATTTCCTCAGCAGTCATAGAGGCTGAACAATACAATAGATTACCTACCTGTGCTACACACCTGTAGACACAATTGTACTCTAGACCTGTATGGCCTGTATACTATACCATACCTGTATCTGACACCTGTCTTACCTGCTGGTGTGTGTGTTGTCAGGTGTGGCACAGTCTCCAGCAGACTGGACTGCTGCCATTTGCGACGGAGCCGCTCACAGACGTTGTGCGCGCAGCCAGGTGGGTCAACGACTCTAACACTCTTCTATTCTTCCTCTCATCAGTGGTGAGGCTGGCCTCAATTTGGGTCCTTGGATGTTTTTGACTTCCTTCCGTAGTTGATCGCGCACTCACACAAGTAGAAACTTTGTGCCAGGTAGGCGAATTGGCCCCACCTTGCCAAGTAAAATTTGTGTTTTTGGTGGGGAATGTATGTATTCTTGACATGTCTTGTTTATACATGTAGTGGTTTTTAGTCCATTACAAGTTAGGGACGAATCATGTATATTGTTTTTGTCAAGGTGGTAGGAATGTGGGATCTCAGAAACCTGAAGGCTGACACTGTACAAGGGTTCAATGTCGTATCAGGTTTGGATTTCAGAGCTCGCATTCCTAGTAATGTCATTACCAAAGAAGCTGCATGACAAACAGTCCAACTGCATAAAGATATCTTACAGAAGAATTTGTTCCGTTTTTTGCTAAAATGGTGTAAAATATTAGGATGCACGATTTGTGTCCCCACAGGTATACTGCTATCTCCAGCTCCTGTCTCTAGTTCTCCTCTCCCCCCCCCCAGTCCCACCAGAACTCTTCACCAGATCTCTTCCCTTATACTCCACTCTCAACCTAACCACTCTCTTCGTTACCCATTCCCTTCCATTTATTCCATGTGTCCAGCCCACTTTAGCCGACTCCTCACCAGCTTCTTCTTGAAACTATATTTTGCACCAGCCTCCCCCCTCGGTCTCCCCCCTCGGCCTCCCTCCTTGGCCTCCCCCCTCGGCCTCCCTCGCCTCCTCCATTCTTCACTTGTTAGTTCCCACCACTCCTAGAGCTCCTCTCACCCAGTTATTTGTGCAGTCTTTTACTTTCTCCTGTACAGTCACCTGCTTGGTCTGTAGGCCATCTACTAGCAACATGACAGACAGTTTTTTGAAACTCGGTTGTTAGTTTTGATATCAGATTTATGTAGGCAGCTAAATATCTCATATTGATAGATATCATAATGATCCTGTGGCGAACTGAAACGATGTATACATTTTCAGTGGCAGCGGCCTCAACACTGGTCGCTATGGCTGCCTCCTGGCGGGCTTTGAGTGTACTACTGGAAAGTATCCTGTTACATTGGCATTGCTACAGCTGCTACCCATCTTGATTAAGGTAAGAGTCGGGTTGTTTATGCGTTGTTTCCAACACTCGGCGATGTACTATTAGAACTGACCAGTCAGTGCAGTGGGTCCTCACTATTACTGATAATTTATTAAGGTCACTTAAGGACTGGGCCAAAGTGACCTGAATAGCAAGGTGACTGTATTTGCGAGACTAATTTCCTATAATTTACCTAATGGTGACTTTAATTATGACGTGGCTTTTTGTAGTAGTAGATATACATGTTGTTATCATACCACGGTCGATGAACTCATGCCTTCGGTCTGTTTGTTTTAGCCGTTACACAAGGCAGGCACTGTCGATGAACTCATGCCTTATGTCTGTTTGTTTTAGCCGTTACACAAGGCAGGCACTGTCGATGAACTCATGCCTTATGTCTGTTTGTTTTAGCCGTTACACAAGGCAGGCACTGTCGATGAACTCATGCCTTATGTCTGTTTGTTTTAGTCGTTACACAAGGCAGGCACTGTCGATGAACTCATGCCTTATGTCTGTTTGTTTTAGCCGTTACTCAAGGCAGGCACAGTCGATGAGCTCATGCCTTATGTCTGTTTGTTTTAGCCGTTACACAAGGCAGGCACTGTCGATGAACTCATGCCTTATGTCTGTTTGTTTTAGCCGTTACACAAGCCAGGCACTGTCGATGAACTCATGCCTTATGTCTGTTTGTTTTACCCATTACGCAAGGCAGGCACTGTCGATGAACTCATGCCTTATGTCTGTTTATTTTAGCCATTACACAAGGCAGGCACTGTCGATGAACTCATGCCTTCAGTCTGTTTGTTTTAGCCGTTACACAAGGCAGGCACTGTCGATGAACTCATGCCTTATGTCTGTTTGTTTTAGCCGTTACACAAGGCAGGCACTGTCGATGAACTCATGCCTTCAGTCTGTTTGTTTTAGCCGTTACACAAGGCAGGCACTGTCGATGAACTCATGCCTTATGTCTGTTTGTTTTAGCCGTTACACAAGGCAGGCACTGTCGATGAACTCATGCCTTATGTCTGTTTGTTTTAGCCGTTACACAAGGCAGGCACTGTCGATGAACTCATGCCTTATGTCTGTTTGTTTTAGCCGTTACACAAGGCAGGCACTGTCGATGAACTCATGCCTTATGTCTGTTTGTTTTAGCCGTTACACAAGGCAGGCACTGTCGATGAACTCATGCCTTATGTCTGTTTGTTTTAGCCGTTACACAAGGCAGGCACTGTCCATGAACTCATGCCTTATGTCTGTTTGTTTTAGCCGTTACACAAGGCAGGCACTGTCGATGAACTCATGCCTTGTGTCCTGTTTGTTGCTCGAGAGATATTTCCTGTCTTCCAGAAATGGCGTTACTACGAGGCTAACACTCGCATTAAAATAGGTAGGTTTGGCTCACGTTTTTGTGTAGTTGATACTGATTTTCTTCTACAGTACTAATAGCTGATTTTATTATTAATGAATAGAACTAGATGTAATTGATAAATCAGTTACTTCAGGAAGTTATTGGAATGTGTGTATACAGTAGGCCCTGCCTTCAGCGGACCTTCTGACCAGGGGACACCTGCTATGTCGGGACAGTTCCTCAATGTACTGATTGTTTTACCATGTTAATGTCCCTCTGATGAGGGGACACCTGCTTAACGCGGACAGTGGACATTATATTTTGGTTATATGTGCATGCTAAGGCAGACATTATTCATTACTTCGATGATTTTTGGCCGAATTTTTTTAGAAAATGGTGGACATACAGGGCGGTGTCTGTCAATGGTAACACCAAGTACACGTGTACCCGTAACAACAAGCTTGTCTTCCTTGCTGTAATCATTGCATTTGTCCAAACTACTTAGAGTTCCTTTGATTACACTCTGTAAAGTTGATGCAGAGTGAATGTGGAGGAAGGTATTGTTAATTTTGTGCTGTTATTAATCACATTTGCTGCCAGTGATGCCATGATGGCTTTCCCGTTCGCGCCTCCAGCCCCAGTCAGGGCTTTGGCTTGGCGCCGCCTTTTCATCTTGTAAATTGCAATTAAGATTCACAAATAGGATGTATAAAAGATTCAGCTCAATTGTTTTCAATTTAGTCCAACGTTAAACCTAAACTGAGGTAAAATAATAAAGAAGTATCATCAAATTATGCTGCGTTAGGCGCAAATGGTAAAAATTACCAGTGCCTGGAAAAGATGAACTGGTCACCAGCGTATGAAACGGTGGAACGCATTATCAAGTGACGCACAATTTGTGCATTAGTTAATCTTCCGAAATTGGATGAAAAATGAAGTGAAACAATTAACGATTATACCCGTTACCATCTTTAATATTTAATTAACTTTCACGCTGCATGACAGTGAGTGAGTGACCAGTGGGTGGTTGAGGAAAATCTCAGATCAACAGAGGGAGTCGGGCGGACGGTGCTGGGTGGACGATATGACTTCATGACCACCTGTTTATTTTTTAATACATCACAGTGATAATAACATATATAGTGCTTAACTACTATCAATTAATGCGTAGACACATTGCCACATCTTTACTATGTATCAGTTGTACTGGTCTGAACTCTGGCACGAAAAATGCATGTCCCTCCGGTGAGCGGACACCTCCATGTTGGGACACTTATGCTTGGATAAAGATATGTCCGCTGAAGGCAGGGGTTACTGTATGACCAGACCTATTAAGTTTCTGAAATGACAAAACTGGAGATTTGTGCGTAAAGTAAAATAGAGCCGTCAAAGACCGATTTCGTTGCGCGGCGGTTGAATAATTAAAAGGCATACAAGAAGTGTAAAAGACTTTAATTGCAAAATATCTTAACAACTTGAGATATTCACAAAGTACACGGTTATATATAATACAAGACAACATTGTTAAAAGTATTTCACCCACTGAAAATATGAATGAGAAGTATTCTTTATATGCATGAATTATAATTATTTAACTTATTCACATATAATTTATAAAACTATTAGAAATTCACCCTATACATGAATTCCTAGCACTAGCAGGACTCATTCTGTAAATGAGAAGTTACATAACAACGCTCCATATGGTGAAACTAATCAGTGATCACCATGAAAATGCCAAAGAAAATTTACCAAAAACAAATCCAAACTTGTGTAATTTACTCTCTAAATGACAAGCATGTAATTCCTTAAATGAATTACAATTATAATATATATGTTATTCATCTATTCAAAGGAAGACAGTTAATTGGGTCATTAAGTATAATAAAGACATGAATGACACCCCAATTATTCTCCAATCTTAACAACATCAGATATACACAAAGTACAATGTCATAAATTAAACAACACCATTGTGAAAAGTATTTCACCCACTGAAAATATCAATGAGAACTATTCTTTATATGCATGCATATTCACATATTATTTACAAAACTATTAGAAATTCACTCTATACATTCTGTAAATGAGAAGTTACATAGCAATGCTCCATATGATGAGACTAATCAGTGATCACAATGAAAATGCCAAAGCAAATTTACCAAAAACAAATCCAAATCAGAACTTGTTTCGTTCTGGGACGATCGCACCCTTCACTATCAATGTCATGGTCGTTTTCTGCCGACGGCACGAAAACTTCTTTGCGACTTCACTGTCCGGAAAAACTTTCTTGACGATCTTTGTGAAGTGGTCTCCAAGCATAAACGAAAGGTTGTGCTCGGCGACCATATCAACAAAGAGAGTCTCCGCCACAATTACCCGCCTGGTAATTTCTTGGTCTTTGTGGTTGATAAAGAACGACGTCAACCCCGTCATTCAATCGTTTGTGTGTGAGGCACGTTCAAGATTCACGTGCTGCGAAGTTGCGGCATGGCGAAGGGCATCGTAGTTTCCACCCGCGGCAACACTGAAGTGCAAGTTGCACACTCGGCAAAACGCGTGCATCACACCTCTATCACAGTTTGATATCCAATGTAGATCTGATACCCATGTCTGTAAACATTTTGACGAATATTTGTTTTTCGGCGAGGCAAACTTTGTTTCGTTGGCGCCATAACATTGTCATTGTGTGTTTATATGTGCCTTGCTTGTCGCTGTAGAACGAATGATAAGATTCGTTGTTTCGAGACCACGTGATAGTTTCCATCCAATTAAAATATCTGTTGCACATTTCCGGTGTGTCCGGTATTTAAAAATGTTATTACACAAATAGTAATCGAAAAACACTTGCATTTCCACTAAAACGAAAATCACGGATATATTTGTTAATAGAAACGGAGCATATAGCCTGACATTTTGGAGGTTTAAAAATAAAACGGGAGGAGGCATGAAAAACTGGAGATTTCATTTCCCGTGCAGGAGAACGGGAGATGGGTGTCAAAAGCGGGAGTCTCCCGCGAAAAGCGGGAGACTTAACACGTCTGTGTATGACTATTCTGTGGAGTAGAATGTGTTGAATTTTATTAATCAGTAGAACAAGTTGAAAAAACTTATTAATTAATTTTTTATTCCAGGAAGTGTTTGTGATGTGATCAAGATTTGTTGTTTTAATTTTTTTCCTTATTCCCACCACCATTTAGTTGTTGCTGTTACCAATTACTGGATTCTAAGCAGCAGACACCTTTGCAACCTTAACGGCTTCACCTGGAGAATGACTGACAACTGAAGAAAAAAACCAATTCAAAATAACTATGTGTTTTTTCAAATACATCGCTAATTGGTGGATCAGAGGTGAGTAGTCCAAGAAAGTGGTGTGGACCTCAGCGTCTAAGAGGAGGTAGACTTGTAATTCTCCATAGTTAACGTATTAATATGTTTGTCTAACTCTTCTATGTTTAAGACTCATAAGTTGTGTTTGTAGGTCAGCAGTGTCTGGAGATCTTCCACCAGGTTCTGAATATCCTTGGCCAGGACATACCACTTGACCAGGGCAATGGGTCAGTATCAATGTTAGGTTGATAGTAGCTGCTCGGACACTGCTTGGTGTGACATTGCTATGACATTATTGTGTCATTGCTGTGGCCCCAGCTACTGTCTATTATTATGCAGTGTCACAATGATGTTATAGCACTGTGGGGCTATAGCACTGTGGTGCTTAGAACAGAACAAGATGACTGGGGGGGGGGGGGGTGAAATGCTCCTGCTTCCACTTTGAAATTGGTTCACTACATGTTGCCTCAATTCATGAGAAAATGCTTGGCTACAGATAGTGATGGTAACAAAAGTAAATGAACGACTGGTAATTGTGGCATGGCTGAATTCTTCCCATAGAATTTGAGTGGCTGTTCCAATGAACCGGGAACTGTTTCACTAAGATACTGACTTCACAAGGAAAATCCTGTTGATAAACTTAAGGAGCATTTTACAACTGGAAAAAGCTGCTGCTACATCACTGAGGACACATGACACACCGAGAAAACTGTTTCCATGAAACACCGGCAAATGTTTCGTGATGTTGACAGTTCAGTACACAAACACTGTTAAGAAGAGAAATTAATTTTAAAGAAATTGGGCTTAAAAGAATGTTTGTGAAACAGTCTCCAGGTCTGCCAGGGGCGCTGTGAACATTTTCCAGGGGGTGCTGTGAACAGTCTCCAGGTCTGCCAGGGGGTGTTGTGAACAGTCTCCAGGTCTGCCCGGGGATGCTGTGAACAGTCTCCATGTCTGCCAGGGGATGCTGTGAACAGTCTCCAGGTCTGCCCGGGGATGCTGTGAACAGTCTCCAGGTCTGCCAAGGGATGCTGTGAACAGTCTCCAGGTCTGCCAAGGGATGCTATGAATAGTCTCCAGGTCTGCCCGGGGATGCTGTGAACAGTCTCCAGGTCTGCCAAGGGATGCTGTGAACAGTCTCCATGTCTGCCAGGGGATGCTGTGAACAGTCTCCAGGTCTGCCCGGGGATGCTGTGAACAGTCTCCAGGTCTGCCCGGGGATGCTGTGAACAGTCTCCAGGTCTGCCAGGGGATGCTGTGAACAGTCTCCAGGTCTGCCCGGGGATGCTGTGAACAGTCTCCAGGTCTGCCCGGGGATGCTGTGAACAGTCTCCAGGTCTGCCCGGGGATGCTGTGAACAGTCTCCAGGTCTGCCCGGGGATGCTGTGAACAGTCTCCAGGTCTGCCCGGGGATGCTGTGAACAGTCTCCAGGACTGCCCGGGGATGCTGTGAACAAAAGGACTGGATATGATCTTATATAGGAACTTATCTTTATCTCTTACTGTCTGCTATTTATATTTCAGAGTGTCCCTGCGTGACATGTGTGTCCACTGTCTGTTGTTCACTGAGTCCGGCCGCACCCTGCTGGACATCATCTCTCTGGGAGTGGACATGGTTGAGTTGGCTCTCGCGTCGCAGGACAGGTATGTCTCTGGTCCACACAAACAAACGGTTCACCCGTAATAGAGTCTCGTTTTGGATTTGAGTTATAGTACACTTGGCCAAAGAGATTAAACAATGTCCATGGATGGCTACAGTGTTACTGTATAGTAATGTTTGTTGCTTGGCAACCGTACCAGAAATAGTATGGACTCTACCCGGCACAATCAACAACAGGTAGTGCTGATGTTCCATTTGCACCCAAGGTCCCCATTACACTAGGGTCCCGAGGGTGAAATAAAAACTATAAATCTACAAACCACTCTAATGGGGTTACTATCATGCCTACACAGTTTCAGTCTAACACATAAAACTGATGGAGATAATGCTCAGACATACATACAGACATACAGACACACAGACATACAGACACACAGACACACATACACACATACACACAGACATACATACAGACACATACATACATACATACATACACACAAGTAGACAACAGAGACCCACACTCCATTTTATAATTTTATGTGTAATATACAATTTGGAACAGTATTGTTTCATCTTTTAATTCACATTTTACACATAGCTACATATGCAATCGTTTCTGGACAAGGATGAGCAGCCAAGGGGGAGAAAACTACAGTAGATAGGGCTAGGTGGAGACATATTGTCGAGAAAGGAACGGATGATGTGGCCTCAAACGGGGGTGCCGTTGAACATTTTTCACAAAGGGTACATGATGAGGGCACGCCACTCTGGCACAGGCATAGTGCTGCCAAATTCCAAAGGTCTATGGGGCACGTGCTCAGGCCCACCCATCTGGATCCAGGTTAATTGGTGTCTTGTTGACGCAAAAGCCTCCCATTGTTTCAGTTCAGTGGAGGGCGAGGGGACGGAACTCGTCCACCTGGTGATCAAGGCGTTCTCTGTGCTCAACCGACTCCTTCTGCTGCGTCCCCCGTCGTCCGCTCCGTCCCCCGTCGAGCACGTCCTGTCCGTACTGCCGGCCAACGAGGCGAGTCGACACGTTGCCGCCACCATCGCTCAGTACATCTTCCACCGACATGACCCGCGTCTCCCCACCCTCACCACACTGCTGCTCAAGAGACTCGCGCAGGTAGGTGGCAGCACTGGCGGTCACACCAGGAGGCAGCACTGATGCAGGCGCTTGCCACGGGTGATCCGGTGAAGCGAATGTAGCCATGTTGGTTATGTTGTGATGAAATGTTTATTCAATTGTGATGGTTTCTGTTGGTCCCACCAGAGGGTACCACTCATGATTGTGACGTTGGTAGATGGCGGCACTTGTGTGTTGTCATGCGATGATAGGGTATATGTATTCATCTTCACGAAACATGACACCACTGACTGCATAAGTTTTTTGCTCTATCTGTTTATCATTATTACCATTCTTTCCTGGTAATTATACCAAAAAAGAACGCTGGCTTCTTGGAATTTGTCCTGTGTGTGTATTGATGGTAGTCGATTCATCTGTACATAACCTAGGATACTGGTTTAACAAAACCCTGAACAACCTTTCATGTAAGTCATCCCTACTATAAATCTTGATAATAGTGCAAAAACAATCCAGTTCACAAAACGATGCTAGCGTCATAAACTGCATTCGGCATAAGACAATGAAAATAATAGACGATGAAAATGATATCTGATGGTATGCAGAGTTGTATTTTGTGAAACTTTATTGTAACATTGTGTTGTGTTATTCATCACATATATTTTATCAACCTGATTGTTCATAGTTTAATTGAACAAAACTCATGCACTTTGCTTCTTCCACAAACATTTTCATGCGTACGTAAAGTTGTAAATACAGGCAAGTCCGTCTCTAGCATGAGATCAGGCAAGATGTTAATGATGCAGATTTTGTCGTTCAGCAGAATTTATGCGTATGCCTATACTATAATACATGTATGTTTTCACTCATGCAGGTATTCCCCATGTCCATCCTGGCATGTCTGGGCAACGACGCAGAGAGTATTCGTGACATGTACCTGGCCCGGCTACACTCCGCTACTGAGGTATGGGTCCAATGTCATATGTCTCTAAATGCTGCTTCTCTAAAATTATTGTTTGTCTATAGTGTAACACACTCGGAACAATTAATTTTGGAGGGGTGTGGTATAAATTGGATTTTTGTGTGTGCATGTATGTGTGTGTGCATGCGTGCGTGCGTGCGTGCATGTGTTGATGGATTTGTAAGGTTGATAATTGTCATCCTTGAGCAGTTATGTGTGTGTGTGTGTGTGTGTGTGTGTGTGTGTGTGTGTGTGTGTGTGTGTGTGTGTGTGTGTGTGTGTGTGTGTGTGTGTGTGTGTGTCTGTCTGTCTGTCTGTCTGTGTCTGTCTGTGGTTGTCTGTGTGTGTGTCTCTGTGTGTCTCTGTGTTTTTTTGGTGAGCCACTGTTTGCAAGACTCCAACTGAGCGAGTGTGTTTGCAGGATATCCAGCTGAAGGTGGTCATCCTGGAGTTGTTGTCAGTGTGCGTGGAGACTCAGCCCGGACTCATTGAGATGTTCATCAACATGCAGTCGAAAAACAAGGAGAAGAAACAGGTTTGTTCACATAGACCCACCTGCTCTTCCCAGAAAGGTCGAGACAGTGTTTGACTGAACAAGTCTACCAGGGAGTAAAATGTAAAGCGCCTTGAACCATCCAAAGAACTGGATACCGCGCTATATAAGAACTGGATACTGCGCTGTATAAGAACTGGATACTGCGCTATATAAGAACTGGATGCTGTGCTGTATAAGAACTGGATACTGCGCTATATAAGAACTGGATACTGTGCTGTATAAGAACTGGATACTGCGCTATATAAGAACTGGATACTGTGCTGTATAAGAACTGGATACTGCGCTATATAAGAACTGGATACCGCGCTATATAAGAACTGGATACTGCGCTGTATAAGAACTGGATACTGCGCTATATAAGAACTGGATACTGTGCTGTATAAGAACTGGATACTGCGCTGTATAAGAACTGGATACTCCCTGTATAAGAACTGGATACTGCGCTGTATAAGAACTGGATACTGCGCTGTATAAGAACTGGATACTGCGCTGTATAAGAACTGGATACTGCGCTGTATAAGAACTGGATACTGCGCTATATAAGAACTGGATACTGCGCTATATAAGAACTGGATACTGCGCTATGTAAGAACTGGATACCGCGCTGTATAAGAACTGGATACCGCGCTGTATAAGAACTGGATACTGCACTGTATAAGAACTGGATACTGCGCTATATAAGAACTTACCTTTACCTTTTTGCATTTATTCCTACACGTAATCAGGGCAATGGAATGTTTTATTAATATGACTAAGAAAAATGCCCGTACTCTGGTTGGCCCTACACACACACAAAAGCAGAAGAATGTTTCCTTAACATGTATTAAAACGTAGTTCTTTATAACATAAGGTACATAAAACGTCTCCAATTGACCGTCGGTCCTCTAACAAGCACAGAAAATATGTTATAATGTCCGGTGCGATTCCTAAAACCACAAAGACCCTTGACTAACAGGGAATTTCAAATAAAATAAAGGTGTTAATATTCAACTGACACATCATAGATTAATCCTTGAAAGTTTGTTGCCCGAATTGCAAGCTGTCTAGCTTATTTATCCCTGTATTTGCAATGTATGTGATTGTGTCCCAGGTAACGATGAGTTGTCTACAGACGGTCCAGTCACTGATTTCTGCCAAGAAACAGGTGGGTTTCTGGACGAAATAGAAGAATAAGTTTTATAAATAAAAAAGTAAGGGTAATTCCCAGCATAGTCTGTGTGTGTCTATGTGTGTGTGTGCGTTTGTGCATGCATGCGTGCGTGTGTGTACGGTGCATGTGCGGCGTGTGTGTGCAAATGAGCATGCATGTGCATCACATGTAATTGTAACTGTGTTCTCTAGTACTATAATGTGATCACTGTTCTGTAGTACTATGATGTAATCACAGTTCTGTAGTACTATAATGTGATCACTGTTCTGTAGTACTATAATGTGATCACTGTTCTGTAGTACTGTAATGTGAACACTGTTCTGTAGTACTATAATGTGATAACTGTTCTGTAGTACTATAAAGAGATCACTGCCTGTTCTGTAGTATTATAATGTGATCACTGCCTGTTCTGTAATAGTGTAATGTGATCACTGCCTGTTCTGTGGTACTATATTGTGATCACTGTCTGTTATGTGGTACTATGATGTGATCACTGTCTGTTCTGTAGTACTATAATGTGATCACTGCCTGTTCTGTGGTACTATATTGTGATCACTGTCCATTCTGTGGTACTTTGATGGGATCACTGTCTGTTCTGTGGTACTATAATGTGATCACTGCCTGTTCTGCGGTACTATATTGTGATCACTGTCCATTCTGTGGTACTATGATGTGATCACTGTCTGTTCTGTGGTACTATAATGTGATCACTGCCTGTTCTGTGGTACTATATTGTGATCACTGTCCATTCTGTGGTACTTTGATGTGATCACTGTCTGTTCTGTAGTACTATAATGTGATCACTGTCCACTCTGTGGTACTATATTGTGATCACTGTCCACTCTGTGGTACTTTGATGGGATCACTGTCTGTTCTGTGGTACTATAATGTGATCACTGCCTGTTCTGCGGTACTATGTTGTGATCACTGTCCATTCTGTGGTACTTTTATGTGATCACTGTCTGTTCTGTAGTACTATAATGTTATCACTGTCCATTCTATGGTATTATAATGTGATCACTATATGTTTTGCAATACTATAAAGTTATCATTTTATGTTTTATAATATATATAATGTGATCACTGCCTGTTCTATAGTAGTGTATTGTTATCAATATCTGTTCTGTTGTACTATACTGTGATCATTGTCGGTTCTATAGTAATATAATGTGATCACAGTCTGTTCTATGGTACTATAAAGTAATCACTCTATGTTCTGTAATCTCTGATCACTGCCTGTTCTATAGTACTACGGTATGATCAATATCTGTTCTATATTGTGACCACTGTCCGTGCTATATTACTATAATCACTGTCTGCTCTGTAGTAATTTAATGTCATCACTGTCTGTTCTGTATTCCATAAAGTGATCACTCTGCCACTGTTTGTAATGTATGTATCGTCTGACACCACAGGGAACCTGCCACTGACACTCTGCCACTGTTTGTATTGTATGTATCGTCTGACACCACAGGGAACCTGCCACTGTCACTCTGCCACTGTTTGTAATGTATGTATCGTCTAACACCACAGGGAACCTGCCACTGACACTCTGCCACTGTTTGTATTGTATGTATCGTCTGACACCACAGGGAACCTGCCACTGTCACTCTGCCACTGTTTGTAATGTATGTATCGTCTGACACCACAGGGAACCTGCCACTGTCACTCTGCCACTGTTTGTAATGTATGTATCGTCTGACACCACAGGGAACCTACCACTGTCCGTCAGAACTTCTGTGTGCTGCGCTTGAATTTCTCCATGCATTGTGGGAAGGCAGACAGGAAGTGGCCATGAGCGTGCTAACAGAGAAGTAAGGTTTCACTAAGTTACTAACTTCAGAAATGTTTCAATTTATGTTGGCAAATAATGATGTGTTCAGTATATAGTGTGATCGCAGTATAACGTGATAGGAGTCATTTGCAATTTTGTTCTGAAAACATCATGTTGGTTCTTCGTATAATTATAATATTCATCTAATATACCCATGGCAAATTACCATTCAAAGCAAACATGTCCAGATGCAACTCATTCACTAACATCATCTGATGTTCCATCTTTCTTTGACAAGTAGAAATGCATATCAGGAAGATGTCAGTAAATAACGTAATTACTGGGTGGAAATGCAGCCAGACTGGCCCCAAAGTTAGCATGTTTATATATAGATTATTATTAAATACTGCAATATTTTGCTCTCAGGGACGACTTCTGGCAGAACGTGTGTTTGTCCCTTACACGAGATCTGAAGGCATTCTCCGACAGCAAAGTGATTCCCCAGGTGAGAGACATTGCCATGGCAACCGTAGGACAGCTGGATACCAACAAACGTGCAAAGGCACATGCATGCAGACACAATTACTGAATTTGAAGGGAGGTGAACTACCTCTGTTCTACCACAATGTGAATGTCTTAAAGTGAGGAACGGTGATGAAGTAGGGGATGGTGGTTTGAATCCGACTACTGACTGCCATTTCAAAAATGGGCACTTTCATTCACCTCACGTTGCCTGTGTCTTTCGGAAGAGACACTACAAACCGTTGGTCCCTTCCATCTGGTGTCTATGCCTGGGAAAGTAAAAGATCCCACGGAGGGAGGTAAACGTGTAACCTGTCATGGACACACTAGCTTTATAGAAGGAAAAGTCTGAGAACCAAACCAGGACTACCATAGAAACAAGCGCTTGCACACTTTGTGTCATCCTTATAATGTAATCATAAAGGGACAGATGCTGTTTACATCATACTCCGTCTTTACCTGTGTTGAACAAACAGACTGACTGTGTTTGTATGGCACGCTTTCTTTTTACCTGTGTCGAACAAACAGACTGACTGTGTTTGTATGGCACGCTTTCTTTTTACCTGTGTCGAACAAACAGACTAGTATATCATGTTCTGTCTTTCAGGTGTTGAACAAAGAGACAGATGCTGTATCATACATTATGCGCATCATCGCCATGGAACAGTTCGCAACAATGGCATCGTATGTGCTCCTTGTTTACCAATAGTTGCTATGACAACTTGAAATGTAGTTAATGTAATGAACTTTTCTCGAAACTTGTTGCTTAAATCTATATCAAACAAACAATTACAGACACTGAAACTGGCATCCCTCATCCATATTCGTTTACCAAAGTCGGACAATGTAACTACTTTAAAATAAGGTGTATTTACATATGTATAATTTATCTATTTGCATCTGAACAGCTGATGGGATCAATCAGTGATTCATTTTTTTATTATTAAAATTGAGCTCCGGTTTTAGTGACATGTCTTAATGGGAGTCTCCTTGACCTCTACATTTATGTTAATTTGTGTAGTTATGGTAAGAAATAAATCTAGTGTTGCCATGTCTTGTCAGTGATGCAGTTTTCTTGTACACAATGACATGTAAAAGGAACATTTATCTATGGTTTGCTACAATGAGATGTCTGTATGTCGTCACCAGAAACAGGGTGGACAAGAAGCTAGAGGCAGTGATGGCTGACATACTGAACAAAAAACGACTCGACTACTGGTCTCAGGTAGGTCAAAGGTCACAAAGGGTCAAAGGTCACTGTAGTCGGTTGACTCAGTTCTGAGTCAGTTTTACTACTGGGCTCAGATTGGTCATTGCAGGTTGTGGTCACTGCAGGTTATTGGTCACTACAATTACTACTACTATCACTATGATGACAGCAGGTCCAGCCTAAGTTGTTTTCACTTCTTGAAGTTTATATTTACTGTATATTTTTGTAGATTAATTAACTTGGTTGAGGTGATTGATGTTGAAATTTATCTTAAGTAACTAATTTATTTTAACTAATTTACTTATATTTACTTATTTTATACAACTTTAATGTCTTTATTTATTTTGTATTGACATTTGTTTTAGTTGTGCTATTTATGTGTTAGTTTTATGTACAGCCTCGCAAACTTTTATGCGTATGGCACTTTATAAAATCATTACTGTTATCGTCAACGATCTGAGGAAAGAGGTTGGAATGCAATGCAGCCTGATGGGAGGATAGGTGAGAACCTGAATGAAATGGGCAGGCCATGTGGCAAGGGTAGATGCAGGAAAACAGGTAGACAGCAGAAGCGGAAAAACATAAAGAACTAGGAAAAAGGGGAAGGTCACAGCTGAGATGGGAGGACTGCCTGGGGGGATAAAAGGTGGAGGGAGGTGGCTATGGATAGAGAACTTTGAAAAGAAAGATGACGGCGAGTGGTTCGGTAATATTGTACCTGACCCTCGCCCCTGTATAGCCGGGAACAAGGAGGAGGAGAATAATAAAATCTTTATGTTGTTAAATGTATCCATCTCGGCATCCCACATCCATTCGCTCTGTGACAATATATAATACACATTGTTTCTTGCAGTACTTATGTAACAGCATGAAGCTGTCCAGCGAACTGGCCGTTTCCATAGCAACGGAAGACCAGTGGCCGGACAACGACTGTGTGGACAGTACGCTGAAGTTACTGTTGGCATGGCGACACCTCATTCTGGTGCTCGCCTCCAGTAAGGTAAGCAGCATATCTGGGGGGGTTATTGACCTATCTGTCATGTGATCTGTTGCTTAGCAACATGTCCGCCAAGGCATAAAAATTGGAATTCGAACATTCTGGTGTACATTTTGTTGAAATGCTTCTCCCAAGTGTTTCTTTTTGAAAAAAATATAACACAAAGTTCAAATGAGAACTGCAAGCAGCTAAGGTTGGTTTAACATATATCATGCCGCACTTATAATGTAATGCACATAAATGTTTTATATTACTTCTGAAGATATCATTGACATGGCAAAACTTGATGGAGGCCATGCAATTTTAATTGTGATGCAGGCAAACCGCGATGTACTGGATCCATCAGTTGGCACTATAAAACAAACCGCGATTACTGGATCCATCAGTTGGCACTATAAAACAAACCACGATTACTGGATCCATCAGTTGGCACTATAAAACAAACCGCGATGTACTGGATCCATCAGTTGGCACTATAAAACAAACCGCGATGTACTGGATCCATCAGTTGGCACTATAAAACAAACCACGATTACTGGATCCATCAGTTGGCAATATAAAACAAACCGCGATGTACTGGATCCATCAGTTGGCACTATAAAACAAACCACGATTACTGGATCCATCAGTTGGCGCTATAAAACAAACCACGATTACTGGATCCATCAGTTGGCAATATAAAACAAACCGCGATGTACTGGATCCATCAGTTGGCACTATAAAACAAACCGCGATTACTGGATCCATCAGTTGGCACTATAAAACAAACCACGATTACTGGATCCATCAGTTGGCACTATAAAACAAACCACGATTACTGGATCCATCAGTTGGCACTATAAAACAAACCACGATTACTGGATCCATCAGTTGGCACTATAAAACAAACCACGATTACTGGATCCATCAGTTGGCACTATAAAACAAACCGCGATTACTGGATCCATCAGTTGGCACTATAAAACAAACCGCGATGTACTGGATCCATCAGTTGGCACTGTAAAACAAAACGCGATGTACTGGATCCATCAGTTGGCACTATAAAACAAACCGCGATGTACTGGATCCATCAGTTGATACTATAAAACAAACCACGATGTACTGGATCCATCAGTTGGCACTATAAAACAAACCACGATTACTGGATCCATCAGTTGGCACTATAAAACAAACCACGATTACTGGATCCATCAGTTGGCACTATAAAACAAACCGCGATTACTGGATCCATCAGTTGGCACTATAAAACAAACCGCGATGTACTGGATCCATCAGTTGGCACTATAAAACAAACCACGATTACTGGATCCATCAGTTGGCACTATAAAACAAACCGCGATGTACTGGATCCATCAGTTGACACTATAAAACAAACCGCGATGTACTGGATCCATCAGTTGGCACTATAAAACAAACCGCAATGTACTGGATCCATCAGTTGGCACTATAAAACAAACCGCGATTACTGGATCCATCAGTTGGCACTATAAAACAAACCGCGATGTACTGGATCCATCAGTTGGCACTATAAAACAAACCGCGATGTACTGGATCCATCAGTTGGCACTATAAAACAAACCGTGATGTACTGGATCCATCAGTTGACACTATAAAACAAACCACGATGTACTGGATCCATCAGTTGGCACTATAAAACAAACCACGATTACTGGATCCATCAGTTGGCACTATAAAACAAACCACGATTACTGGATCCATCAGTTGGCACTATAAAACAAACCACGATTACTGGATCCATCAGTTGGCACTATAAAACAAACCGCGATTACTGGATCCATCAGTTGGCACTATAAAACAAACCGCGATGTACTGGATCCATCAGTTGGCACTATAAAACAAACCGCGATTACTGGATCCATCAGTTGGCACTATAAAACAAACCACGATTACTGGATCCATCAGTTGGCACTATAAAACAAACCACGATTACTGGATCCATCAGTTGGCACTATAAAACAAACCACGATTACTGGATCCATCAGTTGGCACTATAAAACAAACCACGATTACTGGATCCATCAGTTGGCACTATAAAACAAACCGCGATTACTGGATCCATCAGTTGGCACTATAAAACAAACCGCGATGTACTGGATCCATCAGTTGGCACTGTAAAACAAAACGCGATGTACTGGATCCATCAGTTGGCACTATAAAACAAACCGCGATGTACTGGATCCATCAGTTGATACTATAAAACAAACCACGATGTACTGGATCCATCAGTTGGCACTATAAAACAAACCACGATTACTGGATCCATCAGTTGGCACTATAAAACAAACCACGATTACTGGATCCATCAGTTGGCACTATAAAACAAACCGCGATTACTGGATCCATCAGTTGGCACTATAAAACAAACCGCGATGTACTGGATCCATCAGTTGGCACTATAAAACAAACCACGATTACTGGATCCATCAGTTGGCACTATAAAACAAACCGCGATGTACTGGATCCATCAGTTGACACTATAAAACAAACCGCGATGTACTGGATCCATCAGTTGGCACTATAAAACAAACCGCAATGTACTGGATCCATCAGTTGGCACTATAAAACAAACCGCGATTACTGGATCCATCAGTTGGCACTATAAAACAAACCGCGATGTACTGGATCCATCAGTTGGCACTATAAAACAAACCGCGATGTACTGGATCCATCAGTTGGCACTATAAAACAAACCGTGATGTACTGGATCCATCAGTTGACACTATAAAACAAACCACGATGTACTGGATCCATCAGTTGGCACTATAAAACAAACCACGATTACTGGATCCATCAGTTGGCACTATAAAACAAACCACGATTACTGGATCCATCAGTTGGCACTATAAAACAAACCACGATTACTGGATCCATCAGTTGGCACTATAAAACAAACCGCGATTACTGGATCCATCAGTTGGCACTATAAAACAAACCGCGATGTACTGGATCCATCAGTTGGCACTATAAAACAAACCACGATTACTGGATCCATCAGTTGGCACTATAAAACAAACCGCGATGTACTGGATCCATCAGTTGACACTATAAAACAAACCGCGATGTACTGGATCCATCAGTTGGCACTATAAAACAAACCGCGATGTACTGGATCCATCAGTTGGCACTATAAAACAAACCGCGATGTACTGGATCCATCAGTTGGCACTATAAAACAAACCACGATTACTGGATCCATCAGTTGGCAACATAAAACAAACCGCGATGTACTGGATCCATCAGTTGACACTATAAAACAAACTGCAACATTTGTCGGGCGACTCGATTACAGGCAGCTAGGGAACATAAAACAGCAGACAGTTGGGGTTTAGAGGGTTAATGACGAAAACGGTTACTGATGGTTAGACATTGCATGTGTGACACCATGATGGCTAACTGTAATGTATGTGACAGACACTTGTGCAAATACTATACACAGCTTATACACAACGCATTTGTGTGACATGGACTATCGCGGTCTGTCTGTATGTCTGTCTGTGTGTCGTGCTGATACGAAATAAACATGTGCACCACTGTCGCTTGATAATTACATCTATAGTTATACTAGAACATAACAATTGGCGACGAGGATGGGATACATTGGTCAAATAAAGCCATACGACGGCAGTAGTGACTTGGAAGCGTATTTGGAGTGGCTAGAACTGTACTTCGTTGCAAACAATGTTGGTGCAGTGGGCAGCGGCGTGGACAAATCTGTGAGAGAGGCCGCCGACAGGAAGAAAGTGGCTACACTACTCACTCTGGTAGGCCCGGAAACGTATCTTCTTCTTAAAAGTCTCGTCAGTCCTCAAAGACCGGCAGAGTTGTCGTTTGAGCAAATAACTGAGAAACTAAAAAGCCATCTGAAGCCACGTCGGCTTACAGTGGCGGAAAGATTCAAATTCCACCAACGCAACCCCGGAGGCTCGCATCCACTTGCAACTTCGGGGAATTTCTGGCCGAGGCATTGCGAGACCAGCTCGTGTGCGGCATCAAAAGCGGCAGCACTCAGCGCAAACTACTCAGCGAAGATAGATCGTTCGAGCAGGCAATGCAGATGGCGCTGGCGGACGAAGTGGCGGACACCGAGGCTAAACAGATAGCCCCCCGACACAGCTTCGACTGCACTAAAAGTACAGTGAGTGTAGTGTCAAACCGGAAAAACAGAGGAAAAAGGCCAGTTCCGACCACCGCTAGGCCTACGACACACACGCGTGGCGACGACAAGACAACTCAGAAATTGTGCTACCGTTGCAACGGCAACCACACGCATCAAGAGTGCAAGTTTAAAGATGCAAGTTGTCATTTCTGTCAAAAGAGAGGTCACATCATGGCGGCATGTCGCAAGAAACGCGGCGAAACTCATCTCGTGAACACCACTCAGGACAGAGCTGAGTACTGTCTGTACAACGTCAAGGGGAATCACACGTCACAGCAGCCTATTGAGATAGGAGTGCACATGGACGGTAAAGCAGTGAGAATGTTGGTTGACACGGGGGCAGGAGTCTCCATAATCAATGAGGCGACATATCACGAGTTGCGGTCGCCACCCCCAAAGCTACAAACAGTGGACATCAACTTGACCACTTATACGGGTCAGTCTATTCGGGTGCTGGGACAAATAGAGGTCGTCACCGAATACAAACAGCAGTCGGCACATGTGCCAATTGTGGTGGTGTCTGGCGCTCGGCAGAATCTCTTGGGCAGAAATCTACTGTCGCAGTTGAAGCTGGACTGGGGCGAGATCATGCTCGTTCGCGACCTTGACCCGGTGCATGCCGGATTGATGGCGGAAGTGCCAGACGTGTTCGCTGAGGGGCTGGGCAAGCTGAAAGAAATGCAGGTGAAGATCAACGTGAAAAGCGATGCGATTCCACGTTTCTTCAAGGCCAGACCCATTCCTTATGCCCTGAAGGAGAAAGTCGAACATGAAATAGACCGACTGCAACAGGAGGGCATCATCGAGCCAGTCCAGTTCTCGGAATGGGCGGCACCGATCGTTCCGGTCCCCAAGTCCAACGGGCAGATAAGGATCTGCGGTGATTACAAGGTCACGATCAACAAAAGTGTGGTAGAAGACAAATATCCGCTACCACGGGTTAACGATCTCTACGCCAGTCTGGCAGGAGGAGAGACGTTCACAAAGTTGGACTTGAGCCATGCGTATCTTCAACTTCAGCTCGACGAAGGGTCACGTGACTACGTTACGATCAACACGCACAAGGGACTCTTTAGATACACTCGCTTACCGTATGGCATATCGGTGGCGCCATCGATATTCCAGAGAGCTCTCGAGTGTGTGCTTGCTGGCATACCACGGGTATGCATCTTCCTGGACGACATCCTCGTCACGGGGAAAACTCGAGATGAACACGTGGCGAATCTCCGGCTGGTCTTGAACCGACTGGACGAAGCAGGGTTGAAGCTAAACAATAAAAAGTGCGAGTTCTTCAACGAGGCAGTCGTATACCTGGGCCACAAGATCGATCGAAATGGCCTGCATCCCACAGACGAAAAGGTCACGGCGATTCAAGATGCGCCTAGCCCAACGAACGTGAAAGAACTACGTTCGTGGCTTGGCCTGCTCAACTACTATGGACGATTCCTGCGCAACTTGTCGACAACGCTAGCACCTCTGCACATTCTACTCAGAAAAGAAACGAAATGGCGATGGGAGAATGAGCAAGTCAGAGCGTTTCAAGCGGCGAAGGACCTGCTGCAGTCGGAGTCCCTACTGGTGCACTTCGACCCCAACAAACCTCTTCTGCTAGCATGTGATGCGTCGCCGTACGGGGTGGGCGCAGTCCTGTCGCATCAGATGACGGACGGTTCGGAGCGACCGATCGCGTTCGCATCTAGGAGCTTGTCGCCTGCGGAAACTAACTACTCGCAACTCGACAAGGAAGGTCTCAGTTTGGTGTTCGGGGTGACAAAGTTCCACCAATACCTATACGGTATGACCTTCGTTCTCATCACCGATCACCGACCTCTGGTGGGGCTGTTCAACGAGCAACGACCGATACCTCCGCAAGCGTCGGGTCGACTTCAGCGTTGGGCCCTGACATTGGCAGGTTACGACTACGTCATTCGTCATCGAAGTGGCGATGCGCACGAGAATTGCGATGCTCTATCGCGACTACCCCTACCTACGCAGAACGCTGAGACGCCTGCTCCTGCGGAGTACATACAGCTCATAGAGCAGCTGGACGACTCGCCGGTGACGTCAACGCACATTCGAAACTGGACACGACGTGATCCAGTATTGTCGCGAGTTCAACGCTACGTGTTAACAGGCTGGCCTGAGGGCGACCTAACAACACAGCAATACCACAGAGTGCGCGATGAGCTGAGCACGCACGATGGATGCGTGATGCGGGGCACCCGAATAATTGTGCCAGAGCCTGGGCAAGCCACGATGCTCCAACTCTTGCACAGCAGCCACAGCGGCGTGGTGAAGATGAAGGCGTTAGCGCGGTCATACATCTGGTGGCCAGGCATCGATCTTCAGATTGAACGTATCGCGCAGCACTGTGGTCAGTGCGAGGAAAACATGCGTCAACCGACCAGAGCGCCACTTCGACCATGGTTGTTCCCACAAGAGCCGTGGTCACGTGTGCATCTAGATTACGCTGGCCCCATCGAGAACAGGATGATCCTCGTGGCAGTAGACGCCTACTCGAAATGGATCTCCGCGATGGTCGTACGCTCATCGACATCGGAAGTGACAATTGAACAATTGCAGAGGTTATTCGCAGAACATGGACTGCCAGAAACTATCGTTACTGATAATGGCACGTGCTTCACTAGTGCTGAGTTCAGGCAGTTTATGAAAAAGAACTGCATTCAGCACATCACCTCGCCATCCTCGAACGGGCTTGCTGAACGGGCAGTACAGCTCGTGAAACGAGGATTGATGAAAATGAAGGACGGTTCGATGGAGACAAGGTTGGCTCGTTACTTGCTGACCTACCGAGTGACCCCTCACAGCACTACCGGAAGCTCCCCGTGTAAACTGCTGAAGGGGCGGCAGCTGCGAACGCTTCTAGACGCAGTGCAACCGAGCGTCGGCAGAAAAGTGCACCAGTCGCAGGAGAAGATGACTGATTATTACAACCAGAAATCGAACGAGCGATGCTTCAGTCCAGGCGATGCGGTTTACGTAAAGAACCACGCTGATCATTCGCCCAAGTGGATTCCTGCAGTTCTGAAAGAGCTACACAACGACGTGCTGATATCGGAGGCACCCGACGGTCGCCACTTGAGGCGTCATCGCAATCACGTGCGTCTGCGACATGCGGACGCGGCGGACGATACGGTACTAGCAGACATCGCTGCTCCGGCCGCGATCCAACAATCAACCGAACGTGACATTGAGCGTGTAGACGAAACGGCGGAAGCCGCAGCTCCTGTACCTGATGGCAGCGGCGTCCACTCGCCAGTAACGCAATCGGCTGTTCGCAGATCGGAGAGAATCCGGAAAGCTCCAGACCGATTATCTCTCTAGAACTGTCTTGTACCCATGGGCATAATAATCCCTGGTACGACAGCGTACCCACAGTTCTTGTTGTAACATTGGACGTTAGCAAAATAACTGGTGCGGAGGACTGTAATGTATGTGACAGACACTTGTGCTAATACTATACACAGCTTATACACAACGCATTTGTGTGACATGGACTATCGCGGTCTGTCTGTATGTCTGTCTGTGTGTCGCGCTGATACGAAATAAACATGTGCACCACTGTCGCTTGATAATTACATCTATAGTTATACTAGAACATAACACTAACAAACTGGAAAAAAACATTCATGTAAACTGGCCTTTGGATGGCCTAATATTCTGAAAACATTTTCAAAAGCAACATTCTGCTAGTCGTGTATTTTGCGTCTCCATCGTCTTGGCACATTTAGGGAGCCCGGTATTTTAGTGTTGTTTTCAGTCAGTATAGTTAAGTGAGCTGCCAGTTCGAAAATGCAACTGCTCATCGATAATGAACGAACAGTAGTAATCAGAATAGAAATTTACTCGCAGTTGTGTTTGTGATCACCAGAGAGAACCACTGTCCGTGAAGCCAGAATGTCGACAGAAGTTGCTTGATCACCTGCTAGAGGGCATCGAAAGTCAAGTGAGTTGTCACGAACAGATTTGTTTGCAGCAATGAATATGTATTATGGACTTGTGAATAAGGCTACAGAATTATAATTTCAGATGTACAGAGCACTATGACACTATGAGGAGTGCAATGCCCTACTGGTTAGAGCTTTAGACTCGATTGAGAGATTGTGGATTCAAATCCACATGCTGTGATCTCAAATATGGAGCAAGTTCGTTCACTCTACATTACTCCAGTTCACTCAGCTGTATGAATGACTACCTAGCTGTAGACAGTTGTGTATATTTGTGTGTGAATAGTTTTTGTGCAGTAATTTCAACGTGGCTGAATGCTTCCCAGAGAATTTGAGATGGTGTTTTTTTTAAACAGGTCTGTCAGGAAGTAAAGTATAAAGCACTCTGAACAATCCTAAGGACTGGATGCCGTGTTATATAAGAACTTACCTTTCCATTAGCCGTTGTAGTTTGTTGATTTGACATGTTGTGATTTATCTGTAATTGACCTGTTTAGTTCACCAACAACCTGACCGTGGTGCACGTGAAGCTGGCTGCGGTGGCGAGTGCCTTCTATCTGACACTCCTCAAACACTGGATCAGGTGAGGCCCACAACCAATCACCTCCCTCCAAACATATCTCTCCAAACATACAAGATGTGTCCTTGTGTATTACAAAGTTTTTACAGTACAGTATTCTCCTACCTGGTTGCAGGGGTAGAACTTCAGCATTTATTTTATTGGACAGCAGGACTAATAAAGACAAAAGTTTACTAGTCCGCCAAAAGATTTACTAGTCCTGCAAATATCAAAACATAACACAAATTTAAATTGCAACAATTTTATTTCAACCACTAAAAACAGTGTCATCCAGGCCTGGTGCTAACACTGCCTGCCAGTCAGTCAGTGTCACTCAGCGTTGGAGGCACTACTGTCAGTTAGGCCTGGACCCAAGTGGTTGAGTGTCTGGCCTCCGTGCTCAACCGGTTGAACAGTTGTCTGTGCCCGTCAAGAAGGCATTCTTGCCACGTACACCAGTCACGTTGTGTGTCCTGCACACTGCAGAACATCAAACCCTTGTCCTCGTCGTAATTATACATCGTGCATAAACTTAGACTAATCAAGCAATGTAAATGTAAACTGTATTCGAAAACCAGAATTCGATGTCCCACAACAGCCAATCAAACGCACCATTTCACTGTCGACTCATTAGGTAAAGAATTAATTTGTCAATGGTATGGATGGTGGCGCCACGCAACATGCTGATTAATACTAGACAGCCAGACTAGTTGGTAGGCAGGTTTACTAATCCGCAGTAATCTTTACTAGTGTACGGACTAGTGGACTAGTGGGTAGTTCTATCCCTGGGGTAGTATTTTGTGGTGAACCACTCCTTTATTGGGTGCCAATGTGGGACTAAGTTTTAAAAGATCAGAATATTGTAATTTGTATTGTCCTTTGTTTGTTGCTCATTTGTTTGTTATTTACCATGGCAATGCATATTTCTAGTTGTATGTGTGTTCATGCTGTTGTCAAGAATCATGTGGTTCAGGTTTTAGCATTTCTGAAAACGCCTTGAAAAATGCTTAAACCTAAAGTCCCATCTCACAACAGTCATTGTAGTCAGATTTCCTTGCCCAAAACCATGTTGTCTGGCAGAGAAGTATTGTAGGTAATTATTATTGACAATTGCATGTTCACACATACAGTTGTTAGCTCAGAATAATTTTCAGGGATGCATGCATCTGTCACATTAGAAACATTCATTGCCATGGTAACACACAAGCAAATGAGCCCATATTCCACATATCTATTCATGTAACCAATTAATACTCCAAATTTGGTTAAGATATGATCAGTATTATGAGAGATATGGCCTATGGCCATTTTGGTAGTGGCTACCCTTAATTTATTATATGTTAACTGGTGTGCGTGCGTGTGTTTTGCAGTAGTGTGACGGACTGGTGTCACACGATCGAGCAGCTTCAGTCGATCCTCACTCACATCTGTACCAGCAACGACAACCTCATTCCCTCCGTCCTTGTCGGTATCATGGCCGCACTCACACACGTACTGCAACACCTCGCCGCTAACAACATCACTTGTAAGTAGACCCATGCACAGTGTAAGGGGTCGTCACAGAATATCAATGTACGATATCAAATTTAATTACTTTTGTATGGGGGAGGGCAGTCAGAGTTATTTTCTGAGATGATCCCTAAGTAGATCTTGGCACAATAAACAGCACCATGACAATGATCTCCAAGGTGAACCCTGACTGTTGAATCCATCAATGTAATTTAATTTCTAAAAACGTCACACCAGAGTCAAAGCTCAGTGACGACAAAAGATTGAAAGTTCCACCTAAATGATCAGACTACAGGGATCTGGTATCCTTTTGAGTCACATCTGCTGAGATGGCTGTACCCAGTTTACGCACATGGCCGGCTGGCCTGTGTCGTCCATATTGTGGATTGCACACAATACATCTGTAGGCCTCTTTTACTATTGGCAGTGATCCCCAATGTTTGATTCTCATAACTTCCCGAGGAGCGCAGTGGTGAGTGGCTAGAGTTTTGGAGTCTCGATCAAGAGAACCCGGGTTCAAATCCTGTACTGCTATTTCAAACCCAGGGCAAGGTTACTTACTCTGTGTTGCTCCAGTTCACTCAGCTGTATGACTGAGAACCTGCTTATAGACAGTGGTGGATATTTGTGTACGAATAGTCTTTGTGCATTAACTGCAGTGTGGGTGAATGCTTCCCAGAGAAGTCGAGACGGTGTTCGATTGAACAGGTCTACTATTGAGTAAAGTGTAAAGCATTTTAAGCAGTCCTGAGGACTGGATACTGCGCTATATAAGAACTGACATTTTGTAGGTGTGGAGCGATACAAGCTCCAGTCTCTTATGCCCATTGTTTGCTCCGTGCTCCAACTCAACACCAACCAACTGCCGGAGCCTGCCCCTGCGGCCGCTGACCGCTCTAATGACCCCTGCACTGACCACGACAAGAAACAGAAGGCCAGAATCGATGTCCAACTCAAGGTGGGTGGTCCCGCCGACCCAGTCCAGTGTATTTGTTACCCGCATGTAAATTAACATACCGTATGTTTCCATGTATGGGACGTCCCTATGTGTATTAACATACTGTATGTTTCCATGTATGGGACGCCCCTATGTGTATTAACATACTGTATGTTTCCATGTATGGTACGCCCCTATGTGTATTAACATACTGTATGTTTCCATGTATGGGACGCCCCTATGTGTATTAACATACTGTATGTTTCCATGTATGGTACGCCCCTATGTGTATTAACATACTGTATGTTTCCATGTATGGTACGCCCCTATGTGTATTAACATACTGTATGTTTCCATGTATGGTACGCCCCTATGTGTATTAACATACTGTATGTTTCCATGTATGGTACGCCCCTATGTGTATTAACATACTGTATGTTTCCATGTATGGTACGCCCCTATGTGTATTAACATACTGCATGTTTCCATGTATGGGACGCCCCTATGTGTATTAACATACTGCATGTTTCCATGTATGGTACGCCCCTATGTGTATTAACATACTGCATGTTTCCATGTATGGTACGCCCCTATGTGTATTAACATACTGTATGTTTCCATGTATGGTATGCCCCTATGTGTATTAACATACTGTATGTTTCCATGTATGGGACGCCCCCTATGTGTATTAACATACTGTATGTTTCCATGTATGGTACGCCCCTATGTGTATTAACATACTGTATGTTTCCATGTATGGTACGCCCCTATGTGTATTAACATACTGTATGTTTCCATGTATGGTACGCCCCTATGTGTATTAACATACTGTATGTTTCCATGTATGGTACGCCCCTATGTGTATTAACATACTGTATGTTTCCATGTATGGTACGCCCCTATGTGTATTAACATACTGTATGTTTCCATGTATGGTACGCCCCTATGTGTATTAACATACTGTATGTTTCCATGTATGGGACGCCCCTATGTGTATTAACATACTGTATGTTTCCATGTATGGTACGCCCCTATGTGTATTAACATACTGTATGTTTCAATGTATGGGACGCCCCTATGTGTATTAACATACTGTATATATGTTTCCATGTATGGTACGCCCCTATGTGTATTAACATACTGTATGTTTCCATGTATGGTACGCCCCTATGTGTATTAACATACTGTATGTTTCCATGTATGGTACGCCCCTATGTGTATTAACATACTGTATGTTTCCATGTATGGGACGCCCCTATGTGTATTAACATACTGTATGTTTCCATGTATGGTACGCCCCTATGTGTATTAACATACTGTATGTTTCCATGTATGGTACGCCCCTATGTGTATTAACATACTGTATGTTTCCATGTATGGGACGCCCCTATGTGTATTAACATACTGTATGTTTCCATGTATGGTACGCCCCTATGTGTATTAACATACTGTATGTTTCCATGTATGGGATGCCCCTATGTGTATTAACATACTGTATATATGTTTCCATGTATGGTATGCCCCTATGTGTATTAACATACTGTATGTTTCCATGTATGGGACGCCCCTATGTATGATGCCCCTATGTATACTAACATACTGTATGTTTCCATGTATGGGATGCCCCTATGTGTATTAACATACTGTATGTTTCCATGTATGGGACGCCCCTATGTATACTAACATACTGTATGTTTCCATGTATGGGACGCCCCTATGTGTATTAACATACTGTATGTTTCCATGTATGGGACGCCCCTATGTGTACTAACATACTGTATGTTTCCATGTATGGGACACCCCTATGTATATTAACATACTGTATGTTTCCATGTATGGGATGCCCCTATGTATATTAACATACTGTATGTTTCCATGTATGGGACGCCCCTATGTATGATGCCCCTATGTATACTAACATACTGTATGTTTCCATGTATGGGATGCCCCTATGTATACTAACATACTGTTTGTTTCCATGTATGGTACGGCCCTATGTATACTAACATACTGTATGTTTCCATGTATGGGACGCCCCTATGTATACTAACATACTGTATGTTTCCATGTATGGGATGCCCCTATGTATACTAACATACTGTTTGTTTCCATGTATGGTACGGCCCTATGTATACTAACATACTGTATGTTTCCATGTATGGTACGCCCCTATGTATATTATGCACCCAGACTTAAAAAAAATTCTTACAGAATTCCTATATTGTATAATACACATTCCAACTTTTGACATCAACCCCTCATTTCTCCGCATCTCATAGTTTGCTTGAAGCACCGCTCAGGGTTGGCCACTGTCTTTTCATCAAAGTTTGTGTGATGATCCTTGAATCCATACTAGAATAGTAAAAATGTCCTTTACGCAAGGTACGGCATTCCCAACTGGCACATCGCATGCGACGATGTCACCTCATGAGTTGAGTCGTATCAACGCAGCCATTCTTCCATCTGGTGGATATTTGTATGACTTCGAATGACATCAAGCAGATGTTTGTAGAATTACACAAAACCCCTAGCAGACTGTCATAGGTTGTTTCCGCCATGATGTATGCGCCAAACTGCGTTACTACGAAACTATCTTTTTATGAAATGCTCGTTTAAGATGCTTACGGTGCATGTAGATTGTTAAAATGAGTGGTGATGTTTTCTGTGCTCTGCCAAAAAAGCTACATATCATGGAGCACATATTTCTGGCTTACATCCATTCGGATAAAGTTTTCTCTAGTGCTAGCACCAGGTATAATAAACACCCGGACTTTTAAATAAAAAAGAAGAAAAAAATGCCTAGTAACCACGGAAATTTATATTACTCATTTTAAACGGCTTCAAAGAAATTAACTTATTTCATTTTAGAATCATTTTGCACACAATCAACAAACAATCTCATATCTACTATACAATCCTACCTTATTTTACAGAAACTCGTTATTTAGTTATAATGAAATCATCAAATAAACCTTTTAATCATGGGGCCAGTCAAAATTCAGTGAAAAATGGCCTGATTCTAGAGTATATATATTGTTTTGATGTGCCTCTGACCTTGGTTTCCAAGGATTTAGGTGCAATAGAAATTATCTTATTTTTATTTAACAAGTTTCCCAATTTTATGATTAAAATAAATTCTTTCAACTATTTTAATAGGCAAAAATGCACATTCTATTATTAAACCAACTGTATGAGTTTCATAAACTATTTACACACTTCAGACGTGAACATCAAAGAACCTGATTTAAGATTTTAAATCAAAAGAAGGTCTTGGAAACAAAAAGACTTGACCTTCAAAAGACAACCAATTCACAGCAGTCAACAGTTGTTTTCATTTATCTTACCCTATTTCTTCTTTTTGTTCCAGCTTCAGGTAGTGTCGATCTGTCTGCTGGAGGAACTCATTGCCGCACTAGACAGTGCTGACACCTGGCTGCCAGTAATGAAACAACATTCGTTGCTTGAGTGTCTTCTTGCATCAGCCCAAGTGTGGATACAGGTGGGATGCAATCAACTTTATTCATTGTTATGCTTGAAGGTACAATCTCTGTTACAAATTTATTTGTAATATTTATTGTTTTTAATACTAAAATAAATATGTTGAAGGTATACTGTCTGCAGAATTGCATTTAATAAGCTGGAAACATTGTTTGCTATTTGAAAGACGTGCCTGCAAAATTTTAAATTGTAAAAAACTTTTCAATTTTGTAAACAGCTGCTATTGGCACTTATTGCTTTGAAGTTCACTCCTGACCAAAGTGAGACAAAGTACACCTGACTGAGCTTCCTGCTAATAATTACACAATGGAACAGACAAGTACAGTTGAATATCACTTTATGGTCACTGGAACAGTAGAGGCACCTTGCAATTCCGATCACCCTGGGACAGTCCAAATTATTTACATAACGGTAAAGTACAGTGAAACTTTTGTATTACGGTCACCAGATGAATGGACCAAAGTGACCTTAATAATGAGGTGATCATAATACTGAATTGTGGACTGAAGCATCACAGGAATTAGGAACATCGCTATAGGCCTACATATGCATTTTAACAGTAATGAACATTTAGCAGTTTAGTATGTATTGGCATGTGTGGTGTAGCGTATATTTTATTAATGGACAGTTATTTGTTTGATGAACTTTGATTACAATTGACATTTAGATACATACACACACGCTCATACGCGTGCCTCACACACCGCGCAGTGTTTGTGTATTAATGGTACTGATAGCGTTGTGGATTTTGTTATAAATTATGGGGCCCATAAATTATACCACTAAGCGTAGTATTATTGATACAATATATTATTTGCTGACATGATATTTCTTTTGATATTTGCTCATTAAGATCAAGCAGGCATTGTCGTGAATGCAAACAGAGCCTCTTAATTTTAGGTTAAATTTTACTTTATCCACAAGAGGCGCCACAGGATATTTCTTGCAACCTATTATCACTCGGTCATGCCAGTAAATAACACGATGATTTAGCTTAACAATTTACAAATCATGTTGTTTTATCATTCAAAATGTAGACACCTATGGTAATCCAAATAAACTTATTCGATCGTTAACCAAACACCGAGGTGCCAAATAGACGTGCCATATTGTCTCATCGAACACGAACCCACTGGGCCTTGAACCCAATTCAGCCCCAATGCATTTGTCTGCTCAGCCACTAAGAATTTGACTTCCAGTTGCAACATAAAAGCAACCGATAACTGGAGACTTGCATCTTTTATATTGTTTTCAATATGCCAGTCGCAGGCAAACATCCAGGCACCAAATTCATGGCTTCGCATTGACGGAGTCGCCTTTGGTGGACGGGCGCCCGGCCGCTGATCGGCCACGTCTGTCACCAATCTTGGCTTTCCGGCTGTGACTGACCGCAGGTGTAATCTGCGGGCAATCTCATCGTTTTGCACTGGGTTACTGACCGTATTCCTGAATAGCGAGATGACCGGATTAGCAGGACTAACGTCCTATCTTTTACTATGTAAATCATTTGGCACTGTACCAAGGTGACCTTAATGGCGAGGTGACTGGATTATCAAGGAGACCGTTAACCGAGGTTCGACTGTATAGCAAACTAGTTCTGCTAATAAAGTCACCTTGCTTTCAGTCAGTCCCGAGGGTGGCCTTAATAGTGAGGTTCTACTGTATTCCAGAGGGTGGCCTTAATAGTGAGGTTCTACTGTACTCAAGAGGGTGGCCTTAATAGTGAGGTTCTACTGTACTCCAGAGGGTGGCCTTAATAGTGAGGTTCTACTGTACTCCAGAGGGTGGCCTTAATAGTGAGGTTCTACTGTACTCCAGAGGGTGGCCTTAATAATGAGGTTCTAATATACACCAGAGGGTGGCCTTAATAGTGAGGTTCTACAGTACTCCAGAGTGTGGCCTTAATAGTGAGGTTCTATTGTACACCAGAGGGTGGCCTTAATAGTGAGGTTCTACAGTACTCCAGAGTGTGGCCTTAATATTGAGGTTCTACTGTACTCCAGAGTGTGGCCTTAATAGTGAGGTTCTATTGTACTCCAGAGGGTGGCCTTAATAATGAGGTTCCACTGTACTCCAGTGTGTGGCCTTAATAGTGAGGTTCTACGGTACTCCAGAGGGTGGCCTTAATAGTGAGGTTCCACTGTACTCCAGTGGGTGGCCTTAATAGTGAGGTTCTACTGTACTTTGAAACAATGTTATCAAGTACAATTAAAAACCCAAGTACAGTAGGTGATGTACACAGAAGACAAACTTATCCAGTATAATTCCAAGTAAAATACGTTAGGTCAAGTCCAAATAAATTTTAGTTGTAACAATCAACAATAATATTATTCAGGTGTGAAAAATTATTACCTATTTTGAAAATGTATAATGTTAACTGTAGATATAAAATTAAAATGTACTTGATGTTTTGTTAAGTACAGCTGACCAAGTACAAATAAAAGAGTACTGAAAAAATGTATTCAAGTATAAGTACTTGACCCTTTTGAATCATAATATTTAGTTAGTAGTTTGTACTTATCTTGTTTGCAGGCATTGAAAGGAATCAAATACGTCCGATCTGTCCTCACGCTCTTCCTTACACTCTCCAAGTACCCTGAGGTGAGTCAAGGTCACACTGTGGGTCAAGGTTGCTTTGTAGGTCAAGGTCACCAAATGTGGCAGATAGGCAGCTCTCATAGAGTTGGAAATCAATTTGTAAAGTGTTCTAAAATTAATTGTTATACAATTGTCATAGGAAGTGAATTGTGCTGATGTTAAGCAGTGCAGTAAAATTGTTGTTTTTTAAGAATGTATCGACAGGCAGCTACGTCGTGGTTTTCAAAATACCTAGTTAGTCCCTTGACCGACTTGGTCGTCAGGGGGACATAAGCAAAGCTTTCTCCATTCTTATCTGTCAAAATACACCACCCTCCAAAAATTAGATTTTGTCACATTAATGCTAAAGGCTGTCACTTGGCTTAGAAAAACATGTGATAAACAAGATAAAAAATGTATAATATATATGATTACATTTCTTGTGCATTATTACTGTGTGAGGACTGTCTCACATCTCTCCATTGGGCATGGCTTTTTATGATAATAGCAGGGATGAGAAATTTCCGGTTTTTGCTGGAATTCTGGTTTTTATACTGCTCCAAAGATCACTTTTGTGAATCGTGTAAATCCGGGGAGAAAAAAATTAATGTTGAAGGGGGTAGGGCATATAAAATCCTGGACAATTCACTGACGATCTGTCTAGGATTGAGTTAACCATCTACCCACCAGGTGTCGCCACGTGTTAATGACGCTGCCTGGCGATTAGAGATAGAACCGACCCAACCGAACCCGTGAATCTGCGAAGTAAAACCCTTAGCTATGTCGGCTGTTCGCTTCAGCGCTTTCGAAGTGCGCGCACAAAAGCAGTGGACCAATAGGAAACGATGATGTATTTTGTGGAGATGTCGATCATTTTCGAATACAATGGCTAATCGACGATTTGTTGTACGGCAAGACAAATGTTGCGTGAAGGACATTGACAAAAGTGTCAAGAATAAGTGGAATTGGGCGTAGCTGGAGAGATCGGCTGGAGACACTATGTTGGATATATTCATCAGTAAATTATCAGCACCAGGGAAAGCCTACTGTTTGTGGTGCGAGGCCGATATCAACTATGCGGATTGGATCCTACACTGGCTACAGGCTACACTGCAGGCAGAGGGGAACCAAAGGCATTGAAGTACACATGCTGGCACTGCCCACGCTGGTCACCAATGTTCTATTAGAACCTGAACAGAGGGCATATCATATGGAAGTTCGCCATTTAGACAACACACTTCCACAAGCACCCACAAGTTCCAGATTGGACTCGTGGTGGGCTACCATATTCTCTACTGGCAAGTTCCCAGCCTTGTCAAAGCTGGTGGCTGCAATGATGAGCTGCTTTCACGGTCCTCAAGTGGAAGGGTGTTTTAGTCACATGTCTAGCATCATGAATACTGCCACTGCCAGAAAGAATGTTAGTACGTTCAACACTATCCAGACAGTGAAGTACTCACTCATGCCGTCATGGCAAGCAACAAGACTGCTATACAGGACTTCCACAAACAGGACTGGTCGCCTCATTCACAACACGAGGGGTGCACACAAAATGTACTCCATCCATCTGGCCGAGGAAGGAAAGATGAAGAAGGTGAAGAAAACTGAGCTGAACATGTCAAAGACGAAGGCAGCCACCAAGTACAAAGCTAAGGAAGCAATTGAGCTGGCAACGAAGAAAACTAGAATGGCCCATCAACAGGGGCTGTTTTGACAAAGCTGGCCAAGGAGAAAGCTGCCCGTCAGCCAACTCGGGTTCAGCCCGGAAAATATCATTAACAAGTGAGTTAGTACTATGACAATGTGTGCGTGAGTCCGTGTGCTTTTTTTGCTATTGGAAATGTTAAGATATTCTATTTAATATTGCTCAAAATACACTATATGTCGTTTACAATTTTAAAATATCTCTGAAGAGTCCCCCTCACCCCGATTAGATGAGACAGTCCTCTCGGGCTGAAATGTGGGCCACAGCAAAATTTCCGTTTTTTTCTCTGAATGTCACTCTCATCCCTGTAATAGTTCCCAAGTAAAATGTGTTAAGCGTTGAACAATACACTTGATGTTGTCGTTCATAGGCAGCGACGACTCTGACGTTGACCGGACTCAGTCAGCAACTCTGTGTCTCATTCTGTCGACTCTACGCCATCGACCACCCCACAGTGACGCCATCTAAGGTCAAACCAGTCAAGGTGAGTCTGACATGCTGCTCAAGTGATGTGCTCAAGTGTTTTTCATTGGTATTTATTGCCTGTGTGATGTAGCCCAAGTGTTGAGGCCTGAGTGTTATGACCCAGGTGTTGTGGCCTGAGTGTTGTTGCCCAATTGATTTGGTCCTGATCATATGGCCTGGTGCCATGGCTCTGGTGATTTTGTCAAAACGAAATAACACATTTTTACAAACGAGCCCACATGTAGTTAGGTTTAATTTTTTGGCGAAATTATTCTAAAACATGACGAGAAAATTTTAAAGAATATACATTGGTTAATTGCCATTGTTTCTAGGTGTCCACATGCAGCTCTTTGGAGAGAGGTGGCACAGTGGATAGAGCATCGGACCCTCAATTGAGAGAACTTTACGTTGCTGTATGAATGAGTAATTGGCTATAGACAGTGGTGAATGTTTGTGTACAAATAGTTTTTGCACATTAATTGCAACGATCTGAATGCTTCCAGAGAAATCGAGATGGTGTTCGATTGAGCAGGTTTGCCAGTAAAGTGTAAAGTGTAAAGCACTTTGAGCAGTCCTGAGGACTGGATACTGCGCTATGTAAGAACTTACCTTTTTACTTGCTTGTGTTCCGACATGTGTTCTCCTTTGATGTCTGTAGGTGATCTCAGCAATGTCTGACTGCGCCACTTGGGTGGGAGTCTACCACCTCGGTATCGAACTCACAGTCTCCATGCTGAGCACGCTCAAATTCAACTTCCTGGACGATGCGTTCAACTTTGTGGGTGTTCATCAGGACCGCTTGAAGCAGGTAGCGACCAGCGAAGCAGGGCTGTTAAACGACGAATCATTTTAAGGACACCTGAACCTTGTGAAATGTCAAGTTTTAATTAACTGCCATATCTTGAAAGTGAATACTATTTCCAGTGTATCACATTGTATAAAAAAAAGGACATACATGATATAATAATCATTTTTAATGATGGTAACCATGGCAACCAGATAATCTTAAAACAAGCTGACGGGGTGGTTTTGTGGAATATTCCTGTGCTAAATAAAGAAATAAAACAATATGCGATGCACATCTGTTACAAGTAATTGTAAAATTACAAACCCTAAAAATTAAAGTTAATCAACTTAATCAAGGGGGCATTTCGAAAAAATATACATTACTTTTCTTTCAAATATTCCTAGATTAATCCATGAAAGCTTGGCATCTAGGTTGCAAGCCATCTTGGAAGAAAATTTTAACACACATGCACATACACACTCGGCATGCACACACACACACACACACACATACACACACTAGCTCGATTATAGTTACATTATCTATTGTAAAAAATCTTGTGGAATCTGTTGATAGTTGTGTGAATGTTGTCATGGCTGTTTCAGAGTCTGGAGTGTGTTGGAGTGGTCCTTAGTGAGGCTGCATTGATCGAGGCCGAGCTCACATGTAGGTTCCTCAGTGAACTGTCCCACTACCGCCGCCAGTGGAGGCTTCACCTCCCCCAGGTCCTCAACTCACTCATGGTACGTTCACTCAGGGAAACATGGTACACTTGGGAAAACATGGTACACTCGGGGAAATATGGTACACTCGGGGAAATATGGTATGCTTTACACTCGGAGAAATATGATATACTCTGGGAAATATGATATACTCGGGGAAAACATGGTGCACTTGGAGAAACATGATACACTCGGGGAAACATGGTACACTCAGGAAAACTTGGTACACTCGGGGAAACATGGTACATTCTGGGAAATATGGTACATTTGGGGAAATATGGTACACTCAGAGAACATGGTACACTCGGAAATATGGTACATTCAGGGACATTTGGGGAAACATGGTACACTCGGAGAAACATGGTACACTCGGGGAAATATGGTACACTTGGGGAAATATGGTACACTCGGTGGGAAAATGGTACACTCAAGGAAACTTGGTACACTTGGGGAAATATGGTACACTCGATAACGCCAGTCTGGTGAACTTGTCACAAGATGACAATGAAATACATAACTAATTATGAACCGATGATTTGTAAATAATTTTATAGTTTGATATTTTTCCAAAATAAAAAAAATATGCACATATGAATTAGCCTGACATCATATATACTAGGTAGCTTATATTTATGCAAGCAACAACACGGAGACAATATAGATATGAAAAAGGCCAAATGGATGACGTTTGTTTATTATGGGTAACCAGTGTATAGGCCTTTTTGGCACACTGTAATATTTAAATAAAAGAAATGTGGACTCTACAACCCAATGCCAGGCCTGTGACTGAGCCCATACTAGTCTCCTGAGCATCAGGCTGTTAGAGCCCACATTTCAACATATAAAGCAGCAGTGGTATTCCTAGAACAATTGAAAGGAATGACATGTAATCACAGCAGAGCTTGTTATGTGTAGTTAATTTTAAAGCCAACATGATTAACTAAGCCAACATGATTAACTAAAAAGTGCCTTTCTGAATACCACGCTATCTGCTGCCAAAAACACTAAATCTAAAATTATAATAATCCCAAATGTGGGGGTATTTCGCCCCGATATATACAATTCCTAAATCGAAAGTGGAAAAGGCATGCGACATCTCTTGCAATAAAACCCCGTGAACACATCCGGTGCAAACCCTATGCTCACAATCAACTATAAATGTGGGGAAAGCATTTGAGACCAGCAACCCTTTCCAATAACGATGCACAAATCATGACTATACATCAAACATACCTGGACGAAAAGTAGGGAGGCGGGCGGGTCAAATTAGACAAACGTCTGCTCCTTTATGCTTTCGCAAATGGAGTGCGGGATCAGCTTAGGATTCTCCTGAGGGACGCGCTCCAGTGCGCGCTGATTGGTTGATTTGATTCTCCCCACGGGAGTAATTAACATGTCCTTGCATAAATTAGCCTCCTCTGATGGGAGGCCTCCGTGTGCTGTTGTCTTGCACAAAGTCCAGTATGCAAATCGGCTGTGCCAGATGTGCATACCATCATTTATACAAGCAACAACACGGAGACAATATAGATATGAAAAAGGCCAAATGGATGACGTTTGTTTATTATGGGTAACCAGTGTATAGGCCTTTTTGGCACACTGTAATATTTAAATAAAAGAAATGTGGACTCTACAACCCAATGCCAGGCCTGTGACTGAGCCCATACTAGTCTCCTGAGCATCAGGCTGTTAGAGCCCACATTTCAACATATAAAGCAGCAGTGGTATTCCTAGAACAATTGAAAGGAATGACATGTAATCACAGCAGAGCTTGTTATGTGTAGTTAATTTTAAAGCCAACATGATTAACTAAGCCAACATGATTAACTAAAAAGTGCCTTTCTGAATACCACGCTATCTGCTGCCAAAAACACTAAATCTAAAATTATAATAATCCCAAATGTGGGGGTATTTCGCCACAGGTCACCGAACATGTGACCCCCCCACATAAACAAACTCCAAAATAAAAAAAATATGCACATATGAATTAGCCTGACATCATATATACTAGGTAGCTTATATTTTTCACAAAATTAATCTGAAGTGCACACAGCAAAAAATTGAACTGATAGAGTACTTTTAAACCAATTGGATATTACATATTTGAACTTGAAAGAAACCGGATTCACAACGGCTTAAACCAGTTGAGTAGGCAGGTGTAAGAAAAGTAAAAGTGAGTGTTAGATTGCGACAGTTTGTGTGTTTTAGCTGTGCGTGTGTCAAGTGATACAGAGGACAGTCGCTCTACTCGCCCGACCCAAGCTCCTGCAACATCTACTTGAGGTAACGCGCCAGGGTGTCTACAACGGTTTTATTTTATTAAAAGTCCAATAACTTGTTTACTATTGTGTTGTTTCAAAAATAGTTAACATATCTACCTAGGAATTTTTATAATTATCAACTATATATAAGTCAGTAAGTAAAACCTTTGTTAACAGAAGATAATTTTATGGTCCAGCACCTAAATATGACGGCACCATCCCATCTGCAATGCTGATAAATACCTCTATATTAGCCATATAAAATAATATTTATGTCATTGTTTTGCACAGTGTATACCCATAGTGTGCTTTATAAGTATGTTTAGTAGAAAGTTTCTACCACAAATACTAATAGAGACATCAAGTCTCTGAATGTCACATCCACAACTGTGGAACTGTTCGCTTCAGGCACATATTCCTTTGTGTCTGATTTAGTTTTGTCAGTTATATGGACACTGCTTTCCCACGGTCGCAGAAAATAGATAGAATTTGTGGAATCAACCTTTTGAAATGGAATTTACCTTTTCAGAGAAATTCGGTGATCACAAAAAAATGGTCTTTAGATACAGAGATAATAAAAATGTTATATTTTAGAGATAACATGGAATGTATAAGTTTTCAACGTTAATTTTAAAATAAAGTATGTTTTTTTAAACATAAATATGCATCTTTTAAAGTGTATTAATTTGAAATGCACCTAGCTTTTTTGAATTGGAAAATCTATTGTCTGAAATTATCTGTCACAATAAAACAAAGTATGTAATTTTTAACATGAGCTCAGTATCGTAAAATTATGCAGGGCTATTTATATTTCATTGGTGTTCAAACACACACCGACACATTTGCATATATGCAAATAGATAAGACATGATTGTACAGTCGGAGAGTGACACCGTCTTTTTCAGAAGGGAAACAATCGTGACAGCGCAGTGAAGATTGGTCACGACAAACTGTTGATGACACCCCACGCCCGACGACTGTCACAACAGTCGTCAAACGAAGACATCGACTGGCCGTCTAACGAACTAGTACAGACACAGAGCAGGTATTTCGTGGGTGCTTTCATGACTGCGCAGCTGTAGCTTTGGCTACCCAGGCTCGGTAATGAGGCGACATCGTTTGTCACTCCTAGAGCTGTTTTCATTGTGGCAAAAACGATTGGTTACCCTGAATGGATAACCAATGAAATAAACTATCATGTTACGTGATCAAATAGGAGCACTTTTTTTCAGTACCTATGAAGGATTTGAACCAACTCCGAATATATTGACACAAGTCACACACGAAAATAAAACCGAATTGCAAATGATAATGTGTACGTCACATGTTCGTGTATCCCATAGTAGTCAGTGTAATTGTATTATCTAAAACACTTGTAATATCACATTAAGTACATGTGTGTCACCAGACTCTCTGTCTTGGCTGTCACACAGCCAGTTGAATGACATTACCACACAAACAGTGTCACAGGATATGAATACAGTCCTATATTGAATTGTTCTGTCAACTTTTCCACAAATTGTCTCTAGAAGCTAGCTGGTGCATATTTCTGCACTTTCCAACGAGACTACATGCCCTTTGTGTGTTGCAGGTTGCTACAGTTGTTGTCCCAGTGTCTTGCCAGTCTCCGACACTTCACCCCAGACTTGTGTCAGATTCTGCTCGACAATGTGAGCTTCTATTGTGGTTTAAAGGGAGCTTTTCCATTTGGTTTTATTGTAACATCGTGTCATACATTATAGAATATATTAGAGCATACAGACTGCCAAATTGAAAATGAAAATATTGTTGCTGAAATTTCTGTAGGAAACAGTTTGTTATATGGCAGTCCGCCGCTTTCGAAGGCTTGGCCTCAGGTCCCAAGTCATGGTGACAGCATATTGACCTTAGAAGCTGTGCCCCATTGGGTCATGACTTTCGTCAGAGTTATCCAAATTTGCTATTCGAGGATTTGAATGACAGCACGGCAATTTATGTAGACATTGAACTGTTGAATTCTGAAGTTGTTTCTGCCTTGTTAAAACATATTTGGGCAGCCAGCATGTTTTGCAGTAAAATGGAGTGTCTTAAATCTGATCAGCTCAAAGCTGCACACCCAATGCACTTCGAGTATGTCAGTATAACAAGATAAGTTCATGTGTTGAATCTGGTCTGGTCAGGTTAATGTCTTTTTCACAGACCATGCACAACAAATGTAAATTAAATAGTACTGTCATTGTGAAGCTAAGTGTATGCAAGATGACTGCAAGTAGAATATAGAATGACATGACTCATGAACAGTGCAAATAGAATATAGAATGACATATGACTCATGAACAGTGCAAGTAGAATATAGAATGACATATGACTCATGAACAGTGCAAGTAGAATATAGAATGACATATGACTCATGAACAGTGCAAGTAGAATATAGAATGACATATGACTCATGAACAGTGCAAGTAGAATATAGAATGACATATGACTCATGAACAGTGCAAGTAGAATATAGAATGACATATGACTCATGAACAGTGCAAGTAGAATATAGAATGACATATGACTCATGAACAGTGCAAGTAGAATATAGAATGACATATGACTCATGAACAGTGAGTGGCAAGTAGACGTGACATTCTATTCTGAATCTACACACTTCATCTGGCTGGTGTTCCGAGATCCACAACCAGGTGGAGATTTGTTACATCATAAGAAACATCATGTATAACTACTTCGGGAAACAGTCTTCAGCGTCAGTGTACAGTATACGTAGTGCCATGTGGAGATGGGGCATTTTTGCAAGTAAATTACAACGGACTTGCATGGAATTACATGGAGCACACTGGTACAGTGACTAGAGCCTCAGACTCTCAACTGAGAGAACCCGGGTTCGAATTCTGTACTGCGGTGTCGAACCTTGGACAAGTTTGTTCACTCTGCGTTGCTCCAGTTCACTCAGGCATATGAATGAGTATAGGTTGTAGATAATGGTGGCTAATTGTCTATGAATATTCTTCCTGCATTAATTGCAGCGTGGCTGAATGCTTCCCAGAGAAGTCGAGATGATGTTCGATTGAACAGGTCTGCCAGGGAGTAAAGTGTAAAACACTTTTAACAGTCCTGAGGATTGGATACTGCGCTGTATAAGAACTGACCTGTTATCCTTACCATACCAATGCATACAGTGTGTTTGTATGCTACTTGTCTTGTTACAGATGTTTGATGTGAGAGAGTACGAGCCACTGCTCCAGATCAGCTTCAACAGCCCCTCTGTGGAGCAAGACTCCACTCCGTCCTTCGGCACACTCATCACCTGTGTCAACACCTGTATGCGTATCATCATGAAGGTGCACGCATGCATACATATATTATTTTAAACTTGCCTTTAATGTCTAGTTTTATACAACCCTCACTCCCCGTCATCATGTCATAATATTTATTATTACAGTTATTTTACTTGTCTACTTTTATATTAGTATATTATTTATGATTACTTATTCATTAATATTTAATGTATATTTATTTATTTTATTTATTCAATTATTATATATTTTTTGTGTAATTGTCCACAATACCATACTTTTTTTAGCAACTTTGTAGATGTTTTGTTTTATTACTCACATTATTAGTAGATGTATCAATAATTATGTAAGTATTAATATTTTTGACACATTGTCAACACCATTGGACAGAGGTTTACTCTGAATATGAGTGTCAAAGTAAAGTTTATTATTATTATTCCTATGGATTCTCAGTCTTCTCCCGTTGATCTCTTGCGGCTGTCACCATTTCACTTAGTCTGTTCACCCTCTTGACTTGACGTCTCCATCTATCACGATTCTACGCTACTCTCTCTCACCCTCACCAGTTCACCCCCCCCCTTGTGAGATCTCTTAGCATTAACTCTCCATCTTAGTTTCAGTCTTCCTCTTCTCCTGTTACCTTCTTTTATTTTCCATGATCTCTGGTCAGTCTCATGTTGTGTTGTTCTTGTCTTGTTGCCCTGTTTGTCCGGGGTAAGGCTCGCTTCAATGTTCGTCATCGATTTCTGTTTTATTTTCCTTTTCTTTCCCATCACTGATCTTGCCCTGGTGTCTCCACCAAGCGTCTCCACTCCCCTCTATCTTTCACTGCTGTCTCCACCAAGCGTCTCCACTCCCCTCTATCTTTCACTGCTGTCTCCACCAACCATCTCCACTCCCCTCTATCTTTCACTGCTGTCTCCACCAACCGTCTCCACTCCCCTCTATCTTTCACTGCTGTCTCCACCAACCGTCTCCATTCCCTTCTATCTTTCACTGCTGTCTCTACCAACCGTCTCCACTCCCCTCTATCTTTCACTGCTGTCTCCACCAACCGTCTCCATTCCCCTCTATCTTGCCCTGGTGTCTCCACCAAGCGTCTCCACTCCCCTCTATCTTTCACTGCTGTCTCCACCAACCGTCTCCATTCCCTTCTATCTTTCACTGCTGTCTCCACTCTCCTCTATCTTTCACTGCTGTCTCCACCAACCATCTCCACTCCCCTCTATCTTTCACTGCTGTCTCCACCAACCGTCTCCATTCCCTTCTATCTTTCACTGCTGTCTCCACCAACCATCTCCACTCCCCTCTATCTTTCACTGCTGTCTCCACCAACCATCTCCACTCCCCTCTATCTTTCACTGCTGTCTCCACCAACCATCTCCACTCTCCTCTATCTTTCACTGCTGTCTCCACCAACCATCTCCACTCCCCTCTATCTTTCACTGCTGTCTCCACCAACCGTTTCCACTCCCCTCTATCTTTCACTGCTGTCTCCACCAACTGTCTCCATTCCCTTCTATCTTTCACTGCTGTCTCCACCAACCGTCTCCACTCCCCTCTATCTTTCACTGCTGTCTCCACCAACCATCTCCACTCCCCTCTATCTTTCACTGCTGTCTCCACCGACCGTCTCCACTCCCTTCTATCTTTCACTGCTGTCTCCACCAACCATCTCCACTCCCCTCTATCTTTCACTGTTGTCTCCACCAACCATCTCCACTCCCCTCTATCTTTCACTGCTGTCTCCACCAACTGTCTCCATTCCCTTCTATCTTTCACTGCTGTCTCCACCAACCATCTCCACTCCCCTCTATCTTTCACTGCTGTCTCCACCAACCATCTCCACTCCCCTCTATCTTTCACTGCTGTCTCCACCAACTGTCTCCATTCCCTTCTATCTTTCACTGCTGTCTCCACCAACTGTCTCCATTCCCTTCTATCTTTCACTGCTGTCTCCACCAACCATCTCCACTCCCCTCTATCTTTCACTGCTGTCTCCACCAACTGTCTCCATTCCCTTCTATCTTTCACTGCTGTCTCCACCAACCATCTCCACTCCCCTCTATCTTTCACTGCTGTCTCCACCAACCATCTCCACTCCCCTCTATCTTTCACTGCAGTCTCCACCAACTGTCTCCATTCCCTTCTATCTTTCACTGCTGTCTCCACCAACCATCTCCACTCCCCTCTATCTTTCACTGCTGTCTCCACCAACCATCTCCACTCCCCTCTATCTTTCACTGTTGTCTCCACCAACCATCTCCACTCCCCTCTATCTTTCACTGCTGTCTCCACCAACTGTCTCCATTCCCTTCTATCTTTCACTGCTGTCTCCACCAACCATCTCCACTCCCCTCTATCTTTCACTGCTGTCTCCACCAACCATCTCCACTCCCCTCTATCTTTCACTGCTGTCTCCACCAACTGTCTCCATTCCCTTCTATCTTTCACTGCTGTCTCCACCAACTGTCTCCATTCCCTTCTATCTTTCACTGCTGTCTCCACCAACCATCTCCACTCCCCTCTATCTTTCACTGCTGTCTCCACCAACTGTCTCCATTCCCTTCTATCTTTCACTGCTGTCTCCACCAACCATCTCCACTCCCCTCTATCTTTCACTGCTGTCTCCACCAACCATCTCCACTCCCCTCTATCTTTCACTGCAGTCTCCACCAACTGTCTCCATTCCCTTCTATCTTTCACTGCTGTCTCCACCAACCATCTCCACTCCCCTCTATCTTTCACTGCTGTCTCCACCAACCATCTCCACTCCCCTCTATCTTTCACTGCTGTCTCCACCAACTGTCTCCATTCCCTTCTATCTTTCACTGCTGTCTCCACCAACCATCTCCACTCCCCTCTATCTTTCACTGCTGTCTCCACCAACCATCTCCACTCCCCTCTATCTTTCACTGCTGTCTCCACCAACTGTCTCCATTCCCTTCTATCTTTCACTGCTGTCTCCACCAACCATCTCCACTCCCCTCTATCTTTCACTGCTGTCTCCACCTACCGTCTCCACTCCCTTCTATCTTTCACCGCTGTCTCCACCAACCGTCTCCACTCCCCTCTATCTTTCACCGCTGTCTCCACCAACCATCTCCACTCCCCTCTATCTTTCACCGCTGTCTCCACCAACCATCTCCACTCCCCTCTATCTTTCACTGCTGTCTCCACCAACCATCTCCACTCCCCTTTGTCTTTTACTGCTGTCTCCACCAACCGTCTCCACTCCCCTCTATCTTTCACTGTTGTCTCCACCAACCATCTCCACTCCCCTCTATCTTTCACTGTTGTCTCCACCAACCATCTCCACTCCCCTCTATCTTTCACTGCTGTCTCCACCAACTGTCTCCATTCCCTTCTATCTTTCACTGCTGTCTCCACCAACCATCTCCACTCCCCTCTATCTTTCACTGCTGTCTCCACCAACCATCTCCACTCCCCTCTATCTTTCACTGCTGTCTCCACCAACTGTCTCCATTCCCTTCTATCTTTCACTGCTGTCTCCACCAACTGTCTCCATTCCCTTCTATCTTTCACTGCTGTCTCCACCAACCATCTCCACTCCCCTCTATCTTTCACTGCTGTCTCCACCAACTGTCTCCATTCCCTTCTATCTTTCACTGCTGTCTCCACCAACCATCTCCACTCCCCTCTATCTTTCACTGCTGTCTCCACCAACCATCTCCACTCCCCTCTATCTTTCACTGCAGTCTCCACCAACTGTCTCCATTCCCTTCTATCTTTCACTGCTGTCTCCACCAACCATCTCCACTCCCCTCTATCTTTCACTGCTGTCTCCACCAACCATCTCCACTCCCCTCTATCTTTCACTGTTGTCTCCACCAACCATCTCCACTCCCCTCTATCTTTCACTGCTGTCTCCACCAACTGTCTCCATTCCCTTCTATCTTTCACTGCTGTCTCCACCAACCATCTCCACTCCCCTCTATCTTTCACTGCTGTCTCCACCAACCATCTCCACTCCCCTCTATCTTTCACTGCTGTCTCCACCAACTGTCTCCATTCCCTTCTATCTTTCACTGCTGTCTCCACCAACTGTCTCCATTCCCTTCTATCTTTCACTGCTGTCTCCACCAACCATCTCCACTCCCCTCTATCTTTCACTGCTGTCTCCACCAACTGTCTCCATTCCCTTCTATCTTTCACTGCTGTCTCCACCAACCATCTCCACTCCCCTCTATCTTTCACTGCTGTCTCCACCAACCATCTCCACTCCCCTCTATCTTTCACTGCAGTCTCCACCAACTGTCTCCATTCCCTTCTATCTTTCACTGCTGTCTCCACCAACCATCTCCACTCCCCTCTATCTTTCACTGCTGTCTCCACCAACCATCTCCACTCCCCTCTATCTTTCACTGCTGTCTCCACCAACTGTCTCCATTCCCTTCTATCTTTCACTGCTGTCTCCACCAACCATCTCCACTCCCCTCTATCTTTCACTGCTGTCTCCACCAACCATCTCCACTCCCCTCTATCTTTCACTGCTGTCTCCACCAACTGTCTCCATTCCCTTCTATCTTTCACTGCTGTCTCCACCAACCATCTCCACTCCCCTCTATCTTTCACTGCTGTCTCCACCTACCGTCTCCACTCCCTTCTATCTTTCACCGCTGTCTCCACCAACCGTCTCCACTCCCCTCTATCTTTCACCGCTGTCTCCACCAACCATCTCCACTCCCCTCTATCTTTCACCGCTGTCTCCACCAACCATCTCCACTCCCCTCTATCTTTCACTGCTGTCTCCACCAACCATCTCCACTCTCCTTTGTCTTTTACTGCTGTCTCCACCAACCGTCTCCACTCCCCTCTATCTTTCACTGCTGTCTCCACCAACCGTCTCCACTCCCCTCTATCTTTCACTGCTGTCTCCACCAACTGTCTCCACTCCCCTCTATCTTTCACTGCTGTCTGCACCAATTGTCTCCACTCCCCTCTATCTTTCACTGCTGTCTCCACCAACTGTCTCCATTCCCTTCTATCTTTCACTGCTGTCTCCACCAACCATCTCCACTCCCCTCTATCTTTCACTGCTGTCTCCACCAACTGTCTCCATTCCCTTCTATCTTTCACTGCTGTCTCCACCAACCATCTCCACTCCCCTCTATATTTCACTGCTGTCTCCACCAACCATCTCCACTCCCCTCTATCTTTCACTGCAGTCTCCACCAACTGTCTCCATTCCCTTCTATCTTTCACTGCTGTCTCCACCAACCATCTCCACTCCCCTCTATCTTTCACTGCTGTCTCCACCAACCATCTCCACTCCCCTCTATCTTTCACTGCTGTCTCCACCAACTGTCTCCATTCCCTTCTATCTTTCACTGCTGTCTCCACCAACCATCTCCACTCCCCTCTATCTTTCACTGCTGTCTCCACCAACCATCTCCACTCCCCTCTATCTTTCACTGCTGTCTCCACCAACTGTCTCCATTCCCTTCTATCTTTCACTGCTGTCTCCACCAACCATCTCCACTCCCCTCTATCTTTCACTGCTGTCTCCACCTACCGTCTCCACTCCCTTCTATCTTTCACCGCTGTCTCCACCAACCGTCTCCACTCCCCTCTATCTTTCACCGCTGTCTCCACCAACCATCTCCACTCCCCTCTATCTTTCACTGCTGTCTCCACCAACCATCTCCACTCCCCTTTGTCTTTTACTGCTGTCTCCACCAACCGTCTCCACTCCCCTCTATCTTTCACTGCTGTCTCCACCAACCGTCTCCACTCCCCTCTATCTTTCACTGCTGTCTCCACCAACTGTCTCCACTCCCCTCTATCTTTCACTGCTGTCTGCACCAGCTGTCTCCACTCCCCTCTATCTTTCACTGCTGTCTCCACCAACTGTCTCCACTCCCCTCTATCTTTCACTGCTGTCTCCACCAACTGTCTCCACTCCCCTCTATCTTTCACTGCTGTCTCCACCAACTGTCTCCACTCCTCTCTATCTTTCACTGCTGTCTCCACCAACTGTCTCCATTCCCCTCTATCTTTCACTGCTGTCTGCACCAACAGTCTCCACTCCCCTCTATCTTTCACTGCTGTCTCCACCAACTGTCTCCATTCCCCTCTATCTTTCACTGCTGTCTCCACCAACCGTCTCCACTCCCCACTATCTTTCACTGCTGTCGCCACCGACCATCTCCACTCCCCTCTATCTTTCACTGCTGTCTCCACCAACCATCTCCACTCCCCTCTATCTTTCACTGCTGTCTCCACCGACCGTCTCCACTCCCCTCTATCTTTCACTGCTGTCTCCACCAACTGTCTCCACTCCTCTCTATCTTTCACTACTGTCTCCACCAACTGTCTCCACTCCCCTCTATCTTTCACTGCTGTCTCCAGCAACCATCTCCACTCCCCTCTATCTTTCACTGCTGTCTCCACTCCCTTCTATCTTTCGCTCTCATTCTCCACTCCTCTCCCAATCCCTCAAATCTCTCTACATAACCTCCCATCTCAGTCGTTCCCTCCTCCCTTTCCCTTCCACTCTACACGCATCTACTGTCGTTGCCAGCCGTTCTCCTCTTCACTTCACTTGTCCAGTCCACTTTAATTGACTTCACACCAGAGTGTTGATGGTAAAATGTACTTTAGAAGTCATATATTTGTATGTGTTTTTGTATGTGTGTTTGTGTATGTTCTGTTTTCTTTGCCTGGTATTGGGCTCGTTTACCTTTTGTTCATCTATGTTTAGCTGTGATGGCAAACAGAATTCATGTACTTCAGGCAATAAAGATTATTATTATAACGTTTGCTTAAAAATGTGTATAAAGTTGCAAGTAATGCAATCCTCTGTTATTTTTTGATAACTTTCAATAATAACTGCTACAGACAGGGCAGGCTCCAGTGCAATGAAACATTAATAACTGTTTTTTGTCGGTTGTGTTCAGATGGATGCCAAGAATACGTCGCCCCTGAAATCTCTCAAGCCTGAAACAACATTGAGAAGGTGCAGTATTCAGCTAACGTATAAATACCGGCTCATACACATTGTCAATTTTGATACTGCAGTGTCAGTTGAAAATGTTAACATGTTGTATCGTACTTGCTGTATGTGTTGTCAGAGAGCTAGAGGTGTCTGCAATCACTGTCCTACTTGCTGTGTTTGTTTGTTAATACAGAGATGTAGGTGTTTGTGATCACTGTCTTATTTGCAGTGTTTATTGACTGAGAGCTGGAGGTGTTTGTGATCACTGTCCTATGTGCTGTTTTATGTTTATTGACAGAGCTGGTGGTGTTTGTGATCACTGTCCTACTTGCTGTGTTTGTTTATTGACAAAGAGCTGGTGGTGTTTGTGATCACTGTCCTATTTGCTGTGTTTGTTTATTGACAGAGAGCTGGTGGTGTTTGTGATCACTGTCCTACTTGCTGTGTTTATTTGTTGGCAGGGAGCTGGTGGTGTTTGTGATCACTGTCTTACTTGCTGTGTTTGTTTGTTGGCAGGGAACAGGTGGTGTTTGTGATCACTGTCCTACTTGCTGTGTTTATTTGTTGGCAGAGAGCTGGTGGTGTTTGTGATCACTGTCCTACTTGCTGTGTTTATTTGTTGGCAGGGAGTTGGTGGTGTTTGTGATCACTGTCCTACTTGCTGTGTTTATTTGTTGGCAGAGAGCTGGTGGTGTTTGTGATCACTGTCCTACTTGCTGTGTTTATTTGTTGGCAGGGATCTGGTGGTGTTTGTGATCACTGTCCTACTTGCTGTGTTTATTTGTTGGCAGGAAGCTGGTGGTGTTTGTTCTGGAGAATGCAGTGTTTATTGACCGAGTGTTTATTGACTGAGAGCTGAAGGTGTTTGTGATCACTGTCTTACTTGCTGTGTTTGTTTGTTGGCAGAGAGCTGGTGGTGTTTGTTCTGGAGAATGCTCTCAATATCATCATGTCTCAGGCTGTGCACTATCTCAGGGAGCCACAGTTGTCTAACCGAGACAAACAGCTAGTGAAGAGAGAGCTCAGTGCCGAGTTGGTAAGTGCTTCTCTTGATTTCTGTTGTCTTTTAAGGGGAGCATTCATTTTATATCGTAGTCATGTTATACTATTATAACATACCGACTGCCCAAAAGTTGTTTAATGAACCATTTTATTTTGATGAAATAGTGTTTCGGGAGGAATCGGTTTGTTTACATGTCAGAGTGGCCCATTTGTTGTTGATGAGATAGTGTTACGGGAGGAAGCAGTTTGTTTACATGTCAGAGTGGCCCATTTGTTGTTGATGAGATAGTCTTATGGGAGGAAGCAGTTTGATTACATGTCAGAGCGGCCCATTTGTTGTTGATGAGATAGTGTTATGGGAGGAAGCAGTTTGTTTACATGTCAGAGTGGCCCATTTGTTGTTGATGAGATAGTCTTATGGGAGGAAGCAGTTTGTTTACATGTCAGAGTGGCCCATTTGTTGTTGATGAGATAGTGTTATGGGAGGAAGCAGTTTGTTTACATGTCAGAGTGGCCCATTTGTTGTTGATGAGATAGTCTTATGGGAGGAAGCAGTTTGATTACATGTCAGAGTGGCCCATTTGTTGTTGATGAGATAGTCTTATGGGAGGAAGCAGTTTGATTACATGTCAGAGCGGCCCATTTGTTGTTGATGAGATAGTGTTATGGGAGGAAGCAGTTTGTTTACATGTCAGAGTGGCCCATTTGTTGTTGATGAGATAGTCTTATGGGAGGAAGCAGTTTGATTACATGTCAGAGCGGCCCATTTGTTGTTGATGAGATAGTGTTATGGGAGGAAGCAGTTTGTTTACATGTCAGAGTGGCCCATTTGTTGTTGATGAGATAGTCTTATGGGAGGAATCAGTTTGATTACATGTCAGAGTGGCCCATTTGATTGCATGGCTTTAGGTCCAATGCTATGATAACAGCGTATTGACATTAGAAGCTCTGCCCCAATGAGGCATCACCTTCCTCGCAATTATCCAAGTTCACTATTCGGGGATTTGATTGACAGCAGAGATTTTTGTAAACATTGAACTGTTGAAGTCAAAAGTTGTTTCTGCTCTGTTAAAACACATTTTAGTTTATGCAGTATAATATTATTTTAGTATAAAAATGAACGGAAAACCTCCAATTATGAATCCTTCCATTTCCCAATTGCGACATAACATCAAAAACTGCTAGATAAACTTTAGTTAATTTAAACATTGCACAACACATAAATTCCCAGTTCAGAAGACAAAGGGATGATGACTAGTTTTTAAGTAGTACTTATATATATATCTGACAGAAGAAAAACATAACTTCACATTTCAATGAACTGACAAAATATTGTAACTGGTTCGAAGTCATTCAAAGTCCAATGTTAAGTGCTAATGCATCTCCTATAAATACATTTTTAAATCGTCGACTCCGTTGTAGAATTCCTTCCTGATGGTCGTGCAGCGCCACTTGCGCCGCGGTGGCGCCAGTTCTCCAGCTGGTGGCACTGCTCCGAACCAGCCGTTCCTGACATCACAGGTGTCAGTGTCGGGAAGTCGTTCACAGTTACACACAAGCTTCAGCACGTCCAACGACCAGGCCTACTTCAAGATGGTCGACGTATTTGTTCGTCAGGTTCTACGGTGACGACTCCTGGTGGACCATTGAAGAGTAACAACCGATCATTGTTGACGATTCCGCTGTAGTGATGCCATCGTCGAATTGACATTGGGTGGAATATAATGATTGACACCGGGTGTAATGTAAGGTGTCTGATTGACACTGGGTGTAGTGTAATGCCATTTGATTGACACTGGGTGTAATGTAATGCCATCCGATTGACACTGGGTGTAATATGATGCCATGTGACTGACATTGGATGTAATGTAACATTGTGTGACTGACACTGGTAATTGTTACACTAATGTCATCTGGCATCTAAGTTATGCCTACATTGAAGCAAACTCTAAGATTGCAGACAGTATGATGAATGTCAAATATTCTGCATTTTTACATCTCCCAATGTGGGACAAGCTCAAATTTTTCTACGCACATTAAAGTTGTGTTGATGTATTTGAGGGCTGCACTCTGGAATGCTTTTACGCTGCATGCCATCCTGTGTAAGTGCGTTCCACATTAGGAAACAGCGTAACTAGAAGCAGAGCTGGGAGATTGGGCAGCCGGTTTACAGTTAATACTCATGGACCATGGTGCTGCCTACTGCAGACTTCTACGGTGGCGATGACAGGCAAGCTGAAGCGAACCAGTCCAATGGTATAACTTGAAAAAAGTGGCATCTCTAAGGTAACACCACTAAGGCTGTGTATACTGCACAGTGGATATATTTGGAAAATGTGTGTTGTAGTCAGATGTTGTGTACTCATTTAAGCTTAGTACACTGTAATAAGTTCATGTATGTTTAACAGAAACATTGCTCTTTACTCTGCTGCTGTAGCAGTGACTGTGGTACAGTAAACATGATTTTTCATTACACATCCAAAAGTTGTCTATTTTTCAAATTTACATTTAATCAACAAGTGTAATGTGACTGGTCCAATGTTGTCACGTGTTCTTGCCCCAGGTAACATTGTGTTGTAAGACACTAGTCTACACGTGGCTAGCAGGACTGGCCGTGATGTTTCTGTAGCATGGTCTTTAGTTGCGACAAATTTGCATTTGTTCGCACGGCCATTGCCTCGAAGTGAGTACGACTGGCTCGGAAGCCCTCCTTGTGCAACAATGCTACCATCTTGTGGGACCTGCAAGAAACAAAGCCATGAGGACAATGTACCCAGGTAGTTCACGGAGAAATGTTGTTGTCACAAGTTTTATATCATGCTTAAATTAGCAGTTATTTAAAGAAATACATGTTAAACTACGTTGGCTGATGGCAACTGGACAAAATATTATTTCTAAATAGAAGAAGTTAGCGTATGACTACATATTAATTTGATTAAGTATCTCTTAATCTACAATTAATACTTGGACCAGAACAATAAAATGTACATAAAACTAACATATGTAGGAAATAAAAAAAATTAGGCAGTTAACATGTTAGATATACTTCATACTATTAAACATGATTTTATGCTGAAAAAGTTACACTTTGCACCTATGAGATAGTGTAGAAAGCGTGTTGCAAGATGAACTTACTTGGGTAGATCGACTCCCTTCACCTTCCTCCTGTGTAGATTGTAATAGAACAACGGCATTGCATCATCACTACACTGTCCACTAGCCTTGAGACGCTTACACGCAACCCCCGCATCACCGCAGCCTCTCTTTGACCCAGCCTTCATTTCATTGGCTGTGGTGTCGCCGGTTGTTTTGTCGGGCGAATTGACAGCGTTTGTGGTCTGTGGTTGGCCAGAGCCACAGTCTGCCTCCGTCATCATGACTCCGAGTAGAGATCGAAGTCTGTCACTGAATTGTTTATGCTTCGTGGCCGAGGTGAACATCTTTTGGAGGAATGTCGTTTTGTAGAGGGCGCCACACCTGTTTATGAATAGAACAGAAATTAATTGACACATTCACTATAATACAAATATTAATAGACTACTGACATGTTTGGCAGTGACATTTGACCAGTTGTTCTCTCTCTTGTTATTCAACTCACCACATTGGTCCAAGCAGCACCGCCATCTTGCTACCGGCATTCTCTGTGTGACAACTGCAGGGAAGTAGACCATAAATGTTCTCTGTAAACATAGACACAAAGTCGTTGATGGTTATTAAAATATTTTTATCATTAATCAGTTCACAAAGAAAAAAACTTACAATGTTCATAACATGTTTTATCAACTTTATTTTTATTTTACTTATCTATTGACATATCTTCAACAACTGTCAACGATAGGAGCGTCATCGATTCGCCATTTTAGAAATTAACTGTCTCCAAGGTCAGGCACTGCCTGCACATTATGGTTTTGGACTGCTTTTTTCGGTATTTGCTATTCGATGGTACTATTACGAGACTATTGCAACAGTATTGCAATGGTAATCCAGCTACCACAACAGTAAACCTATCCCAAGTCATCCCTAAGTGGGGCACACTGGTAGAGTATCAGACTGTCGATCAAGGGGTCCAGGGTTCGAATCCATCTGCTGACCACCGTTTTGAAACTTGGGTACTTTCATTCACTTCATACTGCCTGCGTGTTGTGGAAGACACTATAAGCCGTTGGTTCCTTCAACCTGGTGGCTAGGCCAGGGAGGCAAAAGCTCCCACACATGGAAATGGAATAAACCTGTAGTGGACTCACATCGCCTATGGTCTTGATCTACAAAGCCCATACAGATGCTGCTTTAGCTGCTGCCAAACACCTGCTCTAACAATGAAATAAGCACCATGAGTGCCTTCTAGGCAGACACCGGCGTTATATCAAATCACATTATTAATTACTTGGAAAAATGTCCATCCCTGGAGGGGATAACTTGGTAGATCATATGCGGCCAATTTTGATTGAGTTTGTTATATACATTGTGATAGTTTTGGGTGTGCCCAATCGATCGAAGATGGTTTCCTCATCATCCAAGGTTTTTGCCTAAAACAGCTATATGTAAAAAAAACTGACATTGGAGCTATTTTCTTGTGTTAGATGTACTGCATGCTAGAGCAGATCATACTATACTAAAATATATGCTTCCTTTTGTGTCCATGATGTCAAGTTCACAAGGTCAAGGTGATGACCTCTATGTGCCGCACGATCCGCATATGTTAAAAAATTCAAAGTGATGCATTGAAGTGTTGCATTGAACTGATGCTTTGGAGTGATGCATTGAAGTGTTGCATTGAAGTGTTGCACTGAAGTGATGCATTGAAGTGATGCATTGTGGCCGGTCTAATGGCAGCTGATTGGATGCAGAGAATGCTGCCCTCAAAACAATGTCATCATGGTTGAGACAGTCCCTTTTCATCAGCCGCTGCGCATGAGCGATCCAGTCTTCTACCGAACAGGTTGAGGTTGCGCCTCCAGTTGATGGCGAAGTGGCGGCGTTCTGAGATTAGACTGAAGCTGGCGGGTCGGCAGTCTGAGACGGGACAGATGGAGGCGGGTCGGCAGTCGGAGACAAGACAGATGGTGGCAGGTCGGCAGTCTGAGACAGGACAGATGGTGGTGGGTCGGCAGTCTGAGACAAGACAGATGGTAGCAGGTCGGCAGTCTGAGACAGGACAGATAGTGGCGGGTCGGCAGTCCGAGACAGGACAGATGGTGGTGGGTCGGCAGTCTGAGACAAGACAGATGGTGGTGGGTCAGCAGTCTGAGACAAGACAGATGGTAGCGGGTCGGCAGTCCGAGACAGGACAGATGGTGGCGCGTCGGCAGTCTGAGACAGGACAGATAGTGGCGGGTCAGCAATCTGAGACAAGACAGATGGTGGCGGGTCAGCAATCTGAGACAAGACAGATGGTGGTGGTCAGCAGTCTGAGACAAGACAGATGGTGGCGGTCAGCAATCTGAGACAAGACAGATGGTGGCGGGTCGGCAATCTGAGACAGGACAGATGGTGGCGGGTCAGCAATCTGAGACAAGACATATGGTGGCGGATCAGCAATCTGAGACAAGACAGATGGTGGCGGGTCAGCAATCTGAGACAAGACAGATGGTGGCGGGTCAGCAATCTGAGACAAGACAGATGGTGGCGGGTCAGCAATCTGAGACAGGACAGATGGTGGCGGGTCAGCAATCTGAGACAGGATAAAAGTTGGTGGCCAACAACAAATTGTATAGCTTTACAATAACACAATAATGTATTGGCAATTTACAACTATTTTAGACCAAAAACCTTTTATTTTGACCTTTATCTCGTGATTTGGATGATGAAAACCCCTTTGATTGATCGGGCATACCCAAAACTATCATAATGCATACCAAACTCATCAGAATTGGCCTATTATTTGGTTGTGATATGACCATATCGTGTTTTAGCCATTTTGAATTTATGTTAATTAGGGGGGTGTTAACCAACACCAAGAGGTGTGTCCAATATCAGGATTTGATTAGTACCTATCAAAGGTCACATGTGCCAAATTTGGTGATTTCTTAAAAAACATTATGTCCAAAAACTGACCCTAAGACAACAGACTACATGTTACATTTTATATTGCAAACAATTGATTTACCCTACAATCGGTGATAACTCTCACACCACAAGGAATTTCAAAAAAGTACTGATGTGACTTTTCTTTCACAGGGTCATAGAAGCCCTGAAAGTTTGGCGTCTGTGATACAAACCTTCTAGGACGAATGTTAACATAACCACCTATATAGGCTAGCTCGGTTATAGTTAGATTAGACAAGTGAGAAGAAGACGAGAGTTAGACCCACCTACGGGTGCGTGTGTGTCTGGGTGCACCGCCCACTCCTCACACATCTGACAGTGCAGGACCGGTCGCAACTGTTGCACACACGTGTCTGCGTGCGTCGCCCCTCGACGGATGTACAGCGCCACCTGGATGAAGTGTTCGACAGCGACTGTGTACAGCACTTCGACTCCCTTGTTGCAGCGAGCCGCGGCCCTGCAAAGCACATCGTCGCACTGTTCATTTCGACACATACTTTGTTAACATTTTCCCTTTTGAACGTTCAAAAGAAAAACATTTTAACAAAGTATGCGTCGAGATCTTTTTTAATTGCAGTGGAACCTCACTATTAAGGTCACCCTCGGGAATGGGTGAAAGTGACCTGAATATCAAGGTGACCATATTAGCGGGATTAATCTCCTACACTTTATTGTTTTCAAAACAATTTGAGATGGTCTTAGGGTGACCTTATTTGCAAGGTGGCTGTATTAGAAAGGTGATTGTAAAGCGGGGTTCAACTGCATAACATTTTGTGTGTCCTTTCAGAAGTGTGACAATAATTACTGGCATTACGTTTTGTTAAACACTGCTGTCTTTGGGGATTTCTCTTATTTCGTATGAAATTGATTGAGATTTTAATGGTAGAAATGTTCTGACTAAAGTTACCTGGAATCAGCTGCGGTACTAATCTGTAAAATTGCGAACTTGTTGAACATCAAAGGGTATTTTAATTACCCCAGCTCACCTTTGTAATAGTGCCAATAAAGCTTATTTTGAAAGAGGATGTTTTGCTTACAGGCAAAACTTTCAAATTACAAACATAGGTACGGACTTATATTAAACACAATTTGGTGTGCAATAGACCTCAACATATTTAATGTAGTCTTAAGAACATTATACGAATTAATAAAAGAAAAACAAAAAAGACTGCCTCGTTTTAAACAAGGATCTGTGCTGCCACCTACAAATATGATGGTGTACACTACAACGTTGTGTGCTGCCACCTATGAACATGATGATGGCTCGTGCTGCCACCTACATGGCTTAGTGTCTGCAACAAAGACATGTGCTTAAAATATCTGTGCTGCCACCTACAAACCTAACGGCGGCTGCGATGAGGATCCGTGCTGCCACTTCCTTCATATAATCTGCCTTCATTGTATACGCGCTGTAGTTGCGAAGTGTCACTTGTGAACATTTCCCATAGAGCGCTGCGACATCAGTAGAGGTCAGCACTAGTACACCCTTGTTGTAGATGTTACGAAACGCTGCGTCGAGGTATTGAACGGTGGTGCCATAAGGGTCTAGGTGACTGCATGGGAAAAATGAAACAAAAAAAGTTCATAAGCATGGAAATTTTTCAGTTTAAAAAACTCAAATAGAATATATTTTAAAGTTACAATTGACCAATTTTTAAAGAGGACCCTGCAAATCATTTAGCCCATCAGATTCATTCATGTGCAATTCTGTAGAGTTTAAATAATATGCACACTTTAAGAAAATGTCTACGCACTTTTGTTAAAATGATCAAAGATTGACTATGATCATTAGTTTCGGTAACATGCAAAAGTATGAAAGTTTTATATTATAATACTCTGCACTGGACTAAACATACCATGCTAGCAGGTTTTGTTCAATGCATTTTCGTTTGGCCCAAAAAAATTATATAGTACACATCAACAAAAATGATTACTTACATGAAATAGGACTGCCTCCAACACATGATAACTTACACGAAACGGAATGGTCTCAGAAACATGATGACTTACATGAAATGGAACTGCCTCTGGTGCATGATGACATTAGCATCTCCTTGGACCACTTCAATGGCAGACAGATGCTCCTTTCCTGTTGCATTGTGGGATTGCTGTGTCTCGACTGCATTGTTCTCATCTCCAGGTTTCTATGGCACAACACAGTTAACATAAACGCTACTGCAAATTGATTTCAATTCAACTGTCTGCTTGCCTTGCTTATCAACATTAATTTATAAAAAACAAAGCTACGTATTTGACTGAAAATTCTGCAGAAAAAGACAAAAATGGCCGGTACTTTTCGGCAGCATTTGACTATGTGAGTCCTAACGATGAATCACAGAGATAACCTGGAATATCATTTGAAGGTTGTTTTGTGACTTGCAATTTCTCTGCTTTCTCCAGACAGTAGAAGGCCTACCCAGTAGTTTGTAGAATAGGCACCTTCACCATTTTGTTTAGACGACGTTTTACATGGTCTTTAAATAGTGTGATTCATTTGTTTAGATGTGGTTAAGGGTAGCACAAAACACACTCTTTATGAGCAAAAATATGTATTTATGCCATACCTAATTAGAAGTTTTGGCTTGCAGACAGAAGACTGGACAACATTTGGTCCATATCCACACACCAAATATGCAAGTTTGCAGAACCCTGGTCTATAACATAATCTAAACCACACGTTCACGGGTTACCAGATGTAAAGATCAATGTTAATCCTCTTAAAGATTTTGACCAAAGTATGCACTCATATTGAGATTGTACACATTATTAAATGTTGCCACAATACAGCTGCGTAATAGCGGCCTATCCTCACCTGACATGCAGCCACTGTGATGTTGTTCTTGGCGCAGTTGATTCGGATCTCTTCAACTGACGTCTTCTCTTTCTCATTAACTGTCACTTCCACTGTACTCCCCAGGTGGTGCTTCCACTGTAGTCCACCAATACCTGAAACAGAAATTTGTAGCATTGTTTATTTCCGAAACTGTGCTCAAATAATGAAATTTGTCATGTCAACAATTTCCTTTCATCAGAACAGTTTTTAATTAATTATAAAATAGTAATTTGTTTTGCGAGTCTGAGACTTTCTTAGGCAGTCAATTGTAATAATCTTATTAATTTCATTATTATTCACTTCACTGTTTATTTGGTTTCCATCTTATGCTCTCACCTGGCTATCTATAAATGTCACGTACAATGGTATCTAAAAATATCTATACAAATAATGCGCTAACTTGGAGGCACTATAAGTGTATCACCTCCCAGGTGCCACAGTCCACTCATATCTTTCTATATATTAATGTGCTAACATGGAGGCACTATACGTGTATCTCCTCCCAGGTGCCACAGTGCACTCATATATTTCTATAAATTAATACGTTAACTTGGAGGCACTATAAGTGTATCACCTCCCAGGTGCCACAGTCCACTCATATCTTTCTATATATTAATGTGCTAACATAGAGGCACTATACGTGTATCTCCTCCTAGGTGCCACAGTCCACTCATATCTTTCTATATATTAATGTGCTAACATGGAGGCTCTACAAGTGTATCTCCTCCCAGGTGCCACAGTCCACTCATATCTTTCTATATATTAATGAGCTAACTTGGAGGCACTATAAGTGTATCTCCTCCCAGGTGCCACAGTCCACTCATATCTTTCTATATATTAATGAGCTAACATGGAGGCACTATAAGTGTATCTCCTCCCAGGTACCACAGTCCACTCATATCTTTCTATATATTAATGTGCTAACATGGAGGCACTACAAGTGTATCTCCTCCCAGGTGCCACAGTCCACTCATATCTTTCTATATATTAATGTGCTAACATGGAGGCTCTATAAATGTATCACCTCCCAGGTGCCACAGTCCACTCATATCTTTCTATATATTAATGTGCTAACTTGGAGGCACTATAAGTATATCACCTCCCAGGTGCCACAGTCCACTGATATCTTTCTATATATTAATATGTTAACTTGGAGGCAATACAAGTGTATCTCCTCCCAGGTACCACGGTCCACTCATATCTTTCTAGTTATCAATACGTTAACTTGGAGGCATTACAAGTTTATCTCCTCCCAGGTGCCACAGTCCACTCATATCTTTCTAGTTATCAATATACTAACTTGGAGGCACTATAAGTTTATCTCCTCCCAGGTGCCACAGTCCACTCATATCTTTCTATACATTAATGTGCTAACATGGAGGCACTACAAGTGTATCTCCTCCCATGTGCCACGGTCCACTCATATCTTTCTATAAATTAATACACTAACTTGGAGGCACTACAAGTGTATCTCCTCCCAGGTACCACGGTCCACTCATATCTTTCTAGTTATCAATACGTTAACTTGGAGGCACTACAAGTTTATCTCCTCCCAGGTGCCACAGTCCACTCATATCTTTCTAGTTATCAATACACTAACTTGGAGGCACTATAAGTTTATCTCCTCCCAGGTGCCACAGTCCACTCATATCTTTCTATACATTAATGTGCTAACATTGAGGCACTACAAGTGTATCTCCTCCCAGGTGCTACGGTCCACTCATATCTTTCTATGGTCATTCACTTCCTTCGACCATACTACTACTTGGCAATGCATTTCAAAAAACAGAAGTTGTTATTTAGAGTTATTTACCATTATATCTTTGTGGAGACATTGAGGCCAGCCATTCCCTAGGTGGCAGCATTAGCTCAAAATACTGGCTGGCTGTAAGCTAGTTAATATAATCACCCTCATTTCCATGCACATGTATTTTATTGATATGAATGCACTAACAGTGCAGAGCATCTATGGACTCTGTGATCGAAGCTATTCATTTAAACATCAAGGTAATCTGTTGTCCTAAGTGGAAATTTAAATTAATATATGTGCTGCCACCTGGTGTCCTGTTTGGAAACTAAGTCACACATTTCTCAACACAACTTGGCAGCTCTACAACAACCTACCAGTGGCGGCAAAGGTGTCAAGGCAGGTGACGGTATTGCTGGCATCTTCACAGTGGGCAAGTAAAGCTGTCAATACAAACTCCCTGCAACCACATCAACAGACACTGTCAGACAGACATCACATCAGTGCTTTAATTTTCTTATACCTGCACAAAAATAGCAAAGGATCGAAGGATTCTTCTAGCAGAAAACAATTTCCAGCAAATATGCAAGGAATTGGGCGTGAATGTCCTTTTCTGCAATGATGCAAACAATATACGTAAATGTCACTAAGTCTTGTTCTCAGTATTCCACTGCGATGTATGCATGACGTAAGCTACAGTGATTGACATAGTACTCATTTGTAGATAATCTAGGACCTACAAATATGCAACACAATTTTATGAATTTATGGCCCCAAATATGCCAGAGTTATATACATAGAGTAAGTTGGGGCATACGCCTAGTATTCAGGATATCGGATGCTGAGAAAAGAATCCTTTAGGTGTATATCGTCTTTGTGTTATGGATAATCTAGTTTAGTTTCTTAGGTACATTCTTTGTGTTGACATTTTAACGAGTCTAATTTTTGAAACAAGTTGTAGTCATTTTAGTGGTAGTCTTACCATGCATCATGAGGTCCACCCACGTGGCAAAATGGAGAGGGGCAAATTGTTATTTTGAAATCTTATTGCTAGATAGGCTGGGAGGGCATTTCACCCCAGAGGGGGCTTTTTACCCCCTTCTATTCTATTGTCAGGATCAGCCAACAAAATTCTTGACCAAGGTCAATCAATCTTCATCCTTGACCAAGGCTGCATGCATGCATTGACTAATTTAAAAAATGACCACACCGCTAATTAATCCTTAGCCCTGATTTGATTGCATTACTAACAGCATATTATTATTACATGTGGGGTGTGGTGGTAAGTTCATTGAGCGGGTGTGGGGTATCAATACACCCAATGAATGCTGCTTCGAAACTTGCACAATTTAATTTACCCACTTTGTCTATGTCTTTTGGAAGAGACACTAAATGTTGGGAGGGGCCAGATTAATATTCTATTTGGTTAGTGCGCAAGTGATCACAACATTGGTGTCAATGCCAATATATAAGGATAATCTGTCAGAGGAAATACCATTTCCCATGCAAGGAGTAAATGTGTAATCTATATTATAGCTGACTCACTATTATAAGTCTTAAACTCTTTAGTATAGCGAAGGACACTAATAATAAAGAACTCTAGAAACTCTTAGTGCAGTATGCTAGAACTACTGAGTATATCCAGATAAATCATTCATCCCAACTAGTTAGGGCTTAGCATTAGTTAGACCTTAAATAATCTTATGGAACAATAATAGTATGCATGGTTACCTAATAAACATTTAACACATAAACGTTTACAAGTTGTTATTGGTGCCATGTATTTTGACAGCTTTTATACTCTGGCACAATCATCACTCAGTGTCAACATCACTATTTGTGTTTCTCTTGATTGAGAGACTTAATTATTTGTTGACCAGTAACTGTGGATTATGACAGTATCAGTCAGTGACTGTCTGTGACGTATGTGTGCACGCGTGCACGTTCTTGCGTGCGTGTACACGTGTGATGATGATGATTTATTTCAATATACATACATAAAATATAAATGCAGGGTACATTAAATATAAAGGATGACACAAGAAAGTGCAAGCACTTGTTTCCATTGTGGTCCTTGGACAGACAAACAAATACATGACACAGATATTAACAGAATATGACAAAATAACAGACTAAAACAACAATAATAAATAAATACTAGTTACTGAATCAGATGTCAAAAGACATTGATAATTATGATATTAAGAAAGGAGGGACATTACCTCCTGATTATAAGCACTATTAAGTCATTTGAAAAACCGACTAATGTACTACAAATACTTAATACTTAATACATTTTTTTTAATTAAACACTTTTAACAAAAGATGCATCATCAATAAACTTTAAAATATATTATAAATAAAAAAATATATAATACAGGTATCTCAAAAATAAGATTGAATTAAAAGTAAATAAATGAGCTGGCTGATCATTAAGATAACTGAACAAAAACTGTTTCACTAAATGTTTAAATCAGTTCTTGTTCGTAGCACCTTGTATGTTATATGGCAATTCATTCCATTCCTGTATACCTGGTAGTAAAAAGATGTCTGATCGAAAGATTTAACATACGGCACATGAAGAGACAAAGTACTAGATCTTGTATTTATACCGTGCTGCTTACGTGTTACGTTGACAGAATCGGACAAATAAATCGGTGCTCTGTCATTGACAATATTATAGACAAGGTTCAATTTTAGTTGCTTAACCCGTAGATCCACTGGTAACATATTGACCTGTCTAAACTCCGTTGATCCAATGTGGGTTCCGGCTGGTGCATTGAGAAGGAAACGGATTACCTTGTTCTGGGTACACTGTAGTCTAGTTTTATATTTCTTGGTTAAACCTGAGAACCATAATCAAATTGACATTGTATTAAGGCAGAGGTAAGTAGTTTTTTGTTTTCATGTTGACATTTCTTGTTTGCCTATAAAAGAATTTTAACTTAGCATTTGATTTACAAATTATCTTCTCAGCCACTCCTTCTCCAGTTAGTGACTGGTCTAACTATGTGTGTGCGTGTGTATGTATGTACGTGCATGTGTTTGTTTGTGTGTGCATGCGTTTATGTGTTTATGTGCGTGTGTGCGTGTGTGCGTGTGTGTTTCTCTAACTGACTGTCAGTCTGTGACAGTCTGTCTCATTCAGACTCTCAGTGCCTCGGCGGTCTCAGACTCAGTCAGTCAGTCAGTGACACACTGTCACACACAGTCACAGTGTCTACGACTACGATTCTGACCTGCATATCTTCATTACAGGATTGTAAAATGTCTTGCAATGTGTCGGGTTGTCGTGGTTAGGCGTCACTTGTATCTTCACGCCATTCTCTTCAACGACTTTTGCCTCAGACATGACAATATTGATGCGACAGAGCGTTATATTATTACTTTGGCATGCAAACGTCGTGCACGTGTGCTGCAATCAACACGACTACCGCTAGTCGTTATAACGGTTTACGAAAGTTGAATGCACATCAGTTATCTTTTCCCGAACCCATGTGGTTCCTGTCAAGGCAAACATTCGGCACGTGTAGAACTTAGTTTAAAAACATTGCAATTTTTACAACTATGCAAATAACTACAATGGCAGAAGACGAACCCGTTTTGAACATTACGACAGAACATTTTTCTGGGCGACCAAAAACGAAATCAAAACTAAACCGGAGTGAACGTGTAAGTTTGACAACATACATGATGATGATGATGCAGCTGCAAATGCAATGCTAGATTTATCGTGACTGTCACTATCAGACACTGACTGAGTGAGAGTGAGACACTGGGAGACTGGCAGTATACTGACTACTGGCAGTGCCACTGAGTGACTGTCACTGCCAGTTGCTGACATTCACATTGTCTTTGTTTGTAGTGCAGCGTAGTGGCAAGTGATGGTATAACTGTAAACTAGTGCTGGTTCGATACTCGATATATCAAAGTATCGCGATACCTGTGAAAGTTCGATACCGATATTTTTTGGTATCGCAATACTTTGATATATCGGGTATCGAACTGCAAGTAGTGTTGGTTCGATACTTCAATACCTTCAATATATTGACTCCATTCGATATCTACGATGCCGAAGTTACAGATACAATACGGGACCATCGCTGACACCACTACGTCTACGGGCTTTACTTGCCTCGGAAACTCCGGACAGTAACGTTACGGATGTCTATTGGCTGATTGACATTGAATGACGTCAGTATATTTGGGGAAATCACCAAATTGGTGCAACTTGCAAGTTGATTGGCTATATGACGTAGAAAAACACCTTGTAAATTGATTGATCTTTGATTTTCGACAATTTTTTAAGGATAACTCCGCAAATTTACTCCATCCTAATAATAATAAGGAGGCAGACTAGCAGACAGACACTATGATATGCCCTGACATGGTAACTGATGCGATATTTGTACGTGAAAATGTATTCTGAAGCCGACTGCTTCGAAATGGAGTGAATGGCACCTATTTTCGCCCAGCTGCAGGTCATCCATGAAGCAATTTTGGCGGTCACAAACTTAATGTTACTTTCAAAGACAGTACCTAATTAAAAAAATTATTTATATTGCGAAGTTGACCAAGTCCATCAGTTTAATTTACTGGTTGGTTAGTTTAAGAAACGAGCCACAAAATAAGAAGGTTGACATAATATATTTCACAAATTTGTATAGTTCTGCTCCGTGGTGCGACATGTTGCATTTTAATAGATCTATTCCCGTGGCGGTATTACAACACAATTATCCAAGATATATATACAGTTGTTATGCCTTTGTTTTCTGGAAAGAATGATGTATAAAATAAAATCAACTTACTCATGGAGAAACTTTCTCATGAATAGTAAAGTCACAAGTCAACTCACATTTGTGATTTGAATTTGTTGGAAAATGTTTTGTCATATGCCGGCCCACATTGTTACCAAACATCAGATTGGCCAATGTAACTAGATAGTTTGTTTTAATCTGTTTTCTAATTAAATCACATCTAAAAGTGCAATGGGAAATAATAAAGTTACGTCCATTTTAAATAAAGACCTGTCATTTTCTGATGCTGACAAAATAAAACAAATTATGGTCAGGAAGTGGCTGTATTTCCTCTGCACAAGCTTAAGTGTAAATCAGTTAAAAAAAAACATTAGTATTTGTGAATCTAGTTTCAAAAAGTTAATATAAGTAATTATTAAAACGCAACAAAATAGCCTTGATTACCCAGGCTTTGTTTGGTGGCACTGTCTTTTCCTGTTTGGTGGCGCCACTATTTGGTGTTTTTTATTTTTCAATTGCAATCATAATACATATATTTTCCCCTTTGAATTAGAAACACGCAATCAGTTTATTTGTACAAACATATATTCTAATTTGTCTTTTTAATGTAATAAATTATTCGTTGTGATGATTGGAACAGCTAGGCGTATCTAATGTAATAAGATCCCAATCTGTATTTTATAATATTTTCCTAACAGGCACATAAACTGCTATTTGTAAACAGTGTTAGGGTGTAGTTTTTTTACTAATAATTTAATTTCAATATTTTATTACTAAGTATTTTATTACAATTGCCTAGACGTTGTTATAACAACATTTACTATAGTGATTAATTAGAAAAATTACAAATATAATTTGTTTATTGAAATAAGTGATAACTGCATAATAATCGTTTTTGCATGAATAATGTTCAGTCAGTTTATCAATGTCGATGATCAAGTTGAAAAATAAATAGATGTACCGTATCGTTCCCCATAGATGCTCAGTGCCAAGACCGCAACACCTTGCAGCAAGACACACGCATTATGAATTATCTAACAATTTTCTGCAAGGTGGCAGCAGCAGCAATATTGCCCAAATTTGTCATCTATGACATTAACAAGCATTCATTCATTAAATGTCTATATTTTCAAGCATGCTTCCCTAATGGAAAAAGGATGGGTGCTTCTATTGGATAATATCCTTCTATCGGGAATTATACTCTGTGAATTGGAATTACAACGTAAGTATGGAGTATCGAACATAATTCTGGTATCAATTGATATCGGAGAAATCAGGTATCGAACTAGCACTAGTGCCAACTGTTTTGTGCATGCGTGCGTGCGTGCATGCGTATGTGTGTCACTGTGAGTCAACAGTTACAATCTGTACATGTCGGTGAAATGTGGGCTGTGGCTAGACATAACATTACCTATTGACGTCGATGGCATGCAATTTGGGGTCATCACCCGTGATCACCGTCATGTTGCACTTACACGTTATTTTACCAGGCAGCAACAGGTGAATCAAAAAACATTGTATCTGATTTTATTTTTAATTCCGTATTAAATTATATGTTTTTTGTTTGACACTAATGCTATCATAATCAGACATAGAGAGTATGCCAGATTCTCCAAGACAAGTCCTTGTTTCAACACAGTGCTCAGGATGTTTTCATGAATCATATCATCATAAGATCTGTACCATTACATACCAGGCACTGTCCAGTAAGCAATCATCTTATTTGCATTCACTGCTTACTCCTGTAAGAAAACCTATCCAGCTTCGATCATCTAGTTCTGACCTACTTTTTGTTCCTAGAGTCAACACTAACATTGGAACTAGGGCTTTTTCTGTTGCTGCCCCAACTCTTTGGAATATGCTCCCTCTTAGTGTTAGAAAATAAAAAAAAATTCCATCGTCATTTAAAAACTTATCTTTACAACTTTGCATATGCACCATAGCTCCCTAGCGCCTTGACCCATCTGTTGACAACTGGAATACTGCTTATGGATTTTTTAGATTGAGCAATCCTTTTGTTTTGATGCGCCTCTGAGCTTGGTTTTCCAAGGATTTAGGTGCAATAGAAGATATCTTATTATTATTATATCTACTGTTTCAGATGAGAAAAAATCGACAGGCTACGGAACATGATGATACAAAACTGCAAGACGATGTTAAAGATGATGAGACAGGTGACAGTAAACCTACAAATAAGACAAGGAAGAGTGCACCGCTGCCACCAACAACTGGACACCTGCCGTCATTCTCATCTTTGTTTACCAACAATCCAGATATTCCATCCGTTCAGAAGTAGGTTTTATGGAACAGATTATGGAACAATTCACCAGAATGTAGATATTCTGACGTCATTTTTGCTTTCCCCATATACAATGAATCAGCAAAAGTGCAGTGTAGGAATACTTTTCAACATTGGTATGCTTCTTGGTGTTCTGAACGCTGAGGTGGTGATAGTTCGTCCCAGTCTTTGATATTATCAATGGTCGTGGATTGATTGCTTCTGCCGCCATTTAAAAGTGTGGGCAATTTTCTTAACTGCAAATCAACTCAATTCACTCAGCTGTGTAATGCAGATAAACTAGAACTTGATAATATTACAGAAAAAGTAATTGGGGAATACATCTTTTACACAGAAAAAACAAGACTAATAATTGCTGAAATACTTCTAAAAATTGATGAGTAAACTATTACTATCTGAATAATGATGTTTCTTTAAAATAAAGTTAATAAACTGTTGCCTGTTATTTGGGTCTCATTGCAGCATTCCAGTTCAGCAAGTGAAAGAATCCATGTTTTCTGGGAACAGATTTGCAGATTTAAAGCTTCACCCTTATATGGTAAGACCAGAAATTGCAGTTTTGTCTTTCTGCACAACTATAGTGTGCAACACCCTATGTTGTTGTTGCTCTCCATTTTCTTCCTGAAAGTCTTCATTAACAGTTCTTAGTTTCTTCTTTTTGTTCCCCTTAGGCCTTTGCTGTTCGTGCACTGCTCTCTCTCTCTACCACCTGTTTCCAGTCCTCGCTACCATTCTCTACTCGTCTCCCTCCAAAACTCTACAACCCTCCCATCTCAGTTTTGGTCATCCTTGTTGCCTTCTATCTTCCACTTTAAGGGTATCCACCCTCTTAGCCAACCGTTCTTCCATATTGCCGGTCCATTCTCTTCACTCTCACAATTCTTATCACCCAGTTGTTTTTACAGCCTTATACTTTCTTTTTGTTGTTTTTCAGTCATTGTCGTGGTCTCTAAGCGCAGGGACAGATCAGGTCATTGTCGTGGTCTCTAGGCGCAGGGACAGATCAGGCCATTGTCGTGGTCTCTAGGCGCAGAGACAGATCAGGTCATTGTCGTGGTCTCTAGGCGCAGGGACAGATCAGGTCATTGTCGTGGTCTCTAGGCGCAGGGACAGATCAGGTCATTGTCGTGGTCTCTAGGCGCAGTGACAGATCAGGCCATTGTCGTGGTCTCTAGGCCCAGGGACAGATCAGGTCATTGTCGTGGTCTCTAGGTGCAGGGACAGATCAGGTCATTGTCGTGGTCTCTAGGCCCAGGGACAGATCAGGACATTGTCGTGGTCTCTAGGCGCAGGGACAGATCAGGTCATTGTCGTGGTCTCTATGCGCAGGGACAGATCAGGTCATTGTCGTGGTCTCTAGGCGCAGGGACAGATCAGGTCATTGTCGTGGTCTCTAGGCGCAGGGACAGATCAGGTCATTGTCGTGGTCTCTAGGCGCATGGACAGATCAGGTCATTGTCGTGGTCTCTAGGCCCAGGTACAGATCAGGTCATTGTCGTGGTCTCTAGGCCCAGGGACAGATCAGGACATTGTCGTGGTCTCTAGGCGCAGGGACAGATCAGGTCATTGTCGTGGTCTCTAGGCCCAGGGACAGATCAGGTCATTGTCGTGGTCTCTAGGCCCAGGGACAGATCAGGTCATTGTCGTGGTCTCTAGGCCCAGGGACAGATCAGGTCATTGTCGTGGTCTCTAGGCCCAGGAACAGATCAGGACATTGTCGTGGTCTCTAGGCGCAGGGACAGATCAGGTCATTGTCGTGGTCTCTAGGCGCAGGGACAGATCAGGTCATTGTCGTGGTCTCTAGGCGCAGGGACAGATCAGGTCATTGTCGTGGTCTCTAGGCGCAGGGACAGATCAGGTCATTGTCGTGGTCTCTAGGTGCAGGGACAGATCAGGTCATTGTCATGGTCTCTAGGCCCAGGGACAGATCAGGTCATTGTCGTGGTCTCTAGGCGCAGGTACAGATCAGGACATTGTCGTGGTCTCTAGGCGCAGGGACAGATCAGGTCATTGTCGTGGTCTCTAGGCCCAGAGACAGATCAGGTCATTGTCGTGGTCTCTAGGCGCAGCTACAGATCAGGACATTGTCGTGGTCTCTAGGCGCAGGGACAGATCAGGTCATTGTCGTGGTCTCTAGGCGCAGGGACAGATCAGGTCATTTTCGTGGTCTCTAGGCCCAGGGACAGATCAGGTCATTGTCGTGGTCTCTAGGCGCAGGGACAGATCAGGACATTGTTGTGGTCTCTAGGCGCAGGGACAGATCAGGTCATTGTCGTGGTCTCTAGGCGCAGGGACAGATCAGGTCATTTTCGTGGTCTCTAGGCCCAGGGACAGATCAGGTCATTGTCGTGGTCTCTAGGCCCAGGTACAGAACAGGACATTGTCGTGGTCTCTAGGCGCAGGGACAGATCAGGTCATTGTCGTGGTCTCTAGGCGCAGGGACAGATCATGTCATTGTCGTGGTTTTTAGGCCCAGGGACAGATCAGGTCATTGTCGTGGTCTCTAGGCGCGTGGACAGATCAGGTCATTGTCGTGGTCTTTAGGCCTAGGGACAGATCAGGTCATTGTCGTGGTCTCTAGGCCCAGGAACAGATCAGGACATTGTCGTGGTCTCTAGGCGCAGGGACAGATCAGGACATTGTCGTGGTCTCTAGGCGCAGGGACAGATCAGGCCATCCATTTAAGGAATCGTTTGAAAGTATAATGATCACCCCCATTGCATGATTAATTGTGGGGGGGTTCATGTTACACCTTCAACTGCACCTCCCATCCCTGACGCCCCACCAGAAACCATTTTGGAATGGCTACATTGTTGTCTTTCTAAGACACTCGTCTCCATTGTTCATGTCGTCACCTAAAGAGCGTGCAGTTACTTTATCAAGGACACCAAATTTACTGCAATCTTATGCAGAAATGCTAGAACTAACTTCACTTCATTGTTATATATTCACATTAGATTTCTGTAAATGCACATCCAACATTGCAGCAATATAATTTATCAAAACTACACATTTGCTTTGATCAGCACATATTAGCTGATGAATTTATCTTGCTACATATAAAGTAGCCTGGCTGTAAAAAGGGTTATAAATAATCATGTTATTACTGTTTACCAGGTGTCAAATTTGGAGAGAAAGATGGAACTGGCCGAAATGACCAGTGTCCAACAGAAAGCAATACCAGTATTACTGCAAGGGTGTGATGCCATGGTCAAGTCTCAAACAGGCTCCGGTGAGTGGACATTTGGTGGGGTATGGTAGCTCTGTGGTAAAACACTGGACTGTCGATCAAGAGGACTATAGTCCAAGCCCACTGAAATTTGGTAAAAAAATTCAATCGCACAATACCTGACAGACAGACAGACAGACAGACAGACTATTTATTTTGACCATCACAAGCACATAAACTACAATATAATATTCATTGTAAGGTCAGGGAGGCTCCCATTAAGATAATTATATGCCGCTATCATGGGAGACACCCTATTGATGTAACACAATTATATGATTATTAAGTGATCAACTATATATGCATATACATATGTGTATACATAGTATATATAGAGACATTAAAAGCCATTGGTCCTTCTACCCAGGGGAAATGAACTATCCCACAAAGGAAATGGAGAAAAAAAACCTGTGAACTCACAGAGCAAATCTCAGTCTACAAAAACACATAAAAATGGTGCATTAGCTGCTGCCAAGACACCTGCTCTGATGGTGGAGGAAGAGACTTGAGCACTTCTAGGCAGATACCAGCACAGTATGAGATCACATTATTATTTGGTGAGAAGCAAGCAGAGTTAGGGACAAATTTATAATTTTTTATTATATATAAATGTATATATATTATATGTTGTACCTATTCATTTGTTCAGTTTTTATTGCAAAAATAATTATTATATCTGTATTTAAATATGCAAATTTTGATGATTTTTTAAAAATTATTTTCAATGACTTGTCAGTCATTCCCCAGGTGGTTCCACTGAAGTGACATTAACATTATGATCTGCTGCCTGCCATGCTACAACTCAAAGGTCATAGGAACGAGTTCAAGTTAAACAAAATAGTGTAGTGGTGACAGTTTCTGCCCTTGGTTTGTTCTTGGGTCACCATAGAACTTTGACAGTGGCTGTACAGTGTATTACAAAGGTGATTGTAAAGTAAAATGTGACTGTATTTTACACAGCTGTATCTCCCTAACTGTGGAAACAAGCAACTTGGCCAGTGTCCTTGCACAACAAACCTTCCAACACGTCATCATGCATGTGTGCCTGTGTTACAGGGAAGACTCTGTCGTATGCAGTGCCGGTGGTTCAAGATCTACAAGCGAGGAGTCCACGCGTCAGTCGCGATCACGGGCCATACGCCATTGTCATTGTGCCGACAAGAGAGGTTTGTCTTCTTGTTGCTCTGCTGTCAGTATCGAGATATTAATAAGTTAATTGTGGTTCATAGTTAGTGCAACTCGTCTGAGATTTTTTTTCAACTCTTAATTTTTTTCTTTTCATTTACATTCTTGAACATTTGGGCTCAGATCTACCAGTCAGCAATATACAAAGTGATAGTCATTTAAAGTTATTTACTTGCATATTTTTGACATGCTATGCTTTTCCGTATGGTCTTCCTCCTATTGGAGGTAACTGAGTGACGGATGACTCATCTAAAGGAATCCACTGCGGGGATTAGTTTTCAAAGATCAAAATGTTGTACTGGTGGTAATTGATGCCTTTGATCGCACTGGCTTTGTCCATCCCAAATATGGTTCTTTGATGTCATTGTTTAAATATTATCCGGAGGCTGCTTAATAATAAAGTGCATATGTAGTTAATTTGCTAGACAAAAATTAGTGTTCAACCTACACAATTTGTTGATGACATGCGTTAAGAGGGTGCTAGGAAAGTTTACTTACGTCAACATAAAAACCTGTGCACAAACATGAAATGCACGTCCATGTGAAGAATCCAATTTGGAGAATCACTTGAATTGGTCCAGAATTAAATAAGTTAGTTTGTCTGATGACTTTGCCAAAATATACACAAAGAGTTGCACAAACAAGCTACTGTGAGTTTGTGATAGTGCGTGGATACTTAGTATGTTTGCTTTTTCACATAGTAAATATGAAATGAGAGTAACGAAAACAATTCCTGAGAGCTCGAATATAGCAATAGAAATGTAGTTAATAGAATTCCATTTAAATAGAGTGTACATCAGTGTAATACCTGCACTGCATCCGATCATAGTTACATAAATCTAAATGTGTCCTATGGCCACACCAGCACATGATTAAGTACACACTCAATACTCAATTTAAGAACGGTCAATAATTGCCCAAGTTGAGCACTGAGACCGTCTCAAGGTTAGTTTTCTGTAGTGGTATTCCATTGTCTATTGATTTTGCTGGTGTTGTTGTTGCTGTTGGCGTTATTGCTATTTTTTCTCTTTATCTTGTCTTTTCCGGTTTGCCTAGTCTCTAGGCTCGATTGTGTGTGTGTGTGCGTGCGTGCGTGCGTGCGTTAGTATGTGTATATCAGCGATCTTGCCATGGTGAATGTCAAAGAATCGGTTAATATCAGATGTTTTTATTGATATGTGTACTACCACTATCAACACATGCAGCTTTGGTGAATTTAATATTTAATAATTTGTCACTTACTGGGATCTTGTATGTTCCATTACCTGAAATCACCCTCTCAAGCCTGGGGTGGTAATGTTATTCTAATTGGCATGATGTTCTCTGAATCAGTCGTACTACGTCCCATTTCCTGTATTGATTGCGGAAACTGGAGAAGCAGTTCCCAACATCAATTCCCAAGAACTTGCGATTAACCCTATTTACCTCCACTGTGTTTACTATTTGACTTTTTTGTGTACAATTTGAATGTTTCATAGGTGCAACATTCATACTGCCAACAATTTGTTGGGCTTACTAAGCACAATTTGGCAGTATAAATTAAATGTGTTTATTCTAGTATTAAGAACACTATATTAAAAAATGAAGAATTTACAAGGTCAGTTTTCAATTAGGGGTTATTGCAACAAATGTACATTCCAGTACAGTTTGTTGAAGTTTTGAATTTATAGATAATTCCATTTTCTACTTAGATGATCATTCATTTTCACAGCAGACTAACTGAAGTGGTGACATGGTCAGAAATGCCAAAGACTACCATTAACCCTGTTCCCGTTACAGTAGTTTTGTTTCAATAGTTTGAGTTGATGCCAAAAATTACCGAGCTGTCATCTCAATATATGATGTCATTTCTAACCAGACAACTGTTTGGCAGAGGTTGTTAGATGTAATCATTTTAATGTAGTTTTTTTTAATTCTTGCAGCTGGTATTACAGAGTTACGAAACCTTCCAAAAATTAGTTGGGGTATGTATGAATTTGGATTTAATATTTGTTCGATATAATACTGGTAATGTTACAATGTTGACAACAGCAGCAGCGAATTCTAAGCGTGATACCTGGTATTCAATGACAGATTTTGTTACAGACTTATCATGATTGAACATTTCACAGATAAGCCATGATGATTGCTAATTACCTGTTTATGTATTAAATATTTTACTTGCTTTTAGAAATGTTTAATTGTCTATTATTATAAATTAATGGTTTTGAATTTATCTAATGTGCTTTCTGTTTCATTGTTTATCTGATGTGGATGCTTTAATGTCTAGATACATTGGTGTTATCAAAATCATAAATGACTATTTTAGAATTGCTGTTAAATGTTATCTATAATTTATTAATTAGTTTTAATTTGGTTTAGTTTGATTTACTGCTTTCAAATTGTAACTTTTATGTTATGTACCCAAAGGTGTACTTGATGAACCATTGAAAATCATGTGAAAACATGACATGGTAGCCATGTCTATGTCTATGTCTATATAATAATTGGCAAAAACCATACGGTCATTACGCCAATATAGGGGACGGGGGGCATATGGCATAGCCCTACAGGGAATTTTTAGAGTCGTCTGCCCAGCCTAGATTTAAAAGTATCCACCGTGGCTGCAGACACAACTGTTTCGGTTAGTCCGTTCCAGTTCCTTACTGTTCTATTAAAAAAGCTGTTAGCATAAACCTGAGTCCTTGCCGGCACCTGAATAAATCGTTCACTGTGGCCACGAGTGTTGTTGATTGAGTGAACGAGGTGGCTCGGCAAAGGAAGGGCTATTTCTCCATGTACAGATTTATAGAACATTGCTAGGCGGCTGACCTCTCTGCGGTGCTCTAGAGACTCCCACTTGAGTGTTTTCATCATTAATGTTATGCTGCTTTCCCGACTGTTGTTACCCATTACAAATCTCGCTGCTCGTCGCTGTATTTTCTCAAGTTCGTTAATATTTTTGTTGGTGTATGGATCCCAAGCAGCGCTCGCGTATTCGAGATTAGGGCGGACTAGTGCAAAGTAAGCCGATTGTTTAGTTTTCTCTGAGCATTTATACAGATTTCTCTTTATAAAACCTAATATACGGTTAGATTTGGCAGATAGGTGGGATATGTGAGTGTTCCATCTGAGGTCATCAGAGAACTCCACGCCTAGGTACGGGTGATGGTGTACAGTTCCCAGGCTGTCTCCATTGATGGTATACTGAGATCGGTGGATAGTTCTCTTCTTGGTGATATGCATAACTGAGCATTTATTGATATTAAAATGCATCTGCCAGGTTGCAGACCAGTCCACCAGCCTATGGTGGACTGGTCTGCAACCTGGCAGATGCCATCTTGAAATAAAATGATTTCTGCTACTAAAATTAGTGTTATCTACAAACGCTCATTATCTTTATTTTCTTGCAGCCATTCAGTTGGATTGTACCAGGTTGCATTATGGGTGGTGAGAAGCGCAAATCCGAAAAAGCGAGGTAACCTTAGAATTTTCTGTATTCAGTGCAACAGACTGTCATTCATCAGAACAACTTATATTTGTTAAGTTTATTAAAAACAATTAACTAACCCTACATATCTTATTGTATCATGATAGTAACTAAAATATGATAAATGTGATGATATTTGCAGCATGTTTTCACTTAGTAGAAGTTTTTTGTGCAATAAGCATCACTCCCTCACAGATTATTTTTAACTAAGGCACAATTTTATCAACAACGTCAGCTTCTTGGAAATTGCATTGATGCTGCAATTATTGGAAACAAAATAGTTATTCATCAACAGGTAATTAATGAATTCAAGTAATGAAGCCTTTGTGTAATTCTGCTTCTAGAAACCCATCAATGCCTTTTGCCAGATACAGATTTTTTATACGGGTGGTTTTATACTTCCGGCATTTGTTTAGCATTTACTAAACCAGTCCTTATCTTGCTTCAACTTGTACACAAACTGTCTCTTTCTATAAAGAATTTTGAATACTTGAACTAGTTTCCTGTTTTAGCTTTCATGTTGTTGCTTTTCTTCTTTCTATTGTCTTTTCTTATGTTGACAGACTTCGAAAGGGCATCAACATATTAATAGCAACGCCCGGTCGACTGTTGGACCATATCACAAACACAAAGTCTCTCGATATGTCGAGAGTCGGCTGGCTTGTGATTGATGAGGCTGACAGGTAGATGTCTCTGTCAGTCAGTCATGTGACATAGACCATCCATTCACTGCTGATGCCAGGCCCAATGTGGTCTTGGATCAGGCCAAAATTTTGGCAAAATTGCACATCAGTTTTACCGATGTGAAATTGTGAATGTACACAAACAAATTAAAAGTTTAGGTAGTTTTCATTTTAATAAACTGTATTAATTTCTTAACACAGTATCTGTATTTATTTTGCCATTTTATGCACATTTATTATATAGTTTGATGTGTATAGTTTCATATTTATGAACTACCACGGGTAGTCTATTATATAGATAGATGCGTTTAGATGTATATTTATTTCATGCATGAACTACCACTGAAATGCACTATTTAAAAATAAATGTATCATTACTTTGTGTTGTTCAGACTGCTGGACCTTGGCTTTGAGAAGGCAGTGTCCCAGATTGTCAGCGTGATGGATGAGACAAGTCAGAGACAGACTGTCCTCCTGTCTGCCACCCTTTCCGCAGGTTTGACACCCTCCTTACTTACCCTCAGTCAGGTTGTCAACTGGGGACTGGTTCTCTAACATTTTTATTAGCTCAAGCTAAACTTTGCTCTTTAAAATTGATTTTGCTTCTTAACAGTGATGTTGTGTACTGAAAAGTGTCAACACCAGGGTGCGCCACTGGAAAACTTGGTGTTTCATGGAAATAGTGTCCTCGGTAATACAGCAGTGGCTTTTGTATTTTGTAAAAAAAGCTCCGTAAGTTAGACAATATATTCTGTTTAATGACAGATGTTTGTAATGAGCTTGTTGTCTTAGTGAGACGGTCCCCAGGTCTGTAGATAACTTTAGAAGATTTATATACCAAGATGATGTCGTGTTATAAGGGGAGATACTACAGCTAAAATGATGGTTTTTACAAAAATACTAATTGTTTCATCGAATATCTTTATATGTTTACTATTAATACAAGTCATTTTTATAGCAATTAGATATGTCTAAATACGTTTTATCCATTTATAACACATTGCTCTTTCAAGTAAACAATGCCATTATTTAATCTTTGAAGGCTGCAAAAATCACAAAAGTTGCATCATTCTGGAAGTAAAAATTGTATGCCGACCTGGCTTTGATTGTTATTTTCCACTGCCTAATTAAATGCATTGTTTAAATAATTAGTTAAATGAATGTTAGTTTAGTGATGTTTTTTCTATGTGAAAAGAGGCTGCGGTAGACGATGAATGTCCATAAATCTCGACATATTGATTGAGATCAAATGCCAACATTTGATCTAAATCAATATGTCGACATTTGGCGTTGATGCATATATGACAAGTAGCTCCCTCTGCAGGTGTCGAGAGACTGGCAGGTATGAGTCTGCACGAACCTGTCCGGATTGACATCACACAGCCGTCGTCACATGACGTTGGTCATACGACTCAGCTCGAGCAGTGTTCAGACAACGACGTGAAGGACTTGGCTTCGGCCAACTTTGCTGTGCCTGAGACTCTACAGCATGAGTTTGTTGTTGTCCCTCACAAGTTACGATTTGTCACGCTGGCTGCCTTCATTCTCAGCAAGAGCCAGGTATTTTTATATTTACCAGCTTTACTTATTAATTACAACATTGTGTTCAGCCGATAATAATGTTCCAGTAACAATCACTTCAACTCAAACATCACGTAACTGTGGCGCCCTCTGGAGAATGTCTCACCATTCAATTTGTCTATTGAAAAAGTAAATAATTTTAAATAACTGTTTTTTTAAATACATCGCCAATAGGTAGATCAGAAGCCAATGATTCAATGAAGTGAATGAACATAAAAAGAGACAAGTGGACCATGGCACTTTGGAGGAGATTCACTTACAAAAGTGTGACGATAACTTCTAAGAGTGATTTAAAATCTTAGTTTAGACTATACTAATTCAAGACGGTTTTTATGTTTAATTACTTTATTTATTATTTTTTAAGTGTACATGTTGAATAATTGTTAACTAGAATTGGCACAATAAATCTAATTTATACTTCCACCTTATTGAGCATTTTCACTATGTATCATGTATAGTTTTGTGAGATATTTTCTCATGGTTGCAGCAGAAAGGAGAGAGTCACAAGATGGTTGTGTTCCTCTCAACACAACACTCGGTAGAGTTCCATCACACCATCCTCGAGAACGTACTCCAAGACACAGACTCTGAGAAAACTCCAGGTGACTGGGTCGACATCGTTATGTTCAAGCTGCATGGCGACATGCCACAGAAGGTCAATTAACCCTTTTTACCCCAAAACGTTTTATGGAAATGCACTCTGATTCCCTAAAGGACCTTAGGGAATATTGCCTTCATGGGTAGTTGGGGAACTTGGTGTTTTTTTTAAATCGGCTGTGAAGTCGATTCTCATGTTTATGAAAATCTTCTGAAGAATAATATGCTAAAGATCTTGTGCAAAATCTCATTTTAAACCAGAATTATAAAAAATTGATAACTGGTGGATTGTACAACAGTGGGGAAGGTGTTAGGTCATTGTAAAAAACATTGTTGTCATGTTAGTTGGAGAAAATTACTGTTTGATCAAGGGAAAGTTAGAGAATGTTTAAGTTAATTCCCTGTGAACATTGATTGATTGTGCATAGCCATACGTGTTTCACTATTGACTTTCCATCTGCTGGCTTAGGCTTACCTGCCCTAATTTTGTTTATAACTTTTTTCTCAAATTATTTAATTATTTTAATCTTAATTCCAATCAACCTTGTTGGCAATACTGCACTTGCTGTTCAGGAAAGGACGAAAGTGTTCCAGGACTTCTGTGTTGCACAGTCGGGCGTCCTCTTTTGTACGGTAGGTGGCTCTCTATTCTTATCAGGTTTGGTGAACGATGACTTACTTAAATGCATTTTATTGTCACAAAACCGTTCTATTTTGTCAGCAGATGTCTAGTGACCAATACATGGTCGACTTCAGTTCACTAAGTTTACTACAAATTGCAAGCAATTAGGTGATTTTAGTATTGAATTTAATTTGTATTTAACTACTTATGCACAATCCTTTTGAACTATACAATCACACATTACTCCCGTGATCCTTATTGATCAAAGATTAGTTATAGATAGTTTGTTAGTTTCAACTTTTGCATATGTTTGTATTGCCTAAGTTAAGAGCAGCCACAAAATATGTCAGTCGCACAAAGTTTTTATTGATATTACAAATTATGTCATTTGTAAAATAGGCACAAATTTTATTATTTTATTTTTAATGTACTAAATATATTTGACCTATGACCCCGCAGGATGTGGCAGCTCGTGGCCTTGACCTGCCGCATGTTGGTTGGATAATTCAGTATAACACACCAGGTAGCGCAACTGACTACATCCACCGAGTTGGACGTACGGCGAGGATCGGCAGTCGAGGTCACGCTCTTCTGTTTCTCACGCCGTCAGAGGTCAAATACGTTCAGGTGTTGGCTGAATACAAAATCAAGTCAGTGTGTTTTTATTATTTATTCTTAAGACAGCCGCCCAGCATAATAATAATTGTTTGTTTTTACAATACAATGCACGTATAAGTTCAAGTTAGAGTGAAGTAGTGTTATTTTCTACATTGACATATTAATACGCTAACTATGGAGCATTGTAGTTCTGTCTCCTCTCAGGCACCAACTATGGAGCATTGTAGGTCTGTCTCCTCTCAGGCACCAACTATGGAGCATTGTAGGTCTGTCTCCTCTCAGGCACCAACTATGGAGCATTGTAGGTCTGTCTCCTCTCAGGCACCAACTATGGAGCATTGTAGGTCTGTCTCCTCTCAGGCACCAACTATGGAGCATTGTAGGTCTGTCTCCTCTCGGGCACCAACTATGGAGCATTGTAGGTCTGTCTCCTCTCAAGCACCAACTATGGAACATTGTAGGTCTGTCTCCTCTCAGACACCAACTATGGAGCATTGTAGGTCTGTCTCCTCTCAGGCACCAACTATGGAGCATTGTAGGTCTGTCTCCTCTCAGGCACCAACTATGGAGCATTGTAGGTCTGTCTCCTCTCAGGCACCAACTATGAAACATTGTAGGTCTGTCTCCTCTCAGACACCAACTATGGAGCATTGTAAGTCTGTCTCCTCTCAGGCACCAACTATGGAGCATTGTAGGTCTGTCTCCTCTCAGGCACCAACTATGGAGCATTGTAGGTCTGTCTCATCTCAGGCACCAACTATGGAGCAATGTAGGTCTGTCTCCTCTCAGGCACCAACTATGGAGCATTGTAGGTCTGTATCCTCTCAGGCACCAACTATGGAACATTGTAGGTCTGTCTCCTCTCAGGCACCAACTATGGAACATTGTAGGTCTGTCTCCTCTCAGGCACCAACTATGGAGCATTGTAGGTCTGTTTCCTCTCAGGCACCAACTATGGAGCATTGTAGATCTGTCTCCTCTCAAGCACCAACTATGGAACATTGTAGGTCTGTCTCTTCTCAGGCACCAACTATGGAGCATTGTAGGTCTGTCTCCTCTCAGGCACCAACTATGGAACATTGTAGGTCTGTCTCCTCTCAGGCACCAACTATGTAACATTGTAGGTCTGTCTCCTCTCAGGCACCAACTATGAAGCATTGTAGGTCTGTTTCCTCTCAGGCACCAACTATGGAACATTGTAGGTCTGTCTCTTGTCAGGCACCAACTATGGAGCATTGTAGGTCTGTCTCCTCTCAAGCACCAACTATGGAACATTGTAGGTCTGTCTCTTGTCAGGCACCAACTATGGAGCATTGTAGGTCTGTCTCCTCTCAAGCACCAACTATGGAACATTGTAGGTCTGTCTCTTGTCAGGCACCAACTATGGAGCATTGTAGGTCTGTCTCCTCTCAGGCACCAACTATGGAACACTAGGTCTGTCTCCTCTCAGACACCAACTATGGAGCATTGTAGGTCTGTCTCTTGTCAGGCACCAACTATGGAGCATTGTAGGTCTGTCTCCTCTCAAGCACCAACTATGGAACATTGTAGGTCTGTCTCCTCTCAGGCACCAACTATGGAACATTGTAGGTCTGTCTCCTCTCAAGCACCAACTATGGAACATTGTAGGTCTGTCTCCTCTCAAGCACCAACTATGGAGCATTGTAGGTCTGTCTCCTCTCAGGCACCAACTATGGAACACTAGGTCTGTCTCCTCTCAGACACCAACTATGGAGAATTGTAGGTCTGTCTCTTGTCAGGCACCAACTATGGAGCATTGTAGGTCTGTCTCCTCTCAAGCACCAACTATGGAACATTGTAGGTCTGTCTCCTCTCAGGCACCAACTATGGAACATTGTAGGTCTGTTTCCTCTCAGGCACCAACTATGGAGCATTGTAGATCTGTCTCCTATCAAGCACCAACTATGGAGCATTGTAGGCTTGTCTCCTCTCAGACACCAACTATGGAGCATTGTAGGTCTGTCTCCTCTCAGGCACCACCTATGGAACATTGTAGGTCTGTCTCCTCTCAGACACCAACTATGGAGCATTGTAGATCTGTCTCCTCTCAGGCACCAACTATGGCGCATTGTAGGTCTGTCTCCTCTCAGACACCAACTATGGAGCATTGTAGATCTGTCTCCTCTCAGGCACCAACTATGGCGCATTGTAGGTCTGTCTCCTCTCAGGCACCAACGACAACTTGCCTCTTTCTACATTCGTTTGGTTCCTTTGTGCCAGTTTAAAAAAACATGAAGGTAGTTATTTTTAGTACAGCTGTATTTACTTTTTTAAGTTGCCAGTCACTCCCCGTGTGGCGCCACTTGAATTGTGTTGGAATTATCTGCAGCTTGCAGTGCCACAATTTGGAACAGTAGAAATTAAATGGTCATGGATGACGAGTTCAAAATATTGCAATGGTGACAACAGCTGTCCTTGGTTTGCTGTTCCACGGGTGTGTGTAAACTAGTTTCTTAAGGATATCTTAATATAGGTACCCAGTGTCAGTATATGGTATTTTCATACATTGCATGCAGTTCATAATAATAATTATAAATGAGACATATATAATGTGTTGTGTATTCCGGTAAAAACCAGCACAGAAGTGCAAGTAACGTTTGATGTAGACCTGTCAAGCCTTCAAGTACACGCAATAAGAGAAAACAACATTGATCCTTGTAATGGGTGACAGTCTATGACGCTGCATGCTGCACTACAAATTGTAATCACACCAGATAGTTTCTTTTTTATTAACTTAGTCCCTGTGTTTCTCAGCAATGTGCAGAGTTGATCGCAGTGTAACTGATCAGAAGACAAACCTCTTGTGATGCACATGTTCAAGACTTTCCTGCGTTATGCGCTGATAATCTCAGCCGACTGCATCGTGGAGATTATTTATTACTGCTATTTGAAGGTTGACCGAGATCGCTATGAATGACCTCCTGAAGACATTGATGTTGTACGAAGCGAAGCGGTGCATGGCAAACAAGCAGAAGGTGAGTAAAGTCAGGGCAAGGAACATTATCGTAAGCATCAAACTCTCAATCAAGAGAACCCGGTTTCAAATCTTGTGCTACTGTTTTGAACCTTGGGCAAATTCTTTCACTCTACGTTACTCCAGTTCACTCAGCTGTATGAATGAGTACCTGGCTACAGACTGTGGTGGATATTTGTGTATGGATTGTCTTCATGCATTCATTGCAGCGTGGCTGAATGCTTCCCAGAGAAATCAAGATGCTGTTCGATTGAGCAGGTCTGTCAGTAGAGTCATTTGAGCAGTCTTAAGGACTGGATACTGAGATGTACATGAACTTACCCTTACTTTTATTTAACAGTGGCATTAAAATGTTTATGTTATATTTAATGTTTGACATGTAATTAGATTTTGTAAAGCGCTTTGAGCAATTTATTAGGAATTGTACTTTATAAAACAGTTATTATTCTCATCATTCTGGCCATTAGACAGACTAATGAGAATAATAATTGAACTCATAATAATGGTAGTGACACAGTCCCGAGTACAAGTGACACTCGTTCTACATGCAGCCTTTCTTTGGTTGCAGTATTTGAGGCCTCGGACAGTCGAGGAGGCGGCTACGTCCTTACAGCGAAGGTTTGAACTGAATGTGCATGAGAGCAAGGATGTGAGGAGTTTGGCTCGCAAAGGTATGTTAGCATTCTATAATGATGGCATAGTTGACGGGGGCACTTGTTGCAGTTTCATATTGTTGTGCAATATTTTGTATTACTATTTTTATTACGTATACTTCCATAAATACCATCACTTAATGCTTTGCAGAGAAGTCAAGATAGTGTCCGATTGAACAGTTCTGCCAAGGAGTGGAATAAAACACTTTGAGCAGTCCTAACGACTGAACACTGCGCTGAATGGAAAATTACCTTTACTCTTTACTTTTGTTTGTGTCCAGCCTTCCAGTCATTTGTCCGGGCATACGCCGCCTACCCGAGCCATCTGAAGAGCATCTTCCACGTGAAACACTTGCATCTGGGACATGTAGCGAAGAGCTTTGCCCTGCAGGACGCGCCCACCCGCATTGGAGGAATTGTGGGAAAGTTTGGCAAGATGGACAACAAGCGTGGTACTAGTCAAGGTCGCAAGAGGTCAGTGTAGAAGCAAAAATATCCATCCTCTGGACAGTGCTACCCTAGTGACTGAATGTATTCAGACACTATGTTTTTGGACATCGTAAAGATCCACATACGCACACACACACACACACACACACACACACACACACACACACACACCAATGCATTGGTTTAAACTGCAGTCATCTGAACGGCTCTTCCCAGAAAATAGAAACACCGTATGGGTGAACTTGTAGTTACGAATGATTACTGTCTTTGCAGACTGTCTACTACATCTGCTGGTGGGCCTCCCAAGAAACACAAGTTGAATGTGTCAGAGTTTGCGAGTGGATTAGATGGAGTGGTTTTGAAGTCAATGGCAGGGAAGAGAAAGAAACAGAAAGCAGGGAAGAGGAAAACTAAAGCTGCTGCACAGAGATGAAGGGACGAGGTGTCGGTCTAATGGCTGATGATCTGGGTCGGTCTAGTGGCTGATGATCTGTGTTGGTCTAATGGCTGATGATCTGGGTCGGTCTAGTGGCTGATGATCTGTGTCAATCTAGTGGCTGATGATCAGTGACGATGCTGTGTTGGTCTAATGACTAACGATGCTGTGTTGGTCTAATGACTGATGATGCTGTGTTGGTCTAATGACTGACGATGCTGTGTTGGTCTAATGACTGATGATGCTGTGTTGGTCTAATGACTGATGATGCTGTGTTGGTCTAATGACTGATGATGCTGTGTTGGTCTAAAGACTGATGATGCTGTGTTGGTCTAATGACTGATGATGCTGTGTTCTAATGGCTGACGATGTGTTGGTCTAATGACTGATGATGCTGTGTTCGTCTAATGGCTGATGATGCTGTGTTGGTCTAATGACTGATGATGCTGTGTTGGTCTAATGACTGATGATGCTGTGTTGGTCTAAAGACTGATGATGCTGTGTTGGTCTAATGACTGATGATGCTGTGTTCTAATGGCTGACGATGTGTTGGTCTAATGACTGATGATGCTGTGTTCGTCTAATGGCTGATGATGTGTTGGTCTAATGACTGATGATGCTGTGTTGGTCGAATGGTTGATGATGCTGTGTTGGTGTAATGACTGATGATGCTGTTTTGGTGAATTACTGGGGAGATAACATGTTCACACCTCAGTATTGCACATATCCATGTGTTCAGACATGGGAAGTATCGGCCAACACCTGAAGGGTTTTAGGGCAAAATGCGATAACGCCATTTTTTTTATTTCGCCCAAACCAGAACTAAACATTTGTTTAAACACATGTTGATCTAGGATACTATCTAATCTTTACAAAAACGCAATAAATTCCAATGAAACGACATGGACAAAAGAGCATTTGTTTTCAATACGCAACAAGCACCATCCGTCTTTTTGATCAAAACGCAATATATCTATGTTCAGCTAATCAGCACCGCCTTGCCACATGTTCAGCTGCACGGAGTGACAGCAAGTGCTGTATATGTATACAGTGTTTTGATCATTTAACCTCGTATTTTGTATAACAAATGTGCAACAAATATTTCAGTGTGCCGCCATTCTCTAAATTTTTTGGATTCTAAATATATATCAACCTATTTTACAAGTTGTTATTTTAAACTGAGGATGAAGTACAAAAGTGACTTTTTCTCAAAACGAAGAAAATGGATATATCAACTTTTGCCCTGAAACCCTTCCCCTGTACACTACACAGCAGCCCTCATGGTGCTGGTGGCGTCTGTTGTAATCTTACTGCAGGCCACCGAGTTGTCCACATAAAGGCATGATACCTTATTTACCCTCCAGTCAAACACTGCCACTTTCTCTCTATTTTCTACTTCCTGCCTTGCCATTTCCCCTCTGTCTTTACATCCATCTGACCATCTACCCATCTCTTTCTTTTACCTAGTTTTATGTTGAATTTTCATTGTAATGTTGTGCGCTTGGAAAGACCTTTTTGTGTTTCTAACAGGTAACAATGAATTATCAACCAGGTAGTGGCATCCTCCGTGAATCAGGAGTGTAATATTTGATCCTTATCCTATGGGTGACATTTAGAATGGTCGTTTTTCTGTGGACTGTACGTGTGTGTGTAGATATTATATCTTTATGTACATGTATATATATCTATTTCGATCCACTGACCTTGGAGCATTGTAAGTGTATCTCTCAGTTGCCGAGGTCAAACCACCTCTTTCTGTTCATTCGTGTCCTTGGACCATTAGCTTCCAATCAACCAATTGGTGATGTATTTAAAAACCACAAAAAGGGAGTGTTGTACTGGACAAATGTCAGTCATTCCTCAGGTGGTGGGTGCTCTTTAGATGCTACTGTGGAGTTATCTTAATATTATTATCTGCTGCATGCGATGAAGTCATTGACTACAGTAGAAATTAAACGGTCACAGGAACGAGTTTGAGTTCAAAATACTCTAATGGTGACAATTGCTGTCCCTGGTTTCTTGGGTCAATGTAAGCCAATGTATACATACGATGATCCATCTACCCAGGGGTAGTGATGTTATGATGTCATTGTACGTACTATTTGGTGTTAAAATCAAAGAGCCAATGTTTGAGTGGTTAGAACGGAAACACTATTAAAAAGTCAAGTTCCATGTTTTCAATTGACAAATTTATGTTGCACCATACATATGTATATACATACATACATGAATTAAAATATAAATAGTTTGAATAATCGTTGTTTCATATTTTCTTTCTCATAACTTTCAAATTAATTTTTTTCAAGGTACATTTTCCGTTTCAATCAAATGTCTTTATTCAGTTCCAGCAAATGCTTTAATCCATGTGCAAATGCAGACAGAGCATAGGACACCACTGCATTTAGATGCAACATTTTCAACCCAAGCTTGATCTTAGTTGATTGCCGATGCATCTTTAGATGTTGACAGAGATCTGCTAACCAATGCAGTAAACTTATAACAATACCTCACAACTCGTCGTGTTTTACCTTCTTTTCGGATGCCCAGAATGAGACGGTTTTGTCGTGAACATAACGCTCTCTGACCGCGAACGCAGTGAACGTGGACACACAGTTGCCGATGAAGTGGTCAGCCATGGCCAGTACGGCTAGGTCAACATGCGGACTCGGACTGTCCAAACTCACTACACTGACCTTTACCTTTTTCATATACTGCTTCAGTTCCGTGACCACTGAACGGTCATTACTGGCAACAAACAGCGACATCGCCTTCATTTGTTTCAACGTTCTCTCGATTTGCTTCATAACGAGTTCATCAGGCGGCAGACATATATCCAACGGCAACACGCCATGTTTCTTTTTGTTACCAAGACACTGGTCGGCCAAGAAATAGCTTCTGGCAGTCCAAGATTCATAATGGCTCTGATTAAACTTGTGACACAATTTTGCCTGCAACATAATTTGCTATACTTAGCATGTTAAATATATTATAATTTTAACTTGTTAGCTGATTTACGCAGGTTTATGCCTAATCAATGTATGTTTCAATGGTCAAATTCTCACTTTTTCAACTCAAGGTACTTCTAAATTAGCAACGATATATGTTTTCATATTTACTGCTGTAGTATACTTGCTGTCAAAAATTGTACAGATTGGAACATTTCTTAGAAGGAAAAATCACCAGTCTGGCAAATTATTGCCATTTTTTCTTCAAATTCAAATAACGACTGTTTCATAAGATGCTAAACACGAGATTTATCATGTGCTGTCATAGCCTGCCAGCATTTATGGCATTCATCACAAATTGATTAGTGGTACCTTTTTATTTCACTTGCCTCATTCCAAATTCATTTTGTGAAAAAGCAAACCTATCTGATATCCATTACAATGTTCGCCTTTATTTAGGTAGTTTGGTGAAATCTCCCGACAATCGATTACCTTAGTTAATCAGTGATTTGAAGGCTACTTGTCAGCCTGGCAATTGGTTAGCAATTCTTTCGACCAATTAAACAGCACTTTATAATTAAAGCAATTATTTTAAAGTTTGAGCTTGCATTCCTACAGTGGACTCCCGTTATAAAGAACCTGTTGGTCCTTATATACAGTGTTTCTTATATCTTTGCTTACATAGGGCAGGCCAAAATGGAGATTTTAACGTTCCTTTTAAATGGATACACAGTGCACTCCAGATAACTCGAATGAAAAATTCATGTGTCAATTTTCGCTTAAGTCAACACTTTCTCTTTCCTTGCAGCCTTTTCTTTTATATGATATATAATAAGTTGCATATGTCGACATCTCTTAAGCCAAGTTTTGGTCAAGTCGACTTGATTTTATTCACATGCTCATACTTTTTTAACCGGATAACTTGATTTTGCAAATTGCAACTATTAAACATCGAGTCTGTCCACTTGGCAGTATTGATAATGCAGTGTTAAGCGGCAAAAGGCATAAAATATTGACATTAAAATTAAAGATAGAACTGATTGAAACAGTGGAGACGTATAAAAAAAGAGGCAGTTGCAGAAATAATATGTTGTATGCTAATCCATAGTGTTTATTTTTATTCTAAACATGTCATTTGAGTGTCAAAATGGTGTGTTGCTTACAACATTACATCATTGTTGTTGTCTACTGCGACAGTAATTGTTTGCTGTAAAATACATTGTTGTCAGACATCTTATATCAATAGCATTAACTCACTGTGTTAACATAATGATGATTTATAGTCTGTAAAACATAGGTCATAATAAGTGGACCTTCTGATAACTAGATGTTTTGCCATGAGACCCTGGAGATTTGACTTATCCACAATACACCGTATATCATATACTGGAATCCTTGTGGTGAGAATCCACTGCATTTTTAAAATGTATACTTTGCAATGTTTGTATATGCATTAATGCAGCTCACCCAGTCTTGACCACGTCTGATGTGTACTCCAACGAATGGTTTGGATGGTATATTAGTCATCACAAAACCCTTTGCTTGGTTTTTGACCGAGTCAGACCAGACTAGGAACCGATGTAGAGGGTTGTGTCTCGGGTTGACCGGCATTAAGACAGGTGCTCCTATAAATGCTATTACTGGGTAGTGCTTAGGTGGGAATCTGCAACACAACTTACATTATATTGCCAATGCAAAATGTACAGCATTAATCACAGGCAGATCCAGGGAAGCCTGGGCCCCCTAAATCTTTGGAATTTGGCATGTCCATAGACCTTTATCAATGGGCCCATGTAACCGCGCCATCACCACCACCCCCCCGTACAGCTTTGGAATATGGCCTGTTCAGGTTATAATATTATGCTGAAGTTATGGCGATGCAGCAGCAACAAATTTTGAACAGCAGCTACCCTCCCGTCTTCTGATGAAACAGCCAAGCCAGCCAAGACAGCAGAAAAGCTAAAGAAGAGCTGAAGATACGACGGCGCGGCAAAACATTATCAACAGCACCCCCTCTACCCCATCTTCCGATGTCATGAATAATCCAACATAGGTCCAGCTGAGACCACCAAATATTAATTTGTGTCGGCTGCCAGTACAGGTTTTTGAACCCCTAGACTACCCTCTCTGGATCCGCCCCTGTTAATAGGGCAGGAAGTGCGACGTCGATAAAAAAAAATTGTGGGAGGTAGGCCCCCAACAATGAGTAGGCGTCCAAGACCTCTGCTGCACTCTTTATTAATAAAACATGAAATGAAGGTGATATCAGCGTTCAAAATTATTGCCGGTGTCAGTTGGTATTATCACTCACGTAGTAACACAGGTGACCCCGCCCCCAGTTTTATATATGTTGTATGCAACATTTATAATGAATTCAACTTGATAATGAATTAAATTTAAGAAAAGTGACGCAGGTCATTTCCCCATGACATAGTATATTGACCTGGGTCATATCCCTTGACTTCAATGCCTAGGCTAATTTGACCCCTTGTTATCCTCCTGGATGTCACACTCCTCCACTTTGCCCTGTCTCGAGGACACCGCTCTGCTGTTAAAAACGAGAGTCCAGTGTCCTGTCTAATTTGGTCACTCCACCTCTTCCACAGCCTTTCTCTTTTTTTCTATCCTTTAAAGTCTTCCATGACAGTTATTTTTATGAGGTTTTCGTCTGGCATACAGCAACCATGTCCAAAACCACCAGTCTTCTAGGACTATGTCTAATGACATGAGATAGATTCAGGGGTGAATGTCTCCATTCTGAACTGACTATTTCATAGTCAGTCTGCCGTGGTAACAGTGGTAACACCTCTAATAGCCCACTGGCCAAGCTTCTCAAACGCATCAAGAGATTGTGTCTCTTGCGATCGTAGTGTCCACGTTTCTGCACCATAGATTGCTATAGGCAGTATAAGGGCCCCATATAGTCTGGCTTTTATTATTAGTGAGATGTCTCTGTTTGAAAATAAGTTATTTCTAAGTCTAACAAAGGCTGCTGATGCTACAACTATTCGTCTGTGAACATTTGTGTAGAAATGGCATGGTATACTGACTCAGGTCATTTGATAGAAATTCAACCAGCCAATATGGTGAAATTATATAATTATGTATGTTTACTACCTAGGAGTACAAATGTGTTGTTTAATAATAGAAAATAGCATGGAGTGGTTGACACTGTAAATTAATAATATTCTATGTGGTTTGTCATAACATTTTACGATATTACATACCAACCTGTTCATCCATTTGAATGCCACATTTGCATTCTCTAAATCGTAATCAGACAGACTAGTGATGACTGAATCGTAGAACTCCGATCCAATGAAGTCAACATTAAATGTGTCCCAAAACGGAGCACTGGGGCAGCCATCTTTAACATTGCAATCATTTCTCTTAGGTCCTTTGCGTGGAGCAAAACATGTCACTGAAACAGACAGCATAATGTACCCATGCACAAGACTTATGCAATTAGCAGCACTACATAAAACTTATAGTACCACAAAATGAATGTGTTCAGTTTAAGGGGTCAGGACACTGTTGGACTTCCTGCTTGGTTACGAAAAAGTGCAATTAATTTTTGAGAAATGATTTTTTACAAAATTCACCTGCTCGGACATAAGTGCATTTGAGTAGTCAGATTTCCCGGAGTGATTGTAGAAGCTGTTGACAGTAAAATGGTGTATTGGTAGCTGATTTTACTAAGCGGAAGGGTATTTGGCAGAAATTTGGCTAGTTTACCCTTTAGCTGGATTACTGCCTGCATCCATTCGTAAATATTGACGGGTGTCACACACACAGGCATTTTACGAGCGCTAGAAATATTAGATTTTGACTAAACTCGACCAGCATGTCAATGAGATGATAATAACAGCAGGTGAGAAGAAACTTTGTAGGTCACGTTTTCTTATAATCACACAAAACGTTAACATGGTCGCCAATGGGAAAACTAAGTGTGCTGAGCCCTTAAAGCGAGATTGCCTAATCTGTTACCTGAAATCACCAGGGGTGGTAATCATTAGCTGGATTCTGGAAGCTCACAGAATTGGTTATTTTGAATGTAGGAGCAACTCAAACACACTGAAAATTAAAGGGCTTTTATGGATTATAATTATATAGGCTAATTCACATCATTTACACATTGTATATATATATGTATTGTATGAATTAGCTAAAAATGTGTTGGCTGAATACAAAGCTCTTTTACAAACTCATACCTGCCTTGTTACTTAACAGCAAAACTAGTCACGATTCCTAGTCATAACTCCATTACATTACCAAGGAGCCTTGTCCCATATAAAGGGCTTTTCTGTTTGCTCAGCCTGTCCCTACAATACTGTTGGTTGACTGCATTTTGAAAATTAAGGTTTGGTTTACAGTTTGAACATTTTGCAGGTGCAACTTTTCAATTTGTGAACAATGTTTTTGTCTTATTAAACACAATTTGACAAGCAGTGTACATATTTATTATAGTATCAAGAACATTATTAACAAAATACCAGACAGAAAAAATAACAGACAACCTTGATTAAAAAGTACATGCACAACACACACATTCATAATTATATTATATACATACACAGCTATCGTTGAAATACGCACCACGTCTCGCTGAGGGCAGCCATATTGTTGGTGCGAGGAACTTCATAAATGTTGTCATGGTGAGGACTCGGAGGTAGTTTTCAAATGGTTTCACTTTGAAGTATTTGTCAAATGGCACTTGTGTCTTTGTATTGGCATCAAATGCAAATAAAAATTAAGAACGGCTATATGTGGATGTACATTCCATTTCACCTGCTATACAAGGAGCTAATCTGCAAAATTATGTCATAAACTGTAGTGTTTCTTTACACTGCCGAATAAAAAATGTTGAACTGACCGATAAATGTGTTTCAAATGCTAGTATTTTGTTTTAAATAAAGTGGACACTGTTCAAATAATTGAACATTGTATGTGGTCATAATTCCAGGACTTAAAATAATTTTAAAATATTAACATATGTATAACAAAATTCACATTAAATATACTTAATATGATAATACTGGAATGACTTCTTTCGCGCCAATACCCTCATAAAATCAGATAATTGTTAATCTATTACAAAACTTCAGCATATGTGTTTATATATATTGCTGCTGCTGTTATTATCATTATTATTAGTATAACATTAAACTAGAACTATAATTGCAAAATAAACAAATATCTTAACCACGTGTTATTCCACTGGATAAAGGTAAGTTGCTATGTAGCGCGTTATCCAGTCCATGGAACCGTGAAAGTGCTCTACCCTTCACCCCCTGGTAAACTCGTCCATTCAAACACCAACTGAGCTTCTCTAGAAAGCATTCCAGATTACCGAGTTTTCATGCTTTCCGAATGATCTAAATTCCACCCAATGGGGTAGAACAAGAGTCCTGTTCATAGCTTTTGAAAGTGACAACATCCCTAGAAGTGAATCGGCTTGGTTTCCAAAACGACCTGGAAATAAATGTGTAAAGCATCAAGTTATATAAATAAACTTACAAAAATGTACTAATGCTTTTTGATACTACTGATGCATGCAAATACATTGTACACACATGTAATTTGTACATTGCTTCATTATTGTGACTAACAAAAAAGTCATCCTCCAGATGACATTACGAGATGCATAGTGTCACACACATGCACACTCTCTAGCTCAATTATAGTTACATGTGACAGAAAGTAAGCACGTAATGAAGAAATACTGGAAATAGCCTTTAGTTGAAGAACATTTGTAGTGTTCATTTTTTTCAAGGGGTTGTATATGAATCCTGGAAAGTTTGGTGCCAGAGATGCAAACTGTCACATGCGCACGTGCGCATGCATTTTTCAAATCTTATAGTCCAGTCAATCTATGCCCAAAAGAGGGTCAATCTCAAACAAATTGCAATAGTAATAATGACAGTATTTTTAGTTAGTACTCTACTACTATATGTGTACATCAATTACTAGAAAAAAATTCCACCGAAATCCATATGGTGGAACATTGCCATTTTTGACGACAATGACAAGTGATCAAAAGTCGCTGCCAGTGACGTTTTGGCTTAGTGAAATGCATGTTTCATATACATGTTGCATACCACTGGCAAGATAATGGATTAATCTACCCAAAGGTATATAATAAGTATAAATTCGTTAAATATTAAGGTGAACAATCGTTTTTAAACATAGTGAACCACGATTTTTTAACCGCTATGGGGGAGTAGCGTTGGGATCTAACGTTGACTTAGTCCATTTGCAATTGAATAAATGGATGCTCTATAGTATAGTTTTGGGAGAATTTTCTATCCCATGGGGTCCCTGAAGCAATTCAGCTTGGTTGTCCTCGGGACAACCTAGGACATTGTTTTAAATATGCAAATTAGGGCCTTCATTGCTGAAACACCTATTTTCTTCAATAGCTTTGCAACTGGTGTCAAGACCGATATTTTCATGGTCAACGGTTAAGATAAACACATCACCAGATGTATATAACAGCTGCATGTTTGTCATTTCATAAAACTTTCAGATATCGGCCATGTTGGATCTTATTACATGCTTATATCCAATGCAATTTTTATGCATATATCCAATGACTTTGATTCGCATCAGTGTCTATGTCTCTGTAATAATAATAATAATAATAGCACAATCAACAACAGAAAACACAGTGGATCTCATTGTAATATTGTTGCACAACATAGGATAAATAGTTATCAATCCATATAGTTGACAATGGTTGCATACAAAAAAATTCTAAATATGGTGTGGTGTACCATTTCTTCCCGTGCAATTTGCTTGCCAAAAGCACGGATGTCATCTACAACGTTTCAGTCAACAGCAAATCTGAGGTGGCAAGTTTAATTTTTGTTTTTAAAGAAATGGCAGCCATTTTATAAAATGGCCGCCAAATCACATTTCCGCATATCTTAGCAACTGCATCATCCACAACCGTTTGGTGTAAAAACATAGGTTTTAGAGATCAAAGGTTTGGAATATTTTACATTTGGTTTTCTCCGACTTTCGGATCCGCCATTTTTAAAGATGGCGGTCGTCAAAACAAATTTCACAATGTCTTACCAATTATGTCACATAAAGTCATCATGTCTAAATTAATGTGTAGAATTGTGGTCAGCAATTTCAAATGTTACACATGACCTTTGTTAACATTCATATATCCGACAATTTTAAAGACGGCGCCCATCAAAACCAATTATCGCTATAATTAAAGACCTACATCACTCAGAGCCGTAATGTTGATGCCAAAAGATAGGTTTTCAGGTGCGATGATTTAAAATATATTACATACGCATCGTCATCAATCGTGAGAGGGTTACAACACCCATATCGCCAGCTGTACACGTGCAATAGATGGTACATGACATATTATTGTAGTGGCAACTGCAACCGTCAGTGCTGCTTGCGCCTTGCTCTCTGCTTTGCAATCACAGCTTATTATATCAGTCAGACCTGGAGGATCCGAGTGTCCAGTGTCAAAGCTGGGTGACGGGATACCGTCATTCACCTCCCACACAAACTGCGTGATGTCCAAATGAGGAGGACCTTGCTGATCAGCCGCCTTCCACAGCATATGAAGATGAGTGTGGGAGAAAGAATGGGAAACCAGTGCCCATCGTGGTGTTGCCTCCCACAGATTATGTGCGGATGGCACATCTTCAGATGATGCTGTGGAAGGCGGCTGATCAGCAAGGTCGTCTTCCTAAAGAAGAAGTTTTTTGGGCCAACAGAGAAAACAAGCACATATTCATCAACTTACTGAACAATGAGCTTGAGAAAGCTGGGTGCTGTTGTTTTCATGCAGAGGACGCTAAGCTAATGGTAGTTAGATAGCACTGAACACATCATACAAAATCGACACTATCTTCATTGGTGAAGATACCGATTTGCTAATGCTGTTGTGTTACGACTTTCAACAGGAGTCCTTAGATGTATTCTTAATGCCAGAGCGTAAACAACACATAGCATAAGTAAATAACGATCTGGTACATCAGAGCTCTCACAGAATATCTGGGCCCAGCTGTGGGCTAATTAAGATATCATATCACAGCAACAGTTGAAGAAGCTATTGTGTGCTTCCAATGTGGCAACATTGGCAAAAAACTTGATGGTTTGCTATACAAGCACTTCATTGAAAATGTAGCATCAAGCGCAGCTAATGCACATGGATAAATCTACCCCGTACTTCAACTGCTGCCCACTATCACAGCTTCAGGATCAGCTCTCAGAACCAACAGTGAAACGGATCGAAGGATCCACGGACTAGAGCTGGATTTGCAAAGACAAGTACCATATTCCAAAGATGACTGACCTCCCAGCAGCACTAGCACATTTGCTGTCGGTCATCCGTTGTGTGGGGCAGGTTGTTCGCTTGGGAAGATCCCCGTCCCTGGGGGGGGGGCAGCGGCAAGCATTCTGATGGTTGCAGAGGCCCATCCTGGATTTGCAGGCTCTGGAGCAAGTTGGGCAAATGTTTACTTGGCCTGAAGGTGCCCAAGACGCAGATTCTTTCCTCCGCCTACGCACCTTCCCGTCTGCTTCTCTTCTGGAATACTCATAGTCATGGGCAGCTCTCATGGTAGTCGCTCTGTAGTTGTTTCTGTCTGCAGCGCTAGCTGTTCCCAATCTGTGTGGTCTTGCCAGGGTGAGTTGCCGCTTCAGCTGATCTTTCTACCGCCTGTGGCCGGGGCCTTCTATCTCGGTTGCCCTGACGAAGCTCATCATAAAATATAACTTATGGCATTCTGATGTCATCCATGCATGAGACGTGGCCTGCCCAGCGGAGCTGTCTGAGCATCAACATGGTTTTGAGGTTTGCCATTTCCATTCCTTTTTGTTGGAAACATAGTCCTGCCAATGCAATCCTGTGATGGAGCGCTGACAACGCTGGTGGAACCGTTCAAGCAATTGTACTTGCTTTCTGCAGAGGAGCCACGCCCCTATCCCATACAAAAGGGTAGTGATGACGACAGCCTTGTATACTTGTATCTTTGTTGACAAACGCAGCGAGTGACTCTGCTATACGTATACATTTTAGTAGGCGACCGAATGAGCTGTTGGCTTTGGCAAAACAAAATTACAATCCGTTGCGATGTAGTTGCAGAAAGAACGAGTTGAGTGTACTTCTGTGTGTGCATGGCGCGTCAAATTTCAAATAACGTATCCGTAGAAGCTCTCAACGACAGCAGTGTTTGTACGTGTCATGTACCAGTAAATAACACTACGCTACACTACTATGTTAAGCAATAATAAGGATGTACGTACACACATCGCTGCAATTTTGTTGTAGCGTATGGTTTGGGTAAAGATAATTGATATTGGAATAAGTACCCGAGTTAAAATATCAACCAAATACAAAACATACTAACATATTCATGAAAATGGTGTTACTATTTAGAAACAGTAGCTAAGGACATAAACTGTATTGAAATAAACCAGTTTATGACTACATATTATGTAAGCAGATTCGGTTGATCGTAAACGTACTCCCCATGGCGGCTAAAATTCGGGTTTTACTATGTTTAGAAAATAATTTTCATGTAATTACTAAATGGAATTAAACTTGATGTATATAGTTGTATTAATATATCCATGCCCCTTTCAATGGTGTACATCATGTGTATAAATTGCACAAAGAATATATAATACACAGCTTAAATAACGCCTTTCCCAAAATTTTACTATGACAAAAGTGACCGGCAGTGACTTTCGACCACTTATCATTATTGTCAGAAATGAAAATATTCCACGACGTGAATTTCTGTGGATTTATTATCTAAAAGTGCAGACATATAGTGCTAACTAAAAAGCCATAATAATTGCTATTACAATTTGTTTGATGCTAAACCATAGATTGATTGGACTAGGCTGAAAATCGGGAAACATGTAAATTGTGATAATTTTCAATTACGATTCTGACCTTAATATCCATTGCAATGACACTTGTTAGGTGGCATTGCACAGCTAAATGCACTGCCTTTCCAATGACATACATCATCTTTATAGTCTTCTCACAGAAAATATGTTATACAACATGAATTACGTGTACCCCCTAAATTTCAGTGAAACCTACGATTACTTAGCAATTATGTGAAAAAGACAATGTTCCACCAAGTGGATTTTGGTGGACTTTTTTTCTGGTAACATAAACATACAGTAGAATCTAAAAATGCACTAAAACTTACTATTGCAATTTGTTTGAAGTTGAACCATAGATTAACTGGACTATTAGGGATGGGTTTGTTCTTATTTAATTTGTATTATACAAAGAAGAAGAGATCACAAGTTTACATCAATTGAACTTTAAATAAAGAACGCTTACTGTACCTAAACATGGACAGTACAAAATATATCCATGAGAATCAACTTTTACATGAGTCTCTGCAGTGACTGGTACTTCACACAGCCAGACCAGTGCTCCCAGTTCAAGGGTAAGTAGTACCAGAGAGTGCCCACTTCGTCCAGACATTGCAGCCAGACAACGCATAGTGACCACTGTTTTGTTTCAACTCTGTAATGATAACAAGGTTTCTAATTCTGCATATTTTTATACATGTATATATTGGGAAGGATGACATGAGGTATCGCTTACTGACTGGCTACATCTGGTATGCTTTAAAACTAAATAACATTGTAGGCTTGGAAGCCCCTACCTTCCTATCAACCCGTATAGAGCAAAATTATACATTATTTAGCAGCCAGGCCTAGGCCAGGGTTAGTTAACTGAGGCATGGAAACCATGATCAAAAGACAGACAGCTAGGCCGGTGCAACATAGATAGTCCTGTTGTTGCTAAATGCATTATCGTGACAACTGACAATGATTTCAATGACTTCCTATGCACTTCCAACAGGTTGGTTTTATTTCTGACTGCATCGAGACATGGACAAATGCCAAATGGTAGGGTAAAACATGGTTTGACTCTTAAATTAAGAAGTTAAACAAGACAGGCGTATACAAAATCTATAACTTGTAATTTATAGATACCTGTGGCTGTGCCCAAAGTAGTTGGAATAGTATTTAACTGATAATATTTAGAAAATGCTAAATACTTTTAGACAAGCTAGTGTTCAAATTTAGAATAAATATAAATACTTTAATTTTATTTTATTATTATTCAATATACATTTAAATACAATTATAAATACTTCAAATAGTATTCAAATACAAATGTATTTGACCCAACAATCTGGTGAATAGTGTGGTTTACTTTAGTTGCTCATTCACAAATATCCTTTGGCTTTGCCTTTGGCTAGACTAGAGTAGAGGCTAGACAAAATTCAAATAAATTTAAATGAATTGTGTTGTATTGGAACTTGCAATATAGTCGACGTGGAAACTCAAGAGAGTCTAGTAGGCAGTTACCGGGTCATTGTTCGACCCACACCAAAATCTGTCGCTTTGTCTTTGAATCTAGCCACTGATCTTTGTGTATGACTAACGAAAATTGAGCGTGACTTCCCTAGTCAATTATGTCACGTGCGTCAACATATCTTTTTCATTGGTTATAAACGCTAGCACGGTAAACGCTGTTACTAAAATCTTCGCGTGGCGCTGTGTTTTCGTACGGAAACTAAGTATTTCACTAAAACCAACTTTTCTAATAATTTATTTGCATAACATGAGACGAATAAGTGATCAGGAGTTACAATATGGATATCTTTCGCAAATGTTTCTTCAAATTGTTTATGAAAAAAGCCATGTTTATATTACTGACACGATCGTCGACAAGCGTGTCAAGATCATGTCACATGTAACATGTTACTGTTAATCACATGTAACATGTTAAGTAGTAGAGAAAACAAATATGATGAGCAGTGTACCTGAACGGCGACCAACGACATTGGCATATTTGGGATACATAAATAATATAACGCACTTATCTTCTTTGTCGTATTTTAATCATGTTATATGGGAGGTGCCATTGTCAACAAACTGGCGTCCTTTTTGCTTTAACGGCGTGGCAGAGCGCTACTCGAGAATCAGTGGCGTACGCTGCCAGCAGCAAATGTTTTGGGCGAACAGCCAATCAGCGTCGTTATCGAAATTCTTAATCTAAAAGTAAATTAGGGGCATTGTAAATATAAAAAATGCAGTGCAATTCAAAAAATGGATGTGGGTGGGTAGGTGAAGGGTCCGTTTGGAATTTAAAAATGGACTGATATGCTTACTACTTGCTCAAACACAAGGACACAGTCACAGACACAGGCCACATGCAGAAGAAAAAATGAGTTACTCTACAGAACACAATATGTGAACAAATTCTGCTGTTTATTAAATATGGTATATGTTTGTGAATGATTGTGTATGTTTATTGAATAATATTGATTACGAACTTCTATCGTTGTCACCATGCAACATAACGGTTAGTCATATAAAGCCAAGTTCCATCCGGTGTCTACCTACGGATAATGTCCAACTAAAATAGTGCCAATGTTAACATCGCCTTTTCTTTTAAGACAATATTATTCTTAAGAATGTTCATATAGCAAATTAATGCAAGTAGTTATAGCAGAAATGTCTTAACTAGAAACGACAATGCAATTACTAAACTAACAGTCCAACGACCTATTCTCTGAAGCGAGTCGGTTTCACAACAACTCGTCCTTGATTCCATCTCCTGTTTGCGTCCACCATGTCCTTGATCAGGACAGGTGCTCCGAGCTGTATTTGCGACAGATCTCGGGCATGTTTGTTGTACTGATGCTGTATTTTGAGACGTCTGCGCTGTTTCTCCGCTCGCACAGCTGCAGTTGTTGTCGGGTTGAAATCCTGTCGTACTTGCGGGATTACAGATCTGGTGGTCCTGTTCATAACTCTCTGTACAGGACTTGTCGTCATTTTGGTTGTTTTCCGTTCGACTTGGAATGATACGGCGAACTTGACGTCACGGTGAATTTCCAGGCTTCGCTGAACCTACGAAATTCTGCACTTGTGAACTGGGGACCGTTGTCTGATTGTACAACCTCTGGTATGCCACGTCTTGCGAATTGTTGTTTGCATGCCTTGATAACGGAAGTTGCTGTCGTCTCGGTCAATTGCTCGAACTCGATGAAGTCAGAATAGTAGTCAACTAGGACCAGATAGTTCACTCTGTTGTAGGTGAAGATGTCAACTCCCACTTTCGACCATGGCCTATCAGGTATGAAGTGTTGACGAAGCATCTCTTTGACACTTGTCACACCTTTCTGCAACTTCTTTGATGTCGGCTCTGAGACCCGGCCAGAAGATTGCATCTTGTGCTCGTCTCGTCATCGCAGCGTTTCCGGAGTGACTGACATGCAGGCGGTTCAGCAGTTCTCGCCGTAGAGCTTTTGGAATGATGATTTGAGAGCCATTATATATTATTCCATCGTGCACGGTGAGCTCATCTCTGAATGTCCAGTATGGCCTTGTTTGTATAGGACTGTTCTGTCTCTCGTCTGACCATCCTGTCATGATAACTCTGGCGAGCTCCATCAAATCGTCATCATGTGCAGTGGCTGTCTTTATCTCTTGGTAGCGGATATCGGTGACTCGTTTGTCTTCGCTTGCATCGCTTTTTCTGAAGCTCTCAAGTAGTTCTTCTGTGACTTTCATCTGGAAGACTTGCTCGCATGGCAATTCGTCGGGTTGAGTTGTGCTGTTTCGCAGCCTTGACAGCATGTCGGCCACCAACTGTTCGCGTCCCGGACGATACTGGATCTTCAGCGTATATCGCTGCAATGTCAACAGCATGCTTTGCAGTCGTTTCGGTGCGTGTAACAATGATTTGAGCCAAATCGTTTCAAGAGGCTTGTGGTCCGTGTGCACTGTTACATCTGAGTGTCCGAATATGTACTGATCGTATTTTCTTGTAGCAAACACGATTGCCAAGCATTCAAGTTCGATGGGTGCATAATTTATCTCACTTTTTGTCGGCGAGCGAGATGCATATGCGATCGGTTTGTCATTCTGCATCAGCACCGCCCCGAGTCAAACAGTGCTCGCATCTGTCTGCAAGACTACTGACTTCTTTGGGTCGAAATAGCCTAGCAACTGCTCGGACGTCGTCAGTTCCTTGATTTTATCAAAGGCAGTCTGTTGTTCTGTTTCCTACAGGAAGTCTGCGTCCTTGTGGATTAGTTTTCGTAGTGGTTCAGCCACGCTCGACAGGTTGGGTATGAACTTGGCGAGATAATTGGTGTACCCAAGGAAGCGTCGTACTTCCTCTGCGTCCTTCGGTTGTTTCATGCTTTTGATCACGTTGACTTTCTCTGGATCCGGTTTTACTCCTTGCGACGTGAGGACGTGACCTATGTACTGTAGCTCGGTCATGTTGAAGCGACATTTTGCGTTGTTCAGCTTCAGGTTGATGTTCCTCGCTCGCTCCAGTAGCTCGATCAGGTTTCTGTCATGATCTCGACGCGCCTCAGCCTGGATGTCTCCGCATCCGTAGATCAGAATGTCATCGGCAACTACTGTTACACCCGTGAGATTCTCTAGGGCATTTGTCAGTCTGCGCTGGAACTCTTCTGGGCTCGACTTGATTCCAAACGGCATTCTCTTCCATTTGTAGCGGCCGTATGGCGTCCAGAACGTCGTCAGCTGACTGCTGCGTTCTGTGTGTTTGATTTGCAGGAACCCATCTTTTGCATCGCATAGAGAGAATATCTTCGCATTTGTCAGTTGCGGCAGGACGTCATCAATGGACGGCATCTGGAAGTGATTCCGTCTGATCGCTTTAATCAAATCAGAGGGGTCCACACATATCCTGATCGTGCCATTCGCTTTGCGCACCGGCTGCATGTTCGAGATCCATTGACTTGGCTCCTCGACCTTCTCAATAACATCTAGTTTCTCTAGTGTCTCGAGTTTCGTTTTTACATCTGCCTTCATTGACAGTGGTATTTGTCTAGGTCGGTTTTGCACTGGTCTCACATTTGGGTCAAGTTCAATGTCATATTCGCCAGGCAAGCAACCCAGTCCTTTGAACACATCACTGTATTGTTCGATTGTTTCGTTCAAGTCAGTTATATCTGGTGTGTTGTCAAGCATGTGCACGTTTTCATTTATTGACAACAATCCCAACTCAATGCAAGTGTCAAGAGACAGCAACGACATGTTCTTCGTTGGAGTGATTTGGAACAAGAACGAATGTTCTTTTGACGCATGGAGGTTGAGTTTGCAGGTGCCCATTGGTTTTACTTCTGTGCCGTCATACATTGTTAGTGTTGCTGTGCTTTCTCCCATTATAGGCTTCTCCAACTAAAAGCGCCTGTTAGTTTTTCATAAGTGAATCGCAAAGATGCAAACCGGGATCAGTGTCGTATTACACAGTAAAAACTAGTGTTATCTTCCAGGCAATAGAACGGAAGATCTACGGTGCTCACATTTCGCGGCGCCTGGATAATCGAGGCTAGCAAACATCTCACAAGATCCGATGACTTTCCGGTTTCAGCTGAGCGCCAGCAAAGTTCTGCTGCGCGTCCGAAGGTGCCGTACGACAATGCAGCATGTCTGATGTCTGACAACTATGTTTGGTGGCCTGCCATGCTCCCACACGTTCAGGCAGTATCTGACGGAAGTGCGAGTTCTGGATAAAGGTCACCGTTTCCGAGCATGCCATATAACATTTGAGTTTGTTTACAAAGAAGAAAACATCGCATTGGTAGTGACGAAGAAGTCAAACTCAAATATAATAATAAACAATTATGAAATTAATAATAAAAAAATTAATAAAGAAAAAACTATACATGTTTACTATAGTATACCTGCATGTTTACTATACAATTATATATATATATATATATATATATAATATATAACAATACCACTTAATGTGGTAAATATAAGCTAATTAAGACATTTTACATTAAGAATTGTCGTTGCTGATCAAGCAGGAATAGCAATTTCTTATTAATTAAAGGAAATAAAAATAAGGCATTAGCTAAAATCCTTTTTCCATGTGTACACAACATTTAACATTGTATGTAATATTTATGTGTGCCGACGCTGCTTGTTACAAGGATATGAATCGTGGCTAGTTTGCTGAATAACACAAGGCAGATATAAGTTTGTATAAGAGCTTTATATATAAAGCCACAATCACTATGCATGAATATATTATGCAGATTACATAATTAAAATGATCATTCATTACCTAGCCAACATGATTATAATCTAAATGAGAACAGCAAAGGTGGGGGAACCAACCACATCTGGCCATTCGGTAATCAACGATTGCAGGATGGCTCCCCCACCCCACAAGATTCAAAATCATTTTATATACTATGATGCACTGTTTGTATAAAAAAAAATTGGTAATAATTATTTAGTCGCCACAAAAATTACATCGCGGGTCGTGATACGTGTGTTGTCATCCCTGTTCGTCAGACACGGGATACCAGACGTACTAGTATCGGATAATAGGCCACAGTTCGCATCCGCCGAATTTGCTAGCTTTGCAAAGAAGTGGTCCTTCCAACATATGACATCTTCACCACACTACGCACAGTCTAACGGTAAGGCCGAGAATGCCGTGAAGAGGCTGTTCACGAAGTGTAAAGAAGATGGTATGTCTGAGTTCCGAGCTCTCCTCGATTGGAGGAACATGCCATCTGAGGGCACGAGTCTAGCAAAGAGACTGGTGGGTCGCAGATGCAAGACGTTGCTTCCCATGGCTGCTCCTCTGCTACAGCCGTGTCATTCCACTGTGAATGATGATCATGCGCTGTTAGCTGCCAAGTCAAAGCAGGAGCGCTACTACAACGCGCACTCACGTCCACTACCAGGTCTGAATACTGGTGCTAGTGTGCACAAACGATTGCCGGGTGAGAAGACCTGGACACCTGGTACCTGCGACAGACACGTAAGCCGTAAGTCATACGACATCCGAGTTGGTACGAGCACATGTCGTCGAAATCGTCGAAACATCAGACGTACACCATCCCAAGAACCACAGTTGAACGAGCTAGGACTTGGGAAATGCTGACGAGTCAGAGATGCATACGGAGCAGCTAGATGCGCCGGCTGTTCTTGTTGAGCGTCCAATAGCTGTCACTGCGACACCCGTGAAGAGTGTATATCCAGCACTCAGACGCTCGAAGTGTTTGCGTACAACAAATGTCAGACGTTGTGACTATGTATGATGATGTTGCGAATCCACTTGGACTTTGAACGTTTCGATTTTGATCATTAATTCGGTACATTGAAACTATAAACAATTAAACTGGGCCATTTCGATATTGACGATAAAATTAAAATTGTGCTACTCAATTCTTGTGTTGGGGGAAGATGTGACGAAATAAGGTATGCTCCCCATGTGACTAAAATACGTTATGCTCCCGACGAGCCATGGTTCGATCGAGCCATGTTACTCGCTGTCAAGCTGAGATATTAAATCGTATCCAAACGTGTATCTTTACAGAAGGAAAACACGGCGCTGTCGAAAAAACTGCATGCATGTTACCCCGTCTGCAATTACCCTGAAACATATTCAGTTTCAAGAAATGTGGACCCACCCAATTTTCGTCAATCTCGGTCACCCCAATTGGGTAACACAGCCACATAGCTACAATAGAATAGGGACTAACTAATTTTTCGTCAGAAAAGGTTGATTTGTTGGTAATTTAAATTAAAGATTATGATGATGGTATGAAGCAACATGTTAGCCCCTATGTGGAGCGCGCAGTGGCTAAAGCATCGGATTCTCAATCGAGAGTGCCCGGGTTTGAATCCTGTGCTGCCGTTTCGAACCTTGGTCAAGTTCGTTGACTCTACATTGCACCAGTTCACCAAGGTGTATTAAAGAGGCCATATTTATAGACAGTGGTGGATATGTGTGTACAAATAGTCTTCGCGCTTTAATTGCAGTGTGGCTGAATGTTTCCAAGAGAAGCAAGATGATGTTCGATTGAGCAGGTCTGTCAGGGAGTAAAGTGTAAAGCGCTTTGAGCAATCATGTGGACTGGATACTGCGCTATATAAAACTTACTTTACTTGGGAGACTGACTCCGTTATTACACTTGCTGAAGTAGTGTCTGTGACCCGTAAAACACCTTACTAGGAAGTAGCCAAAATAAAAAATTGGACGTTGAGAGGGTTCACATCAAAATGTCGAATAGACATGTTTTTACTAGACCCTGTCTGAAATTTTTCACAGCAGGATATCATAATTAGTTTCACAACTACTAAGCGATATTTAACCATGAGATGAAACTACGGTGGTTGGCCTGTGTCTTCGTGAACAAATTATATTATAATGAATGTCTGAAGCCTAATCGAAGGACTTCGTCGCCATTGGATCGACAACCATTTATTACCAAACAAGTTGTAGTTCATATTTTTACATAAATTACAAAATAAATATAATGTTAATATGACCCCTAAACCGCTACATGCGCCACGGAAGCAGACAGAAATACCGCTTTTCATGACATTGCAATAACTCTTTCCATCATTTTTAAAGTTTATATTTCGCTTGCCAGATCGTGAACTGTGTTCCCAGCGTCCAGGGGAATAATGTTCTGATATTGTGCTCATGTTAATGAAGAGATCAAACACGATCTCCAAGTTCGTCTCAAACTGAAATGTTAACAAACAGTAACAGTTAGTGATTTCCATGTACAATTAGGCTACAATAATAAAATCGACAATCTCTCATACGGGAACTTACATCGGTATTATATCTTGAGGTGGGTATTTGTATCTATAGTACATGAGTTAATGCAATACCGAGTCATTACAAACGTTACAAAAATATGTCAATGGAGGATACGCTTGTTCAATTAAAACTGATGTTTTTCTCAAATGTCAACCAAGCAGCCAGCATAGCGTATAAGAATGTGTGCTTCTTTGTGTCTCTCGTCCTGAGCTATTTTGTCTCTTCTGTGGTCTTGCTTTGTTTTTCTTCAATTTCATTTCACATCTCCATTATAGAATGACTATCCACTGCTTCGGTGAGGACAATCTTTAGTGTCCCGCAATCTGATTGCCGCTTCTGCTGCATCTCCACCCGTTGGTGATGTTGATTCCTGCGTAGACAATGATGCCACACACGGTTTCAATGTGCTACACAATGAGCGGTTATGAAAGCTCGTTTAGCCATCAGACACCGACCGTCTGATGTCGTCACACAAGTCGCAGTTCTCTTCTGCGAGAGCGTAGCCATTATCTAACTGTGCAGCTCTTCTGAATGCCTGACCAGCCTGGGAGTAGTTCCGCACGGCCTGATGGGCATAGCCGAGCAGGGAGAAAGCACGAGAGAGCGGCGTGATGTCTATTGCTGTCTCCATCAGCTTCTCACTGCAAAATCGCTGGAAAGCAGAGAGAAGGTCCATCGCTTCTTTGTTTCGGTCGGTGTCACAGTAGATCTTGGCCAATACGTAGTAGGCTAGGGCGCCAACCGACATGTTGATTGTGCCATGGTATGTGATCTCTTTCTGTAGATTCTTGTCGTCAGCAAAGAAATGACTGGAGTAGCTAAGAATTGCCCTTGGTTGATCTTCCTCCTTGGCTATGATGTCCTTCAGAGGGGGGATTACTTCGTCATAGCGTTGATTGCTTGTTAGGAACATGACATAGCTCATTTTAATTGGAGTGTTACTTTCCCCACCACATGCGATGGCCTCTGAGAAGTACTCGTCAGCCATACGAATTAGCTCCTGTTGGTTGTCATCGTCGCCAGTCCTAGATGCTGCCTCGTGATAAAAGGAAGCGACTTTTAGCAATAACCATCCCTTGTCTGGATCTTCAGGAAATGTTCGTATGATGTATTCCAACCCTCGCAGGACGTCTAGTGCGCTCAGTTTCATACATGCGTCAGTCATCACACGACAAGGTGACGTGTCGTTAAGGTCATTAACATCAAAACGACATGTCTTAAAATCATTTTCACTATGTTGTTTGTTATCAAAGCGGCACGCCTTTTGAACCATCGGACTATGTCCTTTGCCGTCAAGATGGCGCCACGACTCTTGATTCACGTCACTGTGTTCTTTACTGTCTAAACGACGTATCTTCGGACCCATTTGAACATATTGTGTGAACACGCACACAGCTTCATCAAACTTCCCTTCCTCCATCAGTTGCCGTCCCATTTTCAGCAGAGCTTTGCGCTGGTTTGCGAAACGTGTGAGAGTGAAAGCATGACTCAGTTTTGAGTCATTTATAACATTTTTGAAAATGTCTGCAAAGTCACAGGAAGCCACTGAGAATTGAAAGCGGAAGTGTTCGCTGAAAGCCAGCAAGCGGCCCAGTGGTTCTTGACGGGTGCGAGTGAGATTGTCGGCGACGACCTGGAGGAAGTCGGGATGGATTTGATCAAACAGGTTGATCTCTGGGATGAAGTAGTGAGGGAGATCGCGCGTGGCCACATACTCCAGGAGTTCGTCCAGCAGCCAGAGGAAGTTGGCCGCAAGACCTATCTCGCTTGACCACTCGGACGCCGGGATCTTCTCACATTGCCACAGGAAGACCGTTTTGAGGTAATACGAGCACAGAACACTGCAGTGACTCAGTTGCGGCATGACGAGTGTTTTCAGCAGGATGTAGCACTGTCTGTGTGCGTCACTGAGGAAGCGTGCCAGTGTACGTTCAGCGACGGAGAACGAGTAGCGCCACTCAACCTCCGGCCGTCTGCTTTGGGGGTGACTGACAGGAACAAGGTGGCAACCATCAGCAATGATTCTCTCAATGAGGTCTTTGTCTGGCCAGTCAGATGGACGCTCTCTTGTTGACCAGCGGCCAGCTTCTTTCGGCCACTGTGAACATGGAAGTGCAGACACGGAGTTACAGTTCACAGTGTTCTGTTCAGTTACATGTGTTTCTTCATACAAGGCGTGTGCAATGTCTGATGTCAGGTTCTGTTCAGTTTCATGTGGTTTTTCATACAAATGGTGTGCAATGTCTGATGTCAGGTTGGTAAATGCACTTTTTTGGAATTCCCCATTTTGGGCCGACAGATAGGAATTTCTGGTATCTGTCTTTGGCACTTTACAGGAACTCGAGCGTGGGCTATCAAGTCGTATACGGACATACCCTGGATGAGTATCGTCATCTTCAATAACACCAAACCTGTCAGTAGTGGTGTGTCCTTCTCTCACAATGGGTTGATTCACTTGAACAAACATTAGCCCGATGTGGGAATCTAAGGCTCTCTCGTGGTAGCCCCACGCTGTCGACGATGGCTGCCGGAATACGGGCAGGTGAAAGCCGTCGTAGAAACTGCCATATGGCTCTACCACAATATCCGTTAAGTTGCCACAGTGATGCGATAGAGTCGCGTGGATGTGATCCCTGGCGGAGTCTGTCAGTGAGCGCTGGACATGTCTCTGGGGCAAGAACTGGTCAAAGATGAAAGACAGCTGAAGCAAGGATAAACCCGCTGATCCATCATCGATGTCAATAATTTGGGACACTGTCTCTTCGCTCTTTCTCTGTGTCTCTCCCAATGAGCTGTTTGTCTCTTCACTCTTTCTTTGTGTCTCTCGTCCTGACCTGTCGGTCTCTTCACTCTTTCTTTGTGTCTCTCGTCCTGAATTCTCTGTTTCTTCGCCCTTTCTTTGTGTCGCTCGTCCTGACTTGTCAGTCTCTTCGCTCTTTCTTGATGTCTCTCGTCCCAAGCCGTCTATCTCTTTGGTCTTTCTTTGTGTCTCTCTTCTTGACCTGTCAGCCTTTTTGGTCTTTCTCGGTGTCTCTCGTCTTGAACTGTCTGTCTCTTCATTTGTTCTTGATGTCTCTGGTCTTGCGCTCTCTGTCTCTTTGCTCTTTCTTTGTGTCTCTCGTCCTGACATGTCAGTCTCTTTGCTCTTTCCTGGAGTCTCTCGTCTTGAGCTATGTGTTTCTTTTGTGGTCTTGCTTTTTCTTTGCTTAATCTCCTTTGATGTCTTCATTACAGAATTACTGCCCGCGTCTCCGGGGGACACCCCCCCTTTATTGTATGCTTCTGTGGTAGCCGTTCCTGTAGCATCTCCACTCATCGGTGATGTTGGTTCATGCTTAGACAATGGTGCCACAGAGGCTCTCAAAGTGTCACACATTAGCAACACAGACCGCCTGAGATCGCCACACGAATCACGATTCTCCTCTGCTAGAGTGTAGCCATCCTGCAGTTCTGCAGCCCTACTGAATGCATGCCCAGCGTGGGTGTAATTACACATGGCCATGTACGAGTAGCCAAGCAGGGAATACGCTTGAGCATGCATCGTGGTGTCTGTGGTTCCTTGCTTCAGTGTGTCGCTGCAGAGTTGCTGGAAGTCTGGCAGAAGTGACGCTGCCTTGGCCTCTTGGTGGACATCACAGTAGATCTTGGCCAAGGTGTAGTAGGCGAAGGCTACAGACATAGTTCTGATCAGTGCGTATCTGTTGGTCTCCTGGCGTAGGTTCTTGTCGCCACGGATGACCGACATGCTCCCGCTGTACACGTTGTATCCCAGTGGTTGTTTGCTTTCGAGCTTTAAGATGACGTACAGCAGGGGGACTGCTTCTTCATAGCGACGCAAGTGCACTAGATACATGCAGTAATCCATGGTGGGTGCTGCCCTGTTCACTGCACGGAACGACAACTCTGACAAATAATCCTCTTCTTCTTTGGCGGTCAGTTCCTTGCCTTTGGCAACGGCAAGTCTTGAGAGGAAGTAGGCTACGTAACTGTTCCTGTAGACATCCTTTCTGTCGACGCAGCCCAACGTGTGCGTTGCTTGTGATAAGTCTAGCTCCATGCCAGCGAAACTCTCCAGTATCGGACTTGAATCTATCAGCAGACTCATGCTACGTCCAGCGATCATCCTTGTCACTTTCTCGAGGCTCGTGAATATGTAAGGTGCATCGGTAAACATTTCCTCTCTCAGGCAAATTAGCCCACTTTTCCAGAACGCCTGCTGCTGTCGCTCGTAGCGCCCTCTCATGTTGTAGTGACAGACACGTGCGTCACGGATGACGTCGCTGAAATGATGAGTTAGGTCGAAAGTCCTTATTGGAGAGGTTAAGTGTTTGAAGCGGTAGCGTCTGTTGAAAGCTAACACGTGTTGGAGAGGATCGCGACGGAGACGACTGAGCGCGCGGGCAGCATCAACGAGGAAGTCAGGGTGAACATGCTCGAGTAGGTTGTTCTCTGGGATGAAATAGTGAGGAAGACGGCGCGCGGCCACGCAGTACAGAAGTTCGTCCAGTATACACAGGAAGGTGGCCGCAAGCCGTCCAGGTAATGACCAATTCGACTTGGTGATCTTCTCACACTGCCAGAGGAAGACCGTCTTGAGGTGGTATGAACACAGTACACTGCAGGGTTTCAGTTGCGGCATTACGAGTGTCTTCAGCAGGATGTAACACTGTCTGTGTGCTTCACTGAGGGAGCGCGCCAGTGTACGTTCGGCGACGGAGAACGAGTAGCGCCACTCAACGTCCGGCCATCTGCTCTGAGGGTGACTGATAGGAACAAGATGGCAGCCATCAGCAATGATGCTCTCAATCAGGTCTTTGTCTGGCCATCCAGATGGACGCTGTCTTGTTGACCATCGCCCAGCTTCCTTCGGCCATACTTGGCAGGGTATTGACAACACATTGTCTCTGTCTATGTAGAATTGTTCGCCTGACCTAGTGATCTTGTCTTGCAGTGCTGGTCCATGGATAATTGTCTTTTCTGTAACTCCAACGGTCTGGGCAACCACTGCAGCCTTTACTGACAGTTCACTTGAGTAATATAAAACAGAATCGCTGCTGTCCTGGGGTATAAACATGGGATTAGTCACTCGAATGCGGACATATCCTATATGGGTGTCATCAGTTTCGACTGCACCAAGACTAGATTCGTCATTTGAAATGGTGTAATCTGGATGACAGATCATCTGGTCTACATCGGACATCAACGACACAGTGTTAGTGTGGAGGTCATGCACAGCAAAATCGTACGGTGATAGAGAAAGGCCATCGCCAAAGCTGCCGACAATACTCCTAGACTGTTCCTCGATAGGTTCGTCGCAATCCAACCATCGCCTGGAAATGAAGTGCTCAAGAATGAAGGTGAATTGAAGCAGTGACACGCCTGCCTTCCAGTTATAGTGGTCTGCAGCGAAGTACCTTATGAGTGGGGCGAACTCTTTATTATGTTTCTTGGCTGCGGCTATTTGCCTTGCTACCTCAATAGCACAGGTTAATGACTCTGGCGGCGGCACTTCTGCTTTTGACATACGTTTTCTGCTCGACTGGTTCACGTCGACATGTTTATATTCCATAGTTTGTCTCTCCGGAGAAGACCTTATGAGTTCACTGAACTGTCGAACTGTTCATCTAGAGTTTGCAGTATAATAAAAGTAACTTTGATTGCAGTTCGGTTTCTGTAGACGTTCCTGTGATTATCGCCGTTCGGTAGTTTGCCTGGAAAACAGAAACATTATGTTAAAAAGTTAAAGCTGCTTCCTCGGCTGATTTAGCTAGTCACGAATCCGGTTCTTCGATGTCCAAATGTATAATGTATGAATAGATTAAATAATATCCGCATTTAGTGTACATTTGTTTAAATGGTCACACATTTGTTTTGGTATTACATCTGGTAAATTGTCAACGCCAATTATAAACTCAACCCACCGAATTTGTAGATGACATGCTTTTGAGATAGCAAGGAGAGTCAACAAGAAGAACACAGAAACATGTGTCTAATCATATTATATGCATACACGTGATACTTCCAATATTTAAAACAACTAACTGATCAGTGGCGGATCCAGAAAATGAGTCTGGGGGGGCAAACAAATATGCACTGGCGGCCGAACCAATTGGTGTAGTAAAAATTGTGTCGCTACCGTTCCGCTGTAAAACTTGAGCCCCGTTCTCTCGGCTGGACTGGTGACATTGGAAGACGGGGGGGGGGGTATGCTGTTGAAAAATTTGCCAAGTGATGTCACTTTGGCACACTTGAGCCATTTTTTTTAATATGCAAATTATGTCGCCATTATTAAATATTCAATTTTCGGCAATATCTCAGTAACCTATGAAAGTGACATTATTGATAAGGAATTAATGGTGGGTAGTTATGTATAAATAGTCTTTGTCAGAAGTAATTGTAGCCGAAGTAACTGCGGCATGGCTAATGCTTGTCAGAGAAGTTCAGATGGTGTCTGCCAGGGAGTAAAGTTTAAAGCGCTTTGACCAATCAATTTTTTGACTGGACACCGCGCTACTACTACACATAAGAACTTACCTTTAGTTTGTTTAATGGCGCCATGAATCCTGTCGAATGCTCAGTGGCTGTACGCATGCTCATCTGGAAGAATAAAGACTTACTTAAATCTTCATATGCATACTGAATGTATAATATGTACCTTTTCATATACAAAACATAGGCGAATCCGTGGGTTTCAAGGGGTCCAGACCCCCTTTTTTGACCCAAAATATGTTTTAATTTCAACTATAAAATATTGGTTGAAAATAAGAATCTGAGTGTCCCCAATGTGCACCGTTTCAAGTGTGTTTTTATCAAAAACACCCTTAAGTGTACACTTGAGTGTGATGCATCCTGTTAAATACCCTTAAGTGTACACTTGAGTGTGATGCATCCTGTTAAACACCCTTAAGTGTACACTTGAGTGTGATGCATCCTGTTAAATACCTTTAAGTGTACACTTGAGTGTGATGTATCCTGTTAAACACCCTTAAGTGTACACTTGAGTGTGATGCATCCTGTTAAACACCCTTAAGTGTACACTTGAGTGTGATGCATCCTGTTAAACACCCTTGAGTAGACATATTTTATTTAGCCGAACACGCACAATTATTTTCTAAGAGTCACAAAGTTGCACTTTATCAGGAGTTTGGCATGTTTTATCTAAAATAATCAGACACAACTCTCTCACGCCCACCTCCCGATGTTCCCTTTGGCTACAAAATCAGTATATACATAAGATGACGTAGGCGTGTCCAAGGTGGGGAACTGGGTGCATATGCAGACCCTTGGAATTTGTCCTCGCTATATATGGCAGGGCTACAGTGGCGTGCCCCTCTAGACCTTTTGAATGTGCCCCGTTACTGAAGTTACGGCACCGGCGCGGCGGCAAAAAAAATTCAACACCAAACCACCCACCCACCCACCCCCAGTTTTCCGATCATCATCCGAGCCGAGACAGCGGAGAAGCTGAATAGTTGAGGCGGCGCAGCGGCGAATGATTTTCTCAACAGCACCCCCCCCCCCCCCCCCCCCCCCCCACTGTAATGATGCGACAGCGCGACAGCGCGACAGCTGAGTCATGCTGAAGGGGTCATGTCCCAGTTAGACTTCCTGTTTCGTTACAGCTGCTTAATTCTTGTTTCGTTACAGGCAAAAAAGACAATGTATTTAGAAGAAAAAAAAATGTCTATACAAAATTCACATGCTGCTTGCATAAGTGCATTTGAGTAGTCAGATTTTCAGGTGTGATTATAGAAGCTGTTGACAATAAAATGGTGTATATTATTAGCTGATTTTAATAATTTTGGCAGCAATTGGGCTATTTGATCCTTTAGTCGGAGTACTTTCTGCATCCATTCGTAAATATTGACGGGTTTCATACATACAGGCATTTTACGAGAGCTAGAAATATTAAATTTTGACTAAACTCGACCAGCATGTCAATGAGATGATGATAACAGCTGATAAGAATTTTAAGATTTTTTGTAGGTCACGTTTTCTTATAATCATACAAAACGCTAACTTGGCAACCGATGGGAAAACTAACTGTAGACTGACCCCTGAATCTCCCCCTTCATTATCCTTTCTGGATCAGCCCCTGCATGAAATAGGTTTATATTAATTGGCTAAAATAAGATTGCTAAGTCTCGTTACATAAGACCTTTTAAGTGTTCTATTCAAAATAATTCAAACAGATGGGAATAACTACGGAGCCTACTTTCCAGAGTGACCCCCTAGTGTTTCCTTTTAGCCATTAAATAGGCACATTTTCAACGTGTATGCATTTATTGACATAAAAAATATCTAAGTGATATCAAATTGCATCTTTTCAAAGGTGTTTTATGAATGACAACCTACTCACCCTCAGGCATCCTTTGTTGTTGGTCATCAAATTAATAAATTACAAATGTAATACATATGTAAATTTGGTAAACATTGTGTCACGTGTCACCACCATATTGCACCTTTTCAGAGGCAAGATTTTCTTCAGGTGGCAAGGGGAAGCCCTCTTCCCCACTCAAATGCTCCTTTTTTGTCATAATATCAGCATATTAAAACTGAAATATATTAATTGGCTTTAAGGTAAGATTGCTAAGTGTTATCGTAGTGCACCTTCAAGAAAATGAGCCCCCTCCCGTAATTACCCCCCTGGTGCTTCCCTTTTCTCCACTAAATGGACACATTTATAAATTTGATGTAGTAAATTGACTGAAAAACAGTATAATTTCCATTAAATTAAACCTTTTTAAATTTAATGAATTCCAACATTCACTTTTGGCGCTTCTTTCTTTTAATATAAATTTAGGCCATCAAATGAGTACATCCACAATATATACAATATTGTGTAAACTTATATTCCACGTGTCACCAAACTGCACCTTTTCAGGGATTCTATTAAAAAGGCAACATTTGTGAAGGGTGACACCTCCACACACCCACACACACTCGGTTCTTTTCATCGAACTAACTGATTTTGCCATTTCATGCAAAGAAATAACAAAATGCGTCGTTGAATTCTACCCTTACGTAACTTTCCAGATATGCTTCTTTTTCTTGTAACTCTATTTTTAGAAGCCTTACGTTAGACACCAATGGCAACAATAGCTACCTACACAGGTCTAGCACAGAGAGATCTATAAACAAACCAAACTGATAACATTTACCTTGGGTAGCTGCGACTACCCCGACAGAGGAGCATTTTATGTACCTTTCTACAAAATAATATACCGGTAGGCTATTTAAATGATATAGATTTAACAAGATTTAACAAGATTGCCATCCAGAAAATTACTCTGGATGGCAGTTGGACAAGGAAGCCTTTTGGCTTATCGAGAGTCCAATACTTTTTATCTACATGTATCCCGCCTTTTTAAGGTGTGTGTCGATTTTATTTTTAAACATATTCACGCTACTAGCACCAACACAATCAGGAGATAATCTGTTCCATTCATTTACAGTCCTTTGTGAGAATGAGAACTTTCTTATATCTAATCTACACTGCTCCTTTACTAATGTAGCTTCATGTCCTCTGGTCCTTCTATCTTTCTTAACTGAGAAAAAAAAAATTCTATCAATATTTTCATAACCATTCAATATTTTAAACACTTCTATGTGATCTCCTCTCAATCTCCTGGTCTCTAGTGTTGTTAAACCACATTCTTTTAGGCGTATTTCGTAACTAAGATCCCTCAGATTTGGTATCATTTTAGTCGCTCTCCTCTGTACTCTTTCTAGCATATCTATGTCCTTCTTGCGATATGGCCTCCATGCTTGTATACAATATTCTAAATGAGGCCTCACTATTGTTTTGTACAGCGGTACTATTAATTCTTTTTTCTTATACGCTATATTTCGCCTAATTAATCCAAGGATTTGATTTCCCTTTGACGCTGCAATTCCGCACTGCTCTGAAACCTTCATATCAGCACTAATGGTTAACCCTAAGTCCTTTTCTTTTACAGTAGTACTTAGAACAGTACCCCCCATTTTATATTTTACCTCTTCATTCCCATGACCTGTGTGGAGGCATTTACATTTCCCAAAATTGAACAGCATTTGCCACTTTTCAGACCATTTGCTCAACCTATCAAGATCATCTTGTAAATGCTGTCTGTCTCCATCACTTTTAATCCTTCTAAACATTTTTGTATCATCCGCAAATTTTAACACCTTGCTTGTTATATCATCGTCCAAATCGTTGATATATATTAAGAATAATATAGGTCCTAGTACTGATCCCTGTGGTACCCCACTCAATACCGATTTCCAGTTTGAAGCCTCCCCATCAACTACTACACGTTGTCTTCTGTCATTCAGCCATTTTTCTATCCAGTTTATTATACCATTTCCTATGCCATGGGCCTTTAGCTTAAGGAGTAATCTTTGATGTGGTACTTTTTGAAAATCTAAATAGATGATATCTACTGGTGATCCCTCATCTACCCACCTAGTGATGTCTTCCAAAAAACATAACATATTTGTTAAGCATGACCTCGCTTTTAAAAACCCATGTTGAGATGGGTTTATCAAGTTATGTTTAACAAGAAAATCCACCATGTGATCTTTAATTAGTCTTTCTAATAATTTGCAAATCACTGATGTTAAACTCATTGGTCTATAGTTCTCTGACTTGTTTCTCGAACCTTTTTTAAATAACGGTATAATGTTTGCCTCTTTCCATTCTAAAGGAACCACTCCCTCTTCTAATGACAAATTGAAAACTGTTGCAAGCGGTGCGCTAATTTGTTCTACAATTTCCAATAGTAGTTTGGGCGGAATCCCGTCCACTCCAGGTGATTTATTATCCTTCATAGCCCTTATTTTCTTAGCTACCATTTCCGAGGTTACAACTAACTGTCCTAAATAGTCTGAATCTGCCCCCTTGAACTTAGCCTCTGGTACTGGCAGTGAACTAATATCTTCCCTGGTAAACACTGAACTAAAATACTCATTCAGGTCTTCTGCCATTAAGAATCCCTCTGATATTGTATTTCCAGCACTATCTTCTAGAGGACCGACCTTATCCTGAACTTTCTGTTTGCTTCGAATATACGCATAAAAACTCTTACTGTCATGTTTTATATTACTAGCTAATTTTGTTTCATAGCTTCTCTTTGAATTTCTAATTTCAGCTGTAGCTTGATTAAGTGCTTCTTTATAAATGTTGTAGTCTTCATCAATTCCAGTACATCTATATGACTTCCACATCATTTGTTTATACTTCATTTTTCTAATGGCTTCTTTCGATAAGTGTTTCTTTTTAGACCGTTTCCCTTGTTTTTTGAAAGGTACAAATTTATCGACTATGCACTTAATTTCACTATTTAAGATATTCCAGCATTCGGTTGCTGTCTTATTCTTCAGTGTGTTATTCCAGTCTATCTTTGCTAAATATTTCCTCATGTCCTTATACCTTCCTTTGTGGAAATTTCTCCTATACTGCTTTTTACTATTCCTTTCTGATTTTACTTTGATGGTAAACTGTATCTGGTTGTGATCACTACTCCCCAGTGGCTCACATATCTTGATATTGTCAACTAATTCTTTCTGTGAGGACAAAACTAAGTCTAACACATTCTCTCCCCTGGTTGGTTCTAGCACATGTTGAGAAAGGAAACTATCTTGTACTAAAACTAAAAACTTGTGGTCCTCACTCCCCATACTCTGTAGATATTTCCATTGTATATGCCCATGGTTAAAGTCCCCCATAATAATACAGTTCCGTTTGCTTACTTCCCTTATAGCGTTTTGTATTTTTTCATTCTCTTCTATGCTTATGTTTGGACTTCGATAAACTAACCCAACTGTTAACGTTGAGTTTCCTGTAACTATGTTACACCAAACAGCTTCTTCGCAATCTGCTTCTCTTTCTAATTTTATTTCATAAGCCTGGATAGATTCTTTAATATATAAAATAACTCCACCTCCCTTTCTTCCTATTCTATCTTTCCTAAACATTACATATCCTGTTAGTCCCAATTCGGCATCTGATATATCAGTGGTGGCCCACGATTCGGTTATACCTATTATGTGAGGGTCAATATCTTCTACCATAATGTTTAGTTCACTTCTTTTGTTTACTATGCTCCTTGCATTTAAACAAATGCATTTATATCCTGATTCAGAACAGTTTTCCAGGCTGTTCTTTGCCGATTTATTTCTGCTGTCTTTATCTATGCCTCCAGTTTCAGGCTTCTCTGTGAATCCCCCCTGCGAATCTAGTTTAAATAGATGCAGCCTGTCCCACTGTCAACAGATTGCAGCAAGTTCTCTGAGAAAACTGCTGCCCCCTTTCCACTTAGATGTAGGCCATCTCTCATGTACATATCTTCCCTCCCAACAAAGTATCCCCATAAATCTACGAATCCCACCCCCTCTTCTTTACACATCTGCTCAACTAGTGCGTTGATCGCCATCCTCTTGCAGTTTCTATATGTCGGCCCCCTTCCTCCCATTACTGGCAAAATTCCTGAGAGGATAATCTGTTCTACTCTTGTCTTCTTTAACTTCTTCACTAACTGTCTGTACTTCTGAACTATCCCAGTTGTTCCCTCCCTCTCTGCGTTATTTGTCCCTACATGTACTAGTATAGACCCTCCCTTGCCATGCCCCAGTACCTTCTCTACCCTTTCAGTTACATGTTCTATCCTAGCCCCCGGTAGACAAACAACGACGTCCTCCCCCTCGCTTAGAGTCTTATCTGTCTTTCTCATAATCGAATCGCCCATAAACACCCTCTCTTTCCTCATTGCCCCCTCAATCACTGCCTCAGTGTAGCTCTTTCTACGGTTTGCTTCTGTCTGGTTGTAATCTTGTTCCCCTGTCTTCTGCTCTCCCGTCACAATCTCGTCCGTTCCATTCTTTCCTGACGCTGTTTCTCTTGTCACCTTTCTTCCTGTCATCGTCCCTCCCGACTTCTCTTCTGTCACATGTACTCTCACTTCCTTTCTTCCCGTCATCTTTCCTCCCATTGCATTTCCTTCTCTCCTCTCCCGTCTCTTTTTCCCTCCTACCTCTTTCTCTACGGTCACTTTCTCTCCTGCCACCTTCACACCTGTCACATTTCCTGCCGTCGATCCTCCACTTTCTTCCCCTCCGATCACCTTCCCTCCTCTCAGTCTCCTTTCCTCGGTCTTGTTGTCACTACTCTGCTCCTTCAGTTTCACAGTATTCCCAACTTTATCCCTGTCGTCTCTCTCCATTCCGTCTGTCTCCTTGCTGATTCTCATCTCCATCCCCTTCACAATATCTACCAACCTAGCTACCTCTTTCTCCAGACATTTCACCTTCCAACACCCCACGCACTGAAAGGTGAATCCCTCTTCCTTGGTTTCTGTCCATGACTTCGTACAGCCGGATAAGGCAAAATCTACCCAACTGTGGCAGTCGTCGCACACCAAGTGTCTCTTTGCCTTGACTTGCCGCTTGCAAGGCGCCATATCAGAATTTATTTAATAATAATAATCTAATTAGCTATTTAAAATAGTTTTGTCAACTGTGTTTACACCATTCACTGTCTATGTAGTCTTTAAGAAGACTGTTTTCTGTGCACAAATGTTACACTTTTCGTAAGATTGCGTACGCTAGACTGCCTTATTTATTTAGGTTATACAGCGCCCTAGCGAATAAGAGAGACACTAGCTACATAAACTTAGTTCGCCCGATTATCGCGTTTAACAACAAAGCTACCTTATCAAAATGTCTAGCAGGTACTGACTTACACAGATATTATCTTATGTAGGTAGTTTATGGTTGTTACTTTATCACCTATATATTCTACCACATAACGAGGTTTGTTAAATCTTGTTTACAAACTTATCGTAGCCGTAAGCTAACGTACCCTATTATCACTCACTAGACTAAAGTGTCCTAAAATACTTTATCTAACTAACTTTAAGCACAACTGCTACTCAATATATGTTTACTGCTACTTTATGAATGATATTAAGGCAAGAATAATACTTATCAATCAGTAATTCCACTTGCTTATGAACTTATATATTTTCCATTACGACATTTTTATCTTAACACTAGCTTATTATTATCAAATCACTGGTGGTACAGAACAAGTTTACCACCTTGGAACGTCATACAGTATGCGGAAACCTAAATTTCGTTACCCAAATATAACATTATCCTAACGTTAACGGAACGTACGTTATATGATTGCTGGTAAGGTCTAGACATCACACCATATACTTACTATTTCTCCAAGCCAACTGTGTGTTCATGATTCTAACTTGCAATTAAGGCAACCGGCATTGATGACGTTCGACAAAATATGAGTTGCTATTTACACGACACTAGTGGAGATCGTCGTTGCTACACAGGTGTGGTTATACCTGCACACGGGTGTGCTTAATAATGACTATAAGGTGCCTGGCAGTGTGACAACTTGGCCACATAATTAAGGTATTCATAAACTCTCTGCGGTTGGAATAATCTTGCATTTGTGCTACTGCAAGGAGTGGCTGCCGACCATGAACGCAGAGCATACTGTATTTTACGCAATGCAACAAGACAACACCAGATATGGAAGAAATGTGGCCAGAATAACCTTCTGACATTTATTTAATATTCACCCGATAATTGGATGAGTTGTTAGCTAAAACACAATACAATCAAATGTGGGTCATTTGAGGTCTTAAACATTGCCCCATTTATTTTATCTATACATTCTAAAAACAAGGCCCACATTATAGAATACCATACTTAAATTATGGTAATACACCAGAACTATTAAAAAGACGCCTCCCAGACATTTAGACGATTAAAACTACTAACTATTACCACATCCTAGAGAGAGGTGGGGCCATTCCGCCTTCCGCCACACCGTTTATTAATCCTATTTTAATTACCGCCCTAAAAACCCTGCGTACACTTGAAGGAGGAAAAAGCTTTAAGGCAAAACCTCGTGTACCATTTAGAAACAGGGAAAAGCGTCAGCAAAGCTAAAATTAACACATGTGCGTGTTGTGAAAATCCCATACATACTTATAACTAGTCTTATGGCAGGAGGGGAGGGAGGTGGAGTCAAAACTGATACGATATTCGATAAACAACTGAACACGAGGAATTTCAAATGTGGCCGCTGCTGGAGGTGCAGTGGCCTTTTATGTCCTGAATGGTCGGACTAGGTTTTACTGTATCACTACGCTAAAGCGCGGGAAGGCCGGCACGCCTTCAGGCTATTGGACTCTGACCTGGTCAAGGTACAGTGTCAGCTTGTTTACCTAGCCTGCAGGCTGGCTCTAGGACTTTAGTGTTGCCTTGGTTGCCTCGCGTAAAACTTGTTATGCAATGTAATCGCATAAATCCCTTTACGCAATGCAACAAGACAACACCAGATATGGAAGAAATGTGGCCAGAATAACCTTCTGACATTTATTTAATATTCACCCGATAATTGGATGAGTTGTTAGCTAAAACACAATACAATCAAATGTGGGCCATTTGAGGTCTTAAACATTGCCCCATTTATTTTATCTATACATTCTAAAAACAAGGCCCACATTATAGAATACCATACTTAAATTATGGTAATACACCAGAACTATTAAAAAGACGCCTCCCAGACATTTAGACGATTAAAACTACTAACTATTACCACATCCTAGAGAGAGGTGGGGCCATTCCGCCACAAGGTCACCCGAACATGTGACCACCCCACCTCGTAACTTGAATTTATAAAGACCTCTAATATATACACACACATATACCACCAATTTTGAAGATCTCGCCCGTGACAAGACCCACATTCATATATTGTTATAACTGTGCGGGGAGATGTGATATGGCAGGTCAATTGGCATGGTAGCTGCCCATGGCGCCAACGATCTGAAATCGGCTACTTGACCGCGTGACAATCTATCTGCCAGCACGTTGACGCGACCTGGCACATGACATGCCATGAAGTTGATGTTGAACCTCAGACATGTGAGAACCATTCTACGAAGTAGAGCCATAAGATGGGGTTCACGGGATGTCTGCTTATTGATTACTGGTACAAGCGCCTCATTGTCAGTGAAAAAGCAAACACTCCGGTTTGCCCATTCTTCCCCCCAGACTTCGACTGCGGCAACGATAGGGAACAACTCTAACACTGCAATGTGTGGCCAGGACAGGCCTAGTGCGGGTAGTGAGATAACTGGCTGAGGCGATAATTACTTCCAGCTGTTTGGCTTAATAAAACCGCCCAGCGCCTTCAACCAATCATGACATGCCAGGATTAGGCCACAGCGGTATTCATAAACTCTCTGCGGTTGGAGTAATCTTGCATTTGCGCTACTGCAAGGAGTGGCTGCCGACCATGAACAAAGGAATAACAGCCGACCGTGACCAAGAGTGGCATTCGACCGTGACTATTATTGTAGTCTGTGCCAACGTCAACACAAGAACCTGGTAGATGAAAATTACAGTATTCGCAGTGAATATTCTATACATTGGAGGTGTGTTGAAAACACATTATTAGAGCTAACACAATAACTAACAAATAACATAATTCATTATAAATTGAACCTGTTTTGATTGCATGTTAAAATTTAATTTATATAAGACCACTAGGTAAAACACAATATGTACACTACGCCAGTCTATCGTCATATCCATATATGTAGATCTGTGGGATTGCGGCTCACGCGAGTCACGTTACTGGTCTCGCTCTCCGGCATGTTTACGCGCACTGTTTGATGCGTTAATAAATGTTCTTTGCTGTTCGTTGATATACTAGTTGTCTATACTGGCGTGGTGGCAGCGGTACTGTTCGCAGTGTACCCTAAGAAACGCCTCACAAGTGACACTCGTAACTATAGCCAAACAAAAGGCACAACGAGACAGAGTACGTAAGTTACACTGGCAAAGCTTTGAACCTTTATAAACCGGAGCGTCAGTCACTGTCATGGCACAGAGAGCACCGAAGCAGTGGTCACTCTCAAAGCATGAAACTCTGACGTCGTTTGAGAACTGGCGACAAAATATACAATACACACTATCGCTAGACGCCAATTTCGCGACATTTTTGCTTGACCAATCCGAATGGAAAAAGAAGACGAATTCCACCCCGTTGCGGGGTCTAAGCGATGATGACGAAAACGTCCCTGCGGCTAGTCGGCGTACGGCCACACAAAAGGTCACGCACCTTGACCTAATGCTTGGCCAAATCGCCAATTTCTGTCCCGTTATATCGAGGAATACAATCGTAAAGAACTCTGTTTCTATAAAATCAATCTGGCAAGCAATACGCTTACATTTCGGCTTCTAATCCTCGGGCGCACACTTCCTCGACTTCGCCGAAATCAAGCTGGAGGCGGACGAAAGTCATGAAGATCTCTTTCAGAGATTGATGGCTTTCGTCGAGGACAACCTGTTGGCCGTGGGAGGTGGCATATCTCACCACCTGGAGTTACCGTCGTCAAACGAGGACATATCCCCGTCGTTGGAGAACATGATCGTCCTCCAATGGCTCAAACTAATCCACCCTGAGCTACCCCGTCTAGTGAAACAACGATACGGGACATAATTACGCAGCCGAACACTCGCAAGTCTGAAACCCGAGATATCGCAAGCATTAACTTCTCTCCTTGATGAGCTAACCGCTATCTCCGAAATAAAAGTCATGCGACAATCAACCACCAACCAACGGTCTGGCTCTTCTCAATCTCGTCGATATCAACGTAGTGCAAGCAACCCAACCACTCGGCGAGCCAAACAGTGTCCACTGTGCAAGCAAGCGGGTCGTGCCAGCTACGAGCACTACCTGAGCGAGTGCAGGTTCCTACCTGAGAACGACCGGTTGTACCTATCCAAAGCGCGCAATATAATCGGAGTGGACTGCGACGACGGCTCGGATGATGAACAGTCAGCTGGAGACGGAGACTGCACTGGCGACGTGTCGACCGTGGCATGTCGTGTGAACACAAAACAGTCGCCATTTTTCAAGTCATTTTACCGACATCATCCATTACGACTCACACTAGACACCGGTGCGGAGACAAACATGATCAGAGAGGCAGTCGCTAAAAGCATCGGAGCTAAAATCGGCAAAAGCTCACAGCTAGCGAGGCAGGCTGATGGTGTTACTCCGCTGAACGTTATCGGAGAAACACACCTGACCTTGTCGCGCGACGGAACTGACCTCCAACTCGATGCGCTAGTTGTTGCAGATCTCGACGTGGACGTACTCGCGGGCACGCCGTTCATGTCTACCAATGACGTATCCGTTCGTCCTGCCAGACACGAGATCACAATCGGTGAAACCACTGTCATACAGTACGGTTTCCAAACGTCAGGTAGCGAGCAACATCACACCGTACGCAGGGCTCACGCATACGTGCTGCACGCACCCTCGCCATCTACCACGGTTTGGCCGGGTGAGTTCGTAGAGCTCCAGTTGCCCACGGCCCTAGACGACCAGACTCTGGCAGTCGAGCCACGCAGCTCTCCACACAACGAAGGTTGGCCAAAGCCTGGAATCATTGAGGCCGTCGGCAACAAAATACGACTCGTCAACACGTTGCCCAGACCACTAAAGCTGTCTCGCCACGAACACTTTTGTCAGGTGCGTCACACTGTCGCGTCACCGACCTGTGACACCGAATCTGAACCCGCTGTGAAGACTCGTAACATTGCCCACACCACTGACCTCTTCTCCGAAGCTATAGAGTTGGACTGCGACAAACAACTACCCGAGAGCATGCGAGGACAGTTCCGCAGTCTACATCAACAACACGACTCCGTTTTCAACCCGAGCATCGTGGGCTATAATGGACATGCGGGGCCTTTCACGGCAGTCGTCAACATGGGTCCGGTCCTGCCTCCTCAGCGCAAAGGAAGATGTCCTCAATACGCGCGCGAAAAACTGACCGAACTGCAGGAGAAGTTCGACGAGCTGGAGGCGGTTGGCGTGTTCCAACGACCGGAAGATGCCGGAATATCCGTCGAGTACCTGAACCCATCGTTCCTCGTTCGCAAGCCGAATGGAGGATCGAGGCTAGTTACTGCCTTCTCAGACGTTGGGAGGTACAGTAAACCACAACCGTCACTCATGCCAGATGTTGACTCTACCCTCCGCCAGATCGCGTGCTGGAAATACATAGTGGTGTCTGATCTAACCAGTGCTTTCTATCAGATCCCCCTAGCGAAGGAGTCAATGAAATTCTGTGGAGTGGCAACACCATTCCGTGGAGTACGTGTCTACACCAGATGCGCTATGGGGATGCCCGGTTCTGAGACCGCACTTGAAGAACTGATGTGCAGAGTACTAGGCGACCTTCTGCAAAACGGAGTTGTGGCCAAACTGGCCGATGACTTGTACTGCGGAGGAAACTCACCCGAAGAACTACTAGACAACTGGGGTCGCGTTCTCGATGCCCTTGATCTATGCGATCTACGTCTGTCGGCGAAGAAGACACGCGTTTTCCCCACATCTACTACCATTCTGGGTTGGGTTTGGTCTCAAGGCACAATACGCGCCAGCCCCCATCGTATCACAACACTGTCGTCATGTGTACCACCACAGACCGTTCTCGGGCTGCGTTCCTTCGTTGGCGCTTTCAAAGTACTGGGACGTGTCATCCCGCAGAGTTCCAAGGTGCTCGCTCCTCTCGAATCACACATCGCGGGGAAGAAGTCTCAGGAGCCGATAAGCTGGTCCGAAAACCTCCACGAGGCGTTCTGTACAGCCCAGAAGGCCCTGTCAACTAACAGGTCAATCACCTTGCCAAGACCTGATGACCAATTGTGGATCGTCACCGACGGATCCGTCACACAGCGCGGTATCGGTGCCACTCTGTACGTATCACGCAATGGTCAAACCCTCCTTGCAGGATTCTTCAGTGCTAAACTCAAAAAGCACCAGGTGACTTGGCTACCATGTGAGATCGAAGCGCTCGGCATTGCAGCCGCAGTTAAGCACTTCAGCCCGTACATAATCCAGTCCAAGTCTAAGCCGTGCCTTCTCACGGACAGCAAGCCATGCGTCCAGGCAATCGACACATTATGCCGCGGAGAATTCTCCTCCAGCCCACGCGTAACTTCGTTTTTGACGATCGTCTCGAGATATCAAGTCACTCTGCGCCATCTCTCGGGAGCCGCGAATGTGCCGTCCGACGTTGCCAGCCGAAACGCGCCGGAATGCATGGAGCCGCGTTGCCAGATATGCGCATTCATATCACGTATCGAAGAGTCCGTCGTCGGTAGCATCAGCGTCGAAGACATCGTATCCGGCTCTGCTCGCCTTCCATTCACGAGTAGGTCGGCCTGGTTATCAACACAAGCAGAATGCCCAGACTTGCGCCGCGTCCGTGCCCACTTGAAACAAGGCACTCGCCCATCAAAGAAACTAACCAACATCAAAGACGTTAAGCGATACCTAACTACCTCAACACTGGCTCGCGACGGCGTTGTTGTGGTCCGACAAGACGTGCCATTCGCACCATCCAGAGAACTAATTGTCGTACCTCGCCAGGTACTGGATGGTTTACTCACTGCGATACATCTGAAGTTGAGTCATCCATCCAAAAATCAACTAAAAGTCGTAGTGCGTCGCAGTTTCTTCGCGCTAGATTTGGACAGCACAATCGAGCGCGTAACCGACATGTGCCATGTGTGTGCATCGCTGAAAAAGGTCCCTACAACGCTCACTGAGCAGACCTCAACTGACGCACCCGACGCCGTTGGGATCTCGTTTGCAGCCGACGTGATCAAACGCAATCGTCAACTAATCTTCGTCGTACGCGAAACCGTGACTAGCTACACGTCTACGTGTGTTATAGAGAACGAACGTCACGACGCCTTGCGTGACAGTCTCGCCCGTCTTTGCATGGAACTTCGCCCCATTGACGGACCATCAGCTGTCGTTCGGGTGGATCCCGCACCCGGATTCATCGCTCTCGTAGATGACCCAACACTACAACGATTGGGCATCAGTATCGAAATCGGTCGAATCAAAAACGCCAACAAAAATCCGGTGGCAGAGAAGGCAGTGGCGGAAGTGGAGGACGAAATACTCCGACAAGAGCCAGGCGGCGGCACTGTGTCCCCACTACTGTTAGCAGTCGCTACCTCGCGGCTCAACTCGCGAATCCGCAGCCGAGGCCTTTCGGCACGAGAAATGTGGTTCCAGAGAGATCAGTTCACTAATGCGCAGCTACCTATCGCTGACCGCATTCTCATCACGGAACAACAACAGTCGCGGGAACGGAACCACCCTCACAGTGAACTCGCGAAAGCCCCCCGTGGTAGAGAAGCTTCTACACACAAAATCCACGTTGGTGACTTGGTATACATAACATCCGATCGCAACAAGTCATCAGCGAGGGACAGATATTTAGTCACCTCCGTCGAAGACCGCTGGTGTTTCATTCGAAAATTCAGCGGCCACCAGCTTCGTGCATCATCATACAAGGTGAAACTCTCGGAGTGCTACTTAGTCCCCAATTCCAGACCAACTACCGTAGCCCCACCGCCCCATCACGACACTGGCAGTGATATCGAGTCCGATGAAGACGCCCCGGTGGTCTCGTTCGACGAGGCCCCTCAGACTCCGCTGACGATCGCTACTCCGCTGGAGGTACCCGTCCTACCAACTCCAACTGACGAAGTCGTAGCTAAAATCGACACACCGGCCGACACTCCACGACCTGTCCGCAGACGTGTCAAGCCCAAGTACTTACAAGACTATGTCACTTCATAAACAGTTTGTGTGTTAATTGTTGCATCTTTACATTGTGTTTAATTGTTTATCACAAAATTAATAGTCAGTTGACTTACTATAATTTGCTTAGAATAGAAGAGGACTTAAAGGAAAGTGGTCGCGCCAGTCTATCGGCATATCCATATATGTAGATCTGTGGGATTGCGGCTCACGCGAGTCACGTTACTGGTCTCGCTCTCCGGCATGTTTACGCGCACTGTTTGATGCGTTAATAAATGTTCTTTGCTGTTCGTTGATATACTAGTTGTCTATACTGGCGCTATGCAACTTAATAAAGAGCTGTAGTACTTGTATTTCATCAACTTGATCTAGCGGCAATGTTTTGACATTTTTAAAGCGTTGTTATCTGTCCTGTGACCAGTAATTTTTCACCCCTCGATAATTCTCGAGGGGTGATAAATGTATTAGCTGGACATTTGTTGAATCGACTGTATCGAATGTGCCATCTTCATGAACGCATCGAACATCAAACTGCGTGGCGGGCAATAAAATCCCTTGCAATGTTGCCAGTAGAGATTGTTTGAATGTTTCGTTGACAATTTGAACTTTTCACAGGGAGTCAGAGTCAACGTTAAAATTGTGAGATCTTTTCGGCTTATTAAATGTAATTGGCGGTATACCTTCAACATATTTCTTGTATTAAGAACTATTAGGCCCTATATTTTTGTATTATTATATTAAGAACACTATATTCAAAATGAGGAACATAGTGTATGCGCGCGTATATGTGCATGTGTATGGTTTGTAGTATGTGTGTGTGCGTGCGTGTGTAGTGTGCGTGTGTAATATAATTTAAAATGCAACAGCTAGAGGCCAATACGTGGAACACCAACATGGAATTTCAAGTAATTAACGTACATACGTATATAATAAATATTGTATTAATAAATTCTATATATATTCAACGAATACTCTAATAATATAATGTGGGAAGGGGTAATAAATATATTCGGTTACACTAAAATGTGGACGTATTATACCTGCAAAAGTTCGGGAGATTTGCCTGTATTTCGGGTGATACACTCAAAATCAAGGAGACTCCCGGAAATTCCGGGATAGTTGGCAGGTATAACGTCTATGTAAGAAGAAAACCCTAGAAAAGGATGTCATTGGTTGGTGTTGAAACAGAAATACTGATCTGTTCCATGTATGTTCATTGACCATAATTTGTTTAATGGTTTACAAATGTGCACAGTGCCAGGATGGGAGACAGATCGGCAACAACCTTACCTTCGGCCTCACCAATTTTATTGTTAGGATTACTGATTTTTTAGAAATTTTTGTTAGGGATGAGGGGGGATTAAAAATAAGTCATTGCACGAGAAAGTTGTTATGTTATGAATTGTTATATGAACCATACAGTACATTGCTAAACAAATTATTTAGTCTTGTATCAAAACTTACTAGACATGTACTTTTATGAAAGTTTAATACAAGTTTTTTGTGACAAGAGATCCAGCGGACCCTGTCATGCGACAGTGAAAACTTGAACATCCTGGAATAATTGGCTGTAACATTCTGCGTAGGGTTGGGACCATTCTAGCCTTGGGCCACGTTACCTGGAGTCAATCAGGGTGAATGATAGTGGACCGAAGTGGGCTAGAGTGTTGTCATTGTTCACCCAACCTAGAGAAGACTTGAAGCAGCGTCATGTGAAACTGGCCGAAAGGAAGCCACAACTGTTACTAGCTGAGTCAGCCGTCACAGTTTTAGCTCACATAGTGAAGCCAGTAGGGCTCTGCCAGTTATTGGTTGAACCACTCGATCACGGGTCGAGCAGGTTGCCACACGGAGTACAGACTGTGTGTTCTGTTGTAAGTGCGGAAGAGATGTGTCCGTAGTGGAGTAATCCCAGTTCAAGTCTGGAACCTCAACAAGGAGGATATATGGCTTCAACCAAGGAGTGTGTTGGGATCTATCCAGACGGTGGATATTGAGGAGCCACAGGATACCGACACAGGTATAGATGTCAATGAGGTTACCGTACAGTCGGTAGGTGCTGAGATTCCCAGCATGGCTGAGCCAATAAACAACAAAGGGTCGTCTGGCGGGACAGGATCAGGAGAATATGACATTGAAGACTTACCGTAAGTGGAATTAGGAGGGTTGGACCTTTGTCAAGAGGATGTTCAGATAGTAAAGTTGTTGCTGGTGAAACACAAGGATGTGTTCAGTAAAGACGAAGACGACAACGGATACTGCGATGCTGTTCCACATCAAATACTCACCACTGGTGATAGGCCGGTTAGAGTTTCGCACCGAACGGGTGCACCCTAACCAGTGGGAGGAGGTTTAGGCACACCTCCAGAAATGGCTCAAACTTGGAGTCCTTCAAGAATCTACTGGCTGCTATGCATCACCAGCAGTTCTCGTGAGGAAGAAGGATAACTCATTGCGATTGTGCATCGACTATCGTCAACTGAACCTTAAGACCATCAAGGATGCATTCCCTCTACCACGTGTAGACGAATGCCTGGAAGCACTCACTGGAGCCAGGTATTCCAGTACTTTGGATCTGGCCCATGGCTACTGTCAATGTACCATCGACGCCAGAGATGTGCCAAAGACTGCGTTCAGGGTTGGAACTAGTGGACTGTATGAGTTCACAAGGATGCCAATGGGACTTTGCAATGCCCCAGCTACTTTCTCACGCTCGATGAATCATGTGTTAGAAAATGAGAATTTCCATTCCCTTCTCATTTACTTGGATGATGTCCTAGTATTTGGGAAATCGGTGGATGAGATGATACAGAGGCTGGACACCGTATTCGGGAAACTGCTGGCCCTTGAACTCAAGATCAAGCCGCAGATTGTAACCTGTTCAGACGGGATGTTAAATTCCTTGGGCATATTGTGTCAGTTGACGGGGTGGCAACAGACCTTGACAAAATTAAGGGTGTACAAGAATGGGAAGAACCAAAGAGTGAGAGCGAGCTACGTTCCTTCCTTGGATTGGCTGGATATTATCGAAGGTATGTACCTTCCTTTGCCCAGATAGCACAGCCTCTTCACCAGTGTGTTGGCAAAGCCACGAATACAAAGAAGGATTCGGAGAGAAAGATTTCCCAAGACGGCCAGCTCTTCCATGACAAATGGAATAGAGACTGCAGTTTGGTTAAAGGAGCAGCTGACAAGTGCTCCAGTGCTAGTTTACCCAAACTTCACGAAGCCGTTCATCGTGGAGACCGATGCTATTTTCCAAGGACTGGGCGCAGTACTCTCCCAAGAGCACGGTGTTATTGCCTTTGCAAGTCGCGGTTTGAGGCCAGCGGAGAGGAACGACGCCAACTGCAGTTCCATGAAGTTAGAACTCCTTGCTCTGAAGTGGGCCGTCACAGATAAGTTCCGTCCTTATCTCCTTGGCTCGCACTTCATGATTTACACGGATAATAATCCATTGAGTTACATTCAGACGTCAAAGTTAGGAGCTACAGAGTTGCGCTGGGTTGCTCAGCTTGCTCAATTTGATTATGATATCAAATACCGTAGTGGTCGTGCCAATGCCAACGCTCATGCACTCAGTTGAAAGACATGGCATGGAGAACCCGTTGCCGCTGAAGTGGACACGACTTCTGTCAAAGTAGAAATGACAGAGTTAGCAGTCGATCGAACGGTAGTGAAGATTTTGTCTTCAACTGCAGTACCGAATGAGATGCAGGAGCGACACCAAGTGATAGTGGAAATCATAGAAGAAATCATGACAACCACCGCAATGAGTGAAGATATCAAACAGACAGCATTACCTCTTCCAGGGTACACAAAGCAGCAACTGGCTGAGTTACAACATCAAGATCCTATCTTGAGTAAAGTTGTGGCTGTATGGAAGACAGGCACAGAGCCAGACCGTACGGAACGCCAGAAGATGTCGGTAGTTGCTCGTCGCTGGTATAGAAATGGAACTAATTTGTGGAAATAGAGAATGTTCTGTATGTTGAGTCCTTTGAGAATGGAGAAGGAACTCTACAGCTTGCATTGCCAACCAGTTTGAAAGAGCCAGTACTCGAAGCTCTTCATGACGCAAGTGGCCATCAGGGAAGAGACAGGACTCTACCTCTGGTAAGAAAGAGAGCATTTTGGCCTGGACTGAGCCAGGATGTATGTTCGTATTGTGCCAGTTGTTCACGATGCTGTACTGCTAAGGCATTAAGACCTACTGTGAACCCGAGAATGGAACACCTTTTGGCGAACAAACCACTCGTGCTACTAGCAATTGATTTCACTATGCTAGAGAAAGCTTCAGATGGACGCAAACAAGTCTTAATCATGACGGATACATTTAGCAAATTCACTGCAACAATACCCACAAAAGATTAGAAGGCGACTACAGTTGCGAAGGTATTGACACAGGAATGATTCTATCGATATGGAGTACCTAGACGCATACACAGCGACCAGGGAAGACATTTGGAAAGTGACGTGGTAAGGGCCTAGTGTACGGTATATGGAATAAAGAAGTCACATACCACTCCGTATCACCAGGAGGGAAACGGTCAATGTGAATGCTTTAATTGTACGATGCACGACTTACTGCGCGCATTACCGCCAAAGAAAAAAACGACAATGGCCACGCCATTTGCAGGAACTGGTCTTCGCGTATAATTCAACGCCACACGCGGCCACAGATTTCTCACCTTATTTCTTGACTTTCGGTGGACGAATTGCTGGATGGAGAGGGCCCAACATCACACCTAGGGAAAGGGATTGATGACTGAGTACAGGAGCATCAGCACCGACTGGAAGCAGCTTTTGAATTAGCTGGTCAGAGATTAGCCAAAGCTGCTGAAATCAGGAAGGATAGGCATGATCTGAAGGGATCAGATGCGCCACTGAAGCCTGGAGATAGAATTTTCCTTAGGAACAGAGGAGTTCTAGGCCGAAACAAAATACAGGATCGGTGGGTACGTGGCCATCCCCTACAGAGTCAAGGACAGGATGAGTCCCGATAGTCCCCTGTTTCGTGTTCATCGATTTGATGGTCTGGGACAACCTAGGGTGGTACATCGCTCTGCAATATTGGATGTAAAGGATATCCGGGTTCCTGCAGAGAACATAGCAAATGCACCAGAAGAGAGGGAGTGTACACATGAAAATGTCAGGGATAAACAAACGAAGTCCATCTCGGAGGGTAGCTCCACACCAATTGACAGGTGGATGATACGTTGTGAGGTTGATGTTCCCTTGAGGCCAACTGTTTGAACAGAAACTGTTCCCTCAATCCTTCCACACAAGGCTGACGGACGGTCGAGGGAAGAGGAACTTCCACTGCCACATACTTCACCAATATTTCATTCGACACATCTTGAGGAAGATAAGAGTTCGATGGAAGATGAATCACATATATCCCTTCCTACAACCCACAAGTCGCACCTGAGTGGTCATGGTATTTCCGGTAGAACCAGGTCGACTCGGGATGCTCGGGTTACGGATGGTGGGCAGAATTGTGCTCAGGCACATAGCTGTTTGTCTGTCGATTCAGATGGCGACAATGCCTTGGAACCGATTCCGAGACAGTCCCGTCGACATCATCATTTGGAGAGCTGAGTAAAGCCATGTTGAACTTAGGTTCCATGCTTCAAACAGCTTGGTTGCAGTCACAGACAACCAAAATTAATTGCGACTAGCCGCAAGAATATTAATTTTGTAGATCAATATTCCAACTGTAATTCCTTTGGTTCTGATCTGGTGCTCGTGGGATAGCTACTATTTAATCTGGGGTGTGTGTAACCAGCAGGGTTACTGACCAATAAGTAAATTATTATTAATCTAAATCATTATGCCAAATCGGTATGCACTCTTTTTATTGTTATTACTTCCGAGCTATTAAGCAGTTAGCCTCATTTCACCAGTGTTGCATATGCTGTCTGGGAAAGCCATTAGGTTCCCTTCCCCTACAGAGAGCAGTCACCAAGCCAGGGTTATTTCCCGGTCACTAGGCCAGTGTTGTACAAACAGGATGCCATCAGAGATTCCCGAGGAAGGTAAAAATTTTAATAGTCCAGTATCCTCACAAATTCGACATTTTTGGGAATGGAACCCATCACCGAGATATATAGCGAGACAGTGCATGGTGTGATTGCACCGAGCAGTGCTCAGGCGCTGTGTTAGACTGCAGTTCCCGGTGGGGATTTTATTTTTATTTTAGATTTATAACACAATACATGATAGTCATAATTTAACCTTGTTGTGTGTCTTCATGGTAAATCCCTTGCTACATATATATATATGTATATATATATATATATATACTGAGTGGTGAGTCACATTCTAGAGGGCATCAAAGTGGTTAGTACTTATATTAAAATGCCTGTGTGATTATGCCAATATTAACACTTCTATGTGCCGTGAAATTTTTAGTGCGATGGATTCTTAAAATGCCCGGTAAGCGTATGCAAAATTCCTTTGTAAAACGCATAATAAATTATCTTATTTACAGAATAATTGGTCAGCGGGAACGAGTTGATGAAAAACAATATTGCCGGTGTCAGTTGGTATTATCACCCACGTAGTAACACAGGTGACCCCGCCCCAGTTTTATATATGTTGTAGGCAACATTTATAATGAATTCAACTTGATAATGAATTAAATTTAAGAAAAGTGACCCAGGTCATTTCCCCATGACATAGTATATTGACCTGGGTCATATCCCTTGACTTCAATGCCTAGGCTAATTTGACCCCTTGTTATCCTCCTGGATGTCACACTCCTCCACTTTGCCCTGTCTCGAGGACACCCCTCTGCTGTTAAAAGCGGGAGTCCAGTGTCCTGTCTAATTTGGTCACTCCACCTCTTCCACAGCCTTTCTCTTTTTTCTATCCTTTAAAGTCTTCCATGACAGTTATTTTTATGAGGTTTTCGTCTGGCATACAGCAACCATGTCCAAAACCACCAGTCTTCTAGGACTATGTCTAATGACATGAGATAGATTCAGGGGTGAATGTCTCCATTCTGAACTGACTATTTCATAGTCCGTCTGCCGTGGTAACAGTGGTAACACCTCTAATAGCCCACTGGCCAAGCTTCTCAAACGCATCAAGAGATTGTGTCTCTTGCGATCGTAGTGTCCACGTTTCTGCACCATAGATTGCTATAGGCAGTATAAGGGCCCCATATAGTCTGGCTTTCATTATTAGTGAAATGTCTCTGTTTGAAAATAAGTTATTTCTAAGTCTAACAAAGGCTGCTGATGCTACAACTATTCGTCTGTGAACATTTGTGTAGAAATGGCATGGTATACTGACTCAGGTCATTTGATAGAAATTCAACCAGCCAATATGGTGAAATTAGAAAATTATGTATGTTTACTACCTATGAGTACAAATGTGTTGTTTAATAATAGAAAATAGCATGGAGTTGTTGACACTGTAAATTAATAATATTCTATGTGGTTTGTCATAACATTTTACGATATTACATACCAACCTGTTCTTCCACTTGGATGCCACATTTGCATTCTCTAAATCGTAATCAGACAGACTAGTGATGACTGAATCGTAGAACTCCGATCCAATGAAGTCGACATTAAATGTGTCCCAGAAAGGAGCACTGGGGCAGCCATCTTTAACATTGCAATCATTTCTCTTAGGTCCTTTGCGTGGAGCAAAACATGTCACTGAAACAGACAGCATAATGTATACATGCACAAGACTTATGCAATTAGCAGCACTACATAAAACTTATAGTACCACAAAATGAATGTGTTCAGTTTAAGGGGTCAGGACACTGTTGGACTTCCTGCTTGGTTACGAAAAAGTGCAATTTATTTTTGAGAAATGATTTTTTTACAAAATTCACCTGCTCGGACATAAGTGCATTTGAGTAGTCAGATTTCCCGGAGTGATTGTAGAAGCTGTTGACAGTAAAATGGTGCATCGGTAGCTGATTTTACTGAGCGGAAGGGTATTTGGCAGAAATTTGGCTAGTTTACCCTTTAGCTGGATTACTGCCTGCATCCATTCGTAAATATTGACGGGTGTCACACATACAGACATTTTACGAGCGCTAGAAATATTACATTTTGACTAAACTCGACCAGCATGTCAATGAGATGATAATAACAGCAGGTGAGAAGAAACTTTGTAGGTCACGTTTTCTTATAATCACACAAAACGTTAACATGGTCGCCAATGGGAAAACTAAGTGTGCTGAGCCCTTAAAGCGAGATTGCCTAATCTGTTACCTGAAATCACCAGGGGTGGTAATCATTAGCTGGAAGCTCACTGAATTGGTTATTTTGAATGTAGGAGCAACGCAAACACACTGAATATTAAAGGGCTTTTCTGTTTGCTCAGCCTGTCCCTACAATACTGTTGGTTGACTGCATTTAGAAAATTAAGGTTTGGTTTGCAGTTTGAACATTTTGCAGGTGCAACTTTTCAATTTGTGAACAATGTTTTTGTCTTATTAAACACAATTTGACAAGCAGTGTACATATTTATTATAGTATCAAGAACATTATTAACAAAATAACAGACAGAAAAAATAACAGACAACCTTGATTAAAAAGTACACGCACAACACACATTCATAATTATATTATATACATACACAGCTATCGTTGAAATACGCACCACGTCTCGCTGAGGGCGGCCATATTGTTGGTGCGAGGAACCTCATAAATGTTGTCATGGTGAGGACTCGGAGGTAGTTTTCAAATGGTTTCACTTTGAAGTATTTGTCAAATGGCACTTGTGTCTTTGTATTGGCATCGAATGCAAATAAAAATTAAGAACGGCTATATGTGGATGTACATTCCATTTCACCTGCTATACAAGGAGCTAATCTGCAAAATTATGTCATAAACTGTAGTGTTTCTTTACACTGCCGAATAAAAAATGTTGAACTGACCGATAAATGTGTTTCAAATGCTAGTATTTTGTTTTAAATAAAGTGGACACTGTTCAAATAATTGAACACTGTATGTGGTCATAATTCCAGGACTGAAAATAATTTAAAAATATTAACAAAATTCACATTAAATATACTTAATATGATAATAATAAAATGACTACTTTCGCGCCAATACCCTCATAAAATCAGATAATTGTTCATCTATTACAAAACTTCAGCACATCTGTTTATATATATTGCTGCTGTTGTTATTATCACATTAAACTAGAACTATAATTGCAAAATAAACAAATATCTTAACCACGTGTTATTCCATTGGGTAAAGGTAAGTTGCTATGTAGCGCGTTATCTAGTTCATGGAACCGTGAAAGTGCTCTACACTTCACCCCCTGGTAAACTCGTCCATTCAAACACCAACTGAGCTTCTCTAGGCAGCATTCCAGATTACCGAGTTTTCATGCTTTCCGAATGATCTAAATTCCACCCAATGGGGTAGAACAAGAGTCCTGTTCATAGCTTTTGAAAGTGACAACATCCCTAGAAGTGAATCGGCTTGGTTTCCAAAACGACCTGGAAATAAATGTGTAAAGCATCAAGTTATATAAATAAACTTACAAAAATGTACTAATGCTTTTTGATACTACTGATGCATGCAAATACATTGTACACACATGTAATTTGTACATTGCTTCATTATTGTGACTAACAAAAAAGTCATCCTCCAGATGACATTACGAGATGCATAGTGTCACACACATGCACACTCTCTAGCTCAATTATAGTTACATGTGACAGAAAGTAAGCACGTAATGAAGAAATACTGGAAATAGCCTTTAGTTGAAGAACATTTGTAGTGTTCATTTTTTTCAAGGGGTTGTAGATGAATCCTGGAAAGTTTGGTGCCAGAGATGCAAACTGTCACATGCGCACGTGCGCATGCATTTTTCAAATCTTATAGTCCAGTCAATCTATGCCCAAAAGAGGGTCAATCTCAAACAAATTGCAATAGTAATAATGACAGTATTTTTAGTTAGTACTCTACTACTATATGTGTACATCAATTACTAGAAAAAAATTCCACCGAAATCCATATGGTGGAACATTGCCATTTTTGACGACAATGACAAGTGATCAAAAGTCGCTGCCAGTGACGTTTTGGCTTAGTGAAATGCATGTTTCATATACATGTTGCATACCACTGGCAAGATAATGGATTAATCTACCCAAAGGTATATAATAAGTATAAATTCGTTAAATATTAAGGTGAACAATCGTTTTTAAACATAGTGAACCACGATTTTTTAACCGCTATGGGGGAGTAGCGTTGGGATCTAACGTTGACTTAGTCCATTTGCAATTGAATAAATGGATGCTCTATAGTATAGTTTTGGGAGAATTTTCTATCCCATGGGGTCCCTGAAGCAATTCAGCTTGGTTGTCCTCGGGACAACCTAGGACATTGTTTTAAATATGCAAATTAGGGCCTTCATTGCTGAAACACCTATTTTCTTCAATAGCTTTGCAACTGGTGTCAAGACCGATATTTTCATGGTCAACGGTTAAGATAAACACATCACCAGATGTATATAACAGCTGCATGTTTGTCATTTCATAAAACTTTCAGATATCGGCCATGTTGGATCTTATTACATGCTTATATCCAATGCAATTTTTATGCATATATCCAATGACTTTGATTCGCATCAGTGTCTATGTCTCTGTAATAATAATAATAATAATAATAGCACAATCAACAACAGAAAACACAGTGGATCTCATTGTAATATTGTTGCACAACATAGGATAAATAGTTATCAATCCATATAGTTGACAATGGTTGCATACAAAAAAATTCTAAATATGGTGTGGTGTACCATTTCTTCCCGTGCAATTTGCTTGCCAAAAGCACGAATGTCATCTACAACGTTTCAGTCAACAGCAAATCTGAGGAGGCAAGTTTAATTTTTGTTTTTAAAGAAATGGCAGCCATTTTATAAAATGGCCGCCAAATCACATTTCCGCATATCTTAGCAACTGCATCATCCACAACCGTTTGGTGTAAAAACATAGGTTTTAGAGATCAAAGGTTTGGAATATTTTACATTTGGTTTTCTCCGACTTTCGGATCCGCCATTTTTAAAGATGGCGGTCGTCAAAACAAATTTCATAATGTCTTACCAATTATGTCACATAAAGTCATCATGTCTAAATTAATGTGTAGAATTGTGGTCAGCAATTTCAAATGTTACACATGACCTTTGTTAACATTCATATATCCGCCAATTTTAAAGATGGCGCCCATCAAAACCAATGATCGCTATAATTAAAGACCTACATCACTCAGAGCCGTAATGTTGATGCCAAAAGATAGGTTTTCAGGTGCGATGATTTAAAATATATTACATACGCATCGTCATCAATCGTGAGAGGGTTACAACACCCATATCGCCAGCTGTACACGTGCAATAGATGGTACATGACATATTATTGTAGTGGCAACTGCAACCGTCAGTGCTGCTTGCGCCTTGCTCTCTGCTTTGCAATCACAGCTTATGATATCAGTCAGACCTGGAGGATCCGAGTGTCCAGTGTCAAAGCTGGGTGACGGGATACCGTCATTCACCTCCCACACAAACTGCGTGATGTCCAAATGAGGAGGACCTTGCTGATCAGCCGCCTTCCACAGCATATGAAGATGAGTGTGGGAGAAAGAATGGGAAACCAGTGCCCATCGTGGTGTTGCCTCCCACAGATTATGTGCGGATGGCACATCTTCAGATGATGCTGTGGAAGGCGGCTGATCAGCAAGGTCGTCTTCCTAAAGAAGAAGTTTTTTGGGCCAACAGAGAAAACAAGCACATATTCATCAACTTACTGAACAATGAGCTTGAGAAAGCTGGGTGCTGTTGTTTTCATGCAGAGGACGCTAAGCTAATGGTAGTTAGATAGCACTGAACACATCATACAAAATCGACACTATCTTCATTGGTGAAGATATTGATTTGCTAATGCTGTTGTGTTACGACTTTCAACAGGAGTCCTTAGATGTATTCTTAATGCCAGAGCGTAAACAACACATAGCATAAGTAAATAACGATCTGGTACATCAGAGCTCTCACAGAATATCTGGGCCCAGCTGTGGGCTAATTAAGATATCATATCACAGCAACAGTTGAAGAAGCTATTGTGTGCTTCCAATGTGGCAACATTGGCAAAAAACTTGATGGTTTGCTATACAAGCACTTCATTGAAAATGTAGCATCAAGCGCAGCTTATGCACAGGGATAAATCTACCCCGTACTTCAACTGCTGCCCACTATCACAGCTTCAGGATCAGCTCTCAGAACCAACAGTGAAACGGATCGAAGGATTCACGGACTAGAGCTGGATTTGCAAAGACAAGTACCATATTCCAAAGATGACTGACCTCCCAGCAGCACTAGCACATTTGCTGTCGGTCATCCGTTGTGTGGGGCAGGTTGTTCGCTTGGGAAGATCCCCGTCCCTGGGGGGGGGGGCAGCGGCACGCATTCTGATGGTTGCAGAGGCCCATCCTGGATTTGCAGGCTCTGGAGCAAGTTGGGCAAATGTTTACTTGGCCTGAAGGTGCCCAAGACGCAGATTCTTTCCTCCGCCTACGCACCTTCCCGTCTGCTTCTCTTCTGGAATACTCATAGTCATGGGCAGCTCTCATGGTAGTCGCTCTGTAGTTGTTTCTGTCTGCAGCGCTAGCTGTTCCCAATCTTTGTGGTCTTGCCAGGGTGAGTTGCCGCTTCAGCTGATCTTTCTACCGCCTGTGGCCGGGGCCTTCTATCTCGGTTGCCCTGACGAAGCTCATCATAAAATATAACTTATGGCATTCTGATGTCATCCATGCATGAGACGTGGCCTGCCCAGCGGAGCTGTCTGAGCATCAACATGGTTTTGAGGTTTGCCATTTCCATTCCTTTTTGTTGGAAACATAGTCCTGCCAATGCAATCCTGTGATGGAGCGCCGACAACGCTGGTGGAACCGTTCAAGCAATTGTACTTGCTTTCTGCAGAGGAGCCACGCCCCTATCCCATACAAAAGGGTAGTGATGACGACAGCCTTGTATACTTGTATCTTTGTTGACAAACGCAGCGAGTGACTCTGCTATACGTATACATTTTAGTAGGCGACCGAATGAGCTGTTGGCTTTGGCAAAACAAAATTACAATCCGTTGCGATGTAGTTGCAGAAAGAACGAGTTGAGTGTACTTCTGTGTGTGCATGGCGCGTCAAATTTCAAATAACATATCCGTAGAAGCTCTCAACGACAGCAGTGTTTGTACGTGTCATGTACCAGTAAATAACACTACGCTACACTACTATGTTAAGCAATAATAAGGATGTACGTACACACATCGCTGCAATTTTGTTGTAGCGTATGGTTTCGGTAAAGATAATTGATATTGGAATAAGTACCCGAGTTAAAATATCAACCAAATACAAAACATACTAACATATTCATGAAAATGGTGTTACTATTTAGAAACAGTAGCTAAGGGCATAAACTGTATTGAAATAAACCAGTTTATGACTACATATTATGTAAGCAGATTCGGTTGATCGTAAACGTACTCCCCATGGCGGCTAAAATTCGGGTTTTACTATGTTTAGAAAATAATTTTCATGTAATTACTAAATGGAATTAAACTTGATGTATATAGTTGTATTAATATATCCATGCCCCTTTCAATGGTGTACATCATGTGTATAAATTGCACAAAGAATATATAATACACAGCTTAAATAACGCCTTTCCCTAAATTTTACTATGACAAAAGTGACCGGCAGTGACTTTCGACCACTTATCATTATCGTCAGAAATGAAAATATTCCACGACGTGAATTTCTGTGGATTTATTATCTAAAAGTGCAGACATATAGTGCTAACTAAAAAGCCATAATAATTGCTATTACAATTTGTTTGATGCTAAACCATAGATTGATTGGACTAGACTGAACATCGGGATACATGTAAATTGTGATAATTTGCAAATACGATTCTGACCTTAATATTCATTGCAATGACACTTGTTAGGTGCCATTGCACAGCTAAATGCATTGCCTTTCCAATGACATACATCATCTTTATAGTCTTCTCACAGAAAATATGTTATACAACATGAATTACGTGTACCCCCTAAATTTCAGTGAAACCTACGATTACTTGGCAATTATGTGAAAAAGACAATGTTCCACCAAGTGGATTTTGGTGGACTTTTTTTCTGGTAACATAAACATACAGTAGAATCTAAAAATGCACTAAAACTTACTATTGCAATTTGTTTGAAGTTGAACCATAGATTAACTGGACTATTAGGGATGGGTTTGTTCTTATTTAATTTGTATTATACAAAGAAGAAGAGATCACAAGTTTACATCAATTGAACTTTAAATAAAGAACGCTTACTGTACCTAGACATGGACAGTACAAAATATATCCATGAGAATCAACTTTTACATGAGTCTCTGCAGTGACTGGTACTTCACACAGCCAGACCAGTGCTCCCAGTTCAAGGGTAAGTAGTACCAGAGAGTGTTCACTTCGTCCAGACATTGCAGTCAGACAACGCACAGTGACCACTGTTTTGTTTCAACTCTGTAATGATAACAAGGTTTCTAATTCTGCATATTTTTATACATGTATATACTGGGAAGGATGACATGAGGTATCGCTTACTGACTGGCTACATCTGGTATACTGTAAAACTTAAAAATTGTAGGCTTGGAAGCCCCTACCTTCCTATCAACCCATATAGAGCAAAATTATACATTATTTAGCAGCCAGGCCTAGGCCAGGGTTAGTTAACTGAGACATGGAAACCATGATCAAAAGACAGACAGCTAGGCCGGTGCAACATAGATAGTCCTGTTGTTGCTAAATGCATTATCGTGACAACTGACATGCAATGATTTCAATGACTTCCCATGCACTTCCAACAGGTTGGTTTTATTTCTGACTGCATCGAGACATGGAAGAATGCCAAATGGTAGGGTAACACATGGTTTGACTCTTAAATTAAGAAGTTAAACAAGACAAGCGTATACAAAATCTATAACTTGTAATTTATAGGTACCTGTGCCCAAAGTAGTTGGAATAGTATTTAATTGATAATATTTTGAAAATGCTAAATTCTTTTAGACAAGTTAGTGTTCAAATTTAAAATAAATACAAATACTTTCATTTTATTATTAATCAAATACATTTAAATACAATTATAAATATGTCAAATAGTATTCAAATACAAATGTATTTGACCCAACAATCTGGTGAATAGTGTGGTTTACTTAAGTTTAAACTTTAGTTGCTCATTCACAAATATCCTTTGGCTAGACTCGAGTAGAGGCTAGACAAAATTCAAATGAATTGTGTTGTATTGGAACTTGCAATATAGTCGACGTGGAAACTCAAGAGAGTCTAGTAGGCAGTTATCGGGTCATTGTTCGACCCACACCAAAATCTGTCGCTTTGTCTTTGAATCTAGCCACTGATCTCTGTGTATGACTAACGAGAATTGAGCGTGACTTCCCTAGGCAATTACGTCATGCGCGTCAACATATATTTTTCATTGGTTATAAACGCTAGCACGGTAAACGCTGTTACTAAAATTTTCGCGTGGCGCTGTGTTTTTGTACGGAAACTAAGTATTTCTGACAATTTATTTGCATAACATGAGACGAATAAGTGATAAGGAGTTACAAAATGGACATCTTGATCTTTCGCAAATGTTTCTTCAGATTGTTTATGAAAAAAGCCATGTTTATAGTATTGACATGATCGTCGACAAGCGTGCCAACTCTAGATCATGTAACATGTTACTGTTAATCAACTTAAAATGTTAGTAATACTAGTAGACAAGTAGTAGAGAAAACAAATATGATGAGCAGTGTACCTGAACGGCGACCGACGACATTGGCATATTTGGGATACATAAAGAATATAACGCACTCATCTTCTTTGTCGTATTTTAATCATGTTATATGGGAGGTGCCATTGTCAACAAACTGGCGTCCTTTTTGCAATTAACGGCGTGGCAGAGCGCTACTCGAGAATCAGTGGCGTACGCTGCCAGCAGCAAATGTTTTGGGCGAGCAGCCAATCAACGTCGTTATCGAAATTCTTAATCTAAAAGTAAATTAGGGGCTTTGTAAATATATAAAAAATGCAATGCCAATGCAATGCAAAAAAATGGATGTGGGTGGGTAGGTGAAGGGTCCGTTTGGAATAACACATGGACTGATATGCTTTTACTGCCAACAAAGACCGGCACATGCGACTTGTGCACAGACCACGGCACAGGCACAGCCAGGGAAAAAAGAAATGCACACACAACAACAACAACGTCAACGACACCCAGTTATCTGCAAAAGTGAGAAACTTGTATACAGCATGGAAAGTGCGTTTGAAAAATTTCCATAGTTTAGGCTTTAGGCTTAGCCTAGGCTTTACTACTTGCTCAAACACAAGAAGGACACAGGCCACATGCAGAAGAAAAAATGAGTTACTCTACAGAACACAATATGTGAAAAAATTCTGCTGTTTATTAAATATGGTATATGTTTGTGAATGATTGTGTATGTTTATTGAATAACATTGATTACGAACTTCTATCGTTGTCACCATGCAACATAACGGTTAGTCATATAAAGCCAAGTTCCATCCGGTGTCTACCTACGGATAATGTCCAACTAAAATAGTGCCAATGTTAACATCCCCTTTTCTTTTAAGACAATATTATTCTTAAGAATGTTCATATAGCAAATTAATGCAAGTAGTTATAGCAGAAATGTCTTAACTAGAAACGACAATGCAATTACTAAACTAACAGTCCAACGACCTATTCTCTGAAGCGAGTCAGTTTCACAACAACTCGTCCTTGTTTCCATCTCCTGTTTGCGTCCACCATGTCCTTTATCAGGACAGGTGCTCCGAGCTGTATTTGCGACAGATCTCGGGCATGTTTGTTGTACTGTTGCTGTATTTTGAGACGTCTGTGTTTCTCCGCTTGCACAGCTGCAGTTGTTGTCGGGTTGAAATCCTGTCGTACTTGCGGGATTACAGATCTGGTGGTCCTGTTCATAAGTCTCTGTACAGGACTTGTCGTCATTTTGGTTGTCGGCGTGTTGCGGAACTCAAGCAGGCCAAGATATGGATCCTCTGCTCTTTTTAACATTCTCTTCGCTATTTTTACCGCAGACTCAGCTTTTCCGTTCGACTTGGAATGATACGGCGAACTTGACGTCACGGTGAATTTCCAGCTGCTGAACCTACGAAATTCTGCACTTGTGAACTGGGGACCGTTGTCTGATTGTACAACCTCTGGTATGCCATGTCTTGCGAATTGTTGTTTGCATGCCTTGATAACGGAAGTTGCTGTCGTCTCGGTCAATTCCTCGAACTCGATGAAGTCGAAATAGTAGTCAACTAGGACCAGATAGTTCACTCTGTTGTAGATGAAGATGTCAACTCCCACTTTCGACCATGGCCTATCAGGTATGAAGTGTTGACGAAGCGTCTCCTTCTGCTGAGATGGTGCATCTCTTTGACACTTGTCACACCTTTCTGCAACTTTTTTGATGTCGGCTCTGAGACCCGGCCAGAAGATTGCATCTTGTGCTCGTCTCATCATCGCACCGTTTCCGGAGTGACTGACGTGCAGGCGGTTCAGCAGTTCTCGCCGTAGATCTTTTGGAATGATGATTTGAGAGCCCTTATATATTATTCCATCGTGCACGGTGAGCTCATCTCTGAATGTCCAGTATGGCCTTGTTTGTATAGGACTGTTCTGTCTCTCGTCTGACCATCTTGTCATGATAACTCTGGCGAGCTCCATCAAATCGTCATCATGTGCAGTGGCTGTCTTTATCTCTTGGTAGCGGATATCGGTGACTCGTTTGTCTTCGCTTGCATCGCTTTTTCTGAAGCTCTCAAGTAGTTCTTCTGTGACTTTCATCTGGAAGACTTGCTCGCATGGCAATTCGTCGGGTTGAGTTGTGCTGTTTCGCAGCCTTGACAGCATGTCGGCCACCAACTGTTCGCGTCCCGGACGATACTGGATCTTCAGCGTATATCGCTGCAATGTCAACAGCATGCTTTGCAGTCGTTTCGGTGCGTGTAACAATGATTTGAGCCAAATCGTTTCAAGAGGCTTGTGGTCCGTGTGCACTGTTACATCTGAGTGTCCGAATATGTACTGATCGTATTTTCTTGTAGCAAACACGATTGCCAAGCATTCAAGTTCGATGGGTGCATAATTTATCTCACTTTTTGTCGGCGAGCGAGATGCATATGCGATCGGTTTGTCATTCTGCATCAGCACCGCCCCGAGTCAAACAGTGCTCGCATCTGTCTGCAAGACTACTGACTTCTTTGGGTCGAAATAGCCTAGCAACTGCTCGGACGTCGTCAGTTCCTTGATTTTATCAAAGGCAGTCTGTTGTTCTGTTTCCCACAGGAAGTCTGCGTCCTTGTGGATTAGTTTTCGTAGTGGTTCAGCCACGCTCGACAGGTTGGGTATGAACTTGGCGAAATAGTTGGTGTACCCAAGGAAGCGTCGTACTTCCTCTGCGTCCTTCGGTTGTTTCATGCTTTTGATCACGTTGACTTTCTCTGGATCCGGTTTTACTCCTTGCGACGTGAGGACGTGACCTATGTACTGTAGCTCGGTCATGTTGAAGCGACATTTTGCTTTGTTCAGCTTCAGGTTGATGTTCCTCGCTCGCTCCAGTAGCTCGATCAGGTTTCTGTCATGATCTCGACGCGCCTCAGCCTGGGTGTCTCCGCATCCGTAGATCAGAATGTCATCGGCAACTATTGTTACACCCGTGAGATTCTCTAGGGCATTTGTCAGTCTGCGCTGGAACTCTTCTGGGCTCGACTTGATTCCAAACGGCATTCTCTTCCATTTGTAGCGGCCGTATGGCGTCCAGAACGTCGTCAGCTGACTGCTGCGTTCTGTGAGTTTGATTTGCAGGAACCCATCTTTTGCATCGCATAGAGAGAATATCTTCGCATTCGTCAGTTGCGGCAGGACGTCATCAATGGACGGCATCTGGAAGTGATTCCGTCTGATCGCTTTAATCAAATCAGAGGGGTCCACACATATTCTGATCGTGCCATTCGCTTTGCGCACCGGCTGCATGTTCGAGATCCATTGACTTGGCTCCTCGACCTTCTCAATAACATCTAGTTTCTCTAGTGTCTCGAGTTTCGTTTTTACATCTGCCTTCATTGACAGTGGTATTTTTCTAGGTCGGTTTTGCACTGGTCTCACATTTGGGTCAAGTTCAATGTCATATTCGCCAGGCAAGCAACCCAGTCCTTTGAACACATCACTGTATTGTTCGATTGTTTCGTTCAAGTCAGTTATATCTGGTGTGTTGTCAAGCATGTGTACGTTTTCATTTATTGACAACAATCCCAACTCAATGCAAGTGTCAAGAGACAGCAACGACATGTTCTTCGTTGGAGTGATTTGGAACAAGAACGAATGTTCTTTTGACGCATGGAGGTTGAGTTTGCAGGTGCCCATTGGTTTTACTTCTGTGCCGTCATACATTGTTAGTGTTGCTGTGCGTTCTCCCATTATAGGCTTCTCCAACTAAAAGCGCCTGTTAGTTTTTCATAAGTGAATCGCAAAGATGCAAACCGGGATCAGTGTCGTATTACACAATAAAAACCAGTGTTATCTTCCAGGCAATAGAACGGAAGCTCTACGGTGCTCACATTTCGCGGCGCCTGGATAATCGAGGCTAGCAAACATCTCACAAGATCCGATGACTTTCCGGTTTCAGCTGAGCGCCAGCAAAGTTCTGCTACGCGTCCGAAGGTGCCGTACGACAATGCAGCATGTCTGATGTCTGACAACTATGTTTGGTGGCCTGCTATGCTCCCACACGTTCAGGCAGTATCTGACGGAAGTGCGAGTTCTGGATAAAGGTCACCGTTTCCGAGCATGCCATATAATATTTGAGTTTGTTTACAAAGAAGAAAACATCGCATTGGTAGTGACGAAGAAGTCAAACTCAAATATAATAATAAACAATTATGAAATTAATAATAAAAAATTAAATAAAGAAAAAACTATACATGTTTACTATAGTATACCTGCATGTTTACTATACAATTATATATATATATATAATATATAACAATACCACTTAATGTGGTAAACATAAGCTAATTAAGACATTTTACATTAAGAATTGTCGTTGCTGATCAAGCAGGAATAGCAATTTCTTATTAATTAAAGGAAATAAAAATAAGGCATTAGCTAAAATCCTTTTTCCATGTGTACACAACATTTAACATTGTATGTAATATTTATGTGTGCCGACGCTGCTTGTTACAAGGATATGAATCGTGGCTAGTTTGCTGAATAACACAAGGCAGATATAAGTTTGTATAAGAGCTTTATATATAAAGCCACAATCACTATGCATGAATATATTATGCAGATTACATAATTAAAATGATCATTCATTACCTAGCCAACATGATTATAATATAAATGAGAACAGCAAAGGTGGGGGAACCAACCACATCTGGCCATTCGGTAATCAACGATTGCAGGATGGCTCCCCCACCCCACAAGATTCAAAATCATTTTATATACTATGATGCACTGTTTGTATAAAAAAAAATTGGTAATAATTATTTATTCGCCACAAAAATTACATCGCTGGTCGTGATACGTGTGTTGTCATCCCTGTTCGCCAGACACGGGATACCAGACGTACTAGTATCGGATAATAGGCCACAGTTCGCATCCGCCGAATTTGCTAGCTTTGCAAAGAAGTGGTCCTTCCAACATGTGACATCTTCACCACACTACGCACAGTCTAACGGTAAGGCCGAGAATGCCGTGAAGAGGCTGTTCACGAAGTGTAAAGAAGATGGTATGTCTGAGTTCCGAGCTCTCCTCGATTGGAGGAACATGCCATCTGAGGGCACGAATCTAGCAAAGAGACTGGTGGGTCGCAGATGCAAGACGTTGCTTCCCATGGCTGCTCCTCTGCTACAGCCATGTCATTCCACTGTGAATGATGATCATGCGCTGTTAGCTGCCAAGTCAAAGCAGGAGCGCTACTACAACGCGCACTCACGTCCACTACCAGGTCTGAATACTGGTGCTAGTGTGCACAAACGATTGCCGGGTGAGAAGACCTGGACACCTGGTACCTGCGACAGACACGTAGGCCGTAAGTCATACGACATCCGAGTTGGTACGAGCACATGTCGTCGAAATCGTCGAAACATCAGACGTACACCATCCCAAGAACCACAGTTGAACGAGCTAGGACTTGGGAAATGCTGACGAGTCAGAGATGCATACGGAGCAGCTAGATGCGCCGGCTATTCTTGTTGAGCGTCCACTAGCTGTCACTGCGACACCTGTGAAGAGTGTATCTCCAGCACTCAGACGCTCGAAGTGTTTGCGTACACCAAATGTCAGACTTCGTGACTATGTATGATGATGTTGCGAATCCACTTGGACTTTGAACGTTTCGATTTTGATCATTAATTCGGTACATTTAAACTATAAACAATTAAACAGGGCCATTTCGATATTGACGATATAATTAAAAATGTGCTACTCAATTCTTGTGTTGGGGGAAGATGTGACGAAATAAAGTATTCTCCCCATGTGACTAAAATACGTTATGCTCCCGACGAGCCATGGTTCGATTGAGCCATGTTACTCGCTGTCAATCTGAGATATTAAATCGTATCCAAACGTGTATCTTTACAGAAGGAAAACACGGTGCTTTCCACATGGCGCTGTCGAAAAAACTGCATGCATGTTACCCCGTCTGCAATTACCCTGAAACATATTCAGTTTCATGAAATGTGGACCCACCCAATTTTCGTCAATCTCGGTCACCCCAATTGGGTAACACAGCCACATAAGTAGTATGTAGGTACCACGGGGGCTCGACCCGCCCCTTTTCAGGCCTCGCTCTATGCATAAAAAACGTGCTAATCGTTTTCGGGAACATACTTATAAAAAAAGATCAAAGGGTTTTGGTGACACTAAACGTTTTCGGGAAAATACTTATAAAAAACGTGATGACCCTTCCCCTTGAGGCGCCACCTAACGGTCATCCCAGTGACTATTTTAGCCCTAGCGGTCAACGTAGGACCTACCGAATATAGCGTCCTTAGTTACGTCGTCGTATATAACCGAGATAAAACCACTCATAGACGCCGGCGCCGGATTAGCTCTCCTGGGAGAGCGTTCGACTAGGGATCGCAAGATTCCGGGTCCGAATCCGGACGTCGGCCCTTTTTTAGATGCGCCATCTAGCGGCGGCGGCGACGTCTCTATATAAGCGGTGCCGGTAGCGGGTTATCGGTAGTCATGGCTCCTATAAAGTTTGGCGGCTCGCGCTCGTTCCTGTCGAATATGTACGCGAGCCGATTGACGGCGTACGGTCGGGGCTTCCGATCCGTCGAGCAAGCCTATCAGTATAGAAAAGCGATATTCAACGAAGACCTCGAATGCGCCGCATGTATCAAAAAGGCGCGATCGCCATATTTACCGAAACGACTAAGTTATGGAATTCGAAAAAAGAGAACGGGAACCGACTGGAACGCCGTTAGAGTCGCGTGTATGAAGGGGCTGTTGATGAGTAAGTTTGGCGGGTCGGCCAAGTTGAAGGCCGACCTATTGGCCACCGGGGACGCCGAATTGGTGGAGTGGGTACCGAGTAGGGAGGGTTTCTGGGGTACCAGGATCGGGGACGTTGCGGGGGAGAACAAGCTCGGTAAACTGTTGATGGAGGTGCGCGCCGCTTATAAAGACGCGTAAAAAGCGCTAGCCAGTATCAGTCGTGAAAATGGGCGGACCACTGTTGAAGCATCCGTTTACGTGTATAGTATCCGGTCAGGCGGTAAGACGACGTTCGTCGACCGTCTGATACGACACGCTATGATTGATCCACCCTCCGAAAAAATCCTGTGGTGCTACTGGCAGTGGCAGACCGCCTACGCGTCTATGTCTCCAAAAATAGACTTCGTAGACGGCCTGCCGGCTACGACACATTTAGACGGTAAAAAGAGGACGCTTGTAGTACTCGACGACCTCATGAAGGAGACCGATAGCGGAGTGACGGCGTTGTTTACTAAAAAAAGTCATCATTGTAATACGTCGGTCGTACAACTCCGACAGAACATGTTTCCGAAAGGGAAATAAAACCGTACAATCAGCCTGAACGCCCAATACTTAGCGCTATTCAAGAACCCCCGAGACGCCGGTCAAGTAGGTCACCTAGCGAAACAGATGTACCCGGGAAAGGTCAACTACATGATAGAGGCTTTCAAAGACGCGACGTCGACGGCGTACGGCTATCTCTTCGTGGATCTGAAACAGGAAACGGAAGAGTACATGAGCCTGCGTACGTGTATATTTCCAGACGACCCCCTTCAGTACGTCTACGTACGGAAGGGTGGCCAACTATAAGTAGAGAGGGACGTCGCCGCGTACGCTTATTAGTCGTTATGACGGGACGACGCGCGGTGGTAGCGGCGAAGCGACGACCAAAGGTGGCGCCGACGGTGTCGGAGCAACGCGTGAAGAGACACATTTTCGCCCTGCAGCTGTTGGATAGACATAAGCGGAACATCGAACTGCGAAAAGCCGTGCTCGCCCACTCGGAGGTCGGTCTCATATGTAGTCTGTGCGATTGCGCGTACAATATTCTGAGAGGGAACGTGAAGGTGTCGCCGAAGCAGAAACGCGTGTTAACGAAATACAGAGATTACCTGCGTGACCTGGTCAATAAACGAATTCCGGTGAAGCGGAAGCGAGCCATCTTGCAAACGGGGGCGGGTGGCTTTCTGACGGCCCTGCTAGCACCGTTAGCGAGCACCGTGCTCCTGCCACTACTCAAACAGGTCATCGGGGGTTAATTGATGCAGTACGCAAAGAAGATGGCGTTGGTCGACCCGAGATTGGTGGAACGCCTCCTTCCACAGCCGTCGAGCAGCACGCCCCGATCACGTGTGCTGAGTAGCCTGGACAGCGACATGAAGGACATTCTAGAGCGATTGGATTGATCCGAACGCGATAAGGTGGCGTCGTACAATCAACTGCTGAGTAGCTACAACACTATAGAGGCGGCTCGAGCGGCGCAACCGGTACGCGTGTCGATGGTCAACGCCGACGGAGGCGAGATACAGCCCGCGGCGGTGGCGGCGCCATCGTCGGAGGCCGTAGAGGGCGAAATCGTAGCCAGCATGCCGAAAACGCTGAAAGGGAAGGCGAGTCTGCTTAACGCGAAAATGAAAGCCGATCCGTTGTGTCGATGGAACGACCGCGGCGAATTCGTGTACGACGGTAAAACGATCGCGGGGAGTAACATGGTCGATCTAGTGAACGATCTCATGCGAACGAGAACGAAGACGATACAGCCCCTAGGATGGCGAGAGTTCGGGTTGCGCCTGAAGGGTATGAACATTCCTATGGAGTTCGTCGGCAACCCGCGCTATCGGGAGTACATGGAGCGACGGCGGCGGCGCCAAAGAGAACAGGAGTCGGAGGAGTCGGCGGTCAGTTCAGCGGGGAAGGAGGCACGAAGACGACGTACTGGCTCTAGAAAGAGACAACGAGCGTTGGACGTCGTGACGTGGGAATCGGTGTGACGATGCCGCCGACACAACGAAGGACCATCGTCGTCGTCGGTCTCGTCATCACGGTTATCGCTCTCTATATAATATTCGTCGTTCATTGGTCGTCGTCGTCGTCGTCGTCGTCGTCATGGTGTCCGGGTGGAGTCGTCGTCGTCGTCCAAAACGAAACCTTCGACAATGAAACGACGACGACGATGAACTGAATGAACTCTACTTCGATCCGAAACGGGCGGGCAGTTACGGAGGCGTCGACGCGTTGCACCGGGCGTCGAAGGGGGGACGACGACGACCGGACGTCGAGAGGTGGCTAGCAGCGCAGGACGCTTATACCCTACACAAACCGGTTAAACGACGTTTCAAACGACGTTGCGTCATCGTGGGCGGTCAAAACCAGCAGTGGCAAGCCGATCTGGTCGACTTGACTAGGCTAAAAAAAACACAACGGGCGTGGTGCGTTCCTTTGAAGAGTAAGTCCGGCGCGTCACTCGTCGCGGCCTTCGCGCGTCTGCTGAACGGCGCGCAACAGCCGCCGAACGCGCTGCAGACCGATAAGGGGACCGAGTTTCTGAACCGACCCCTGCAAACGTTCCTAAAGAGTCACGGCGTTCATCATTTCGTGACGCATAACGAGGAGACTAAAGCGAGCGTCGTGGAACGATTCAATCGGACTTTGAAGACGCGCATGTGGCGTTATTTTACGAAACACGAGACGCTGCGCTACGTAGAGGCGTTACCGGATTTCGTGCATTCGTACAACAACGCCTATCATCGAAGCATCGGTAGGATGCCGGCGAGCGTTGACGCGACGAATCAGGAGGCCGTATGGCAACGCCTGTACGGAGGCAGCGGCGGCCGGCAGAAAAAAACGAAACTTCGCGAGGGAGATCGCGTGCGTATCAGTAAGACGAGGGGTCAATTCAAAAAAGGATACATGGCTAACTGGAGCGAGGAGCTCTTCACCGTCGTAGAGGCGCACCCGTCCGAACCGCCCGTTTATCGCCTGAAGGACGACGCCGGGACGCCGGTAGAGGGCGCCTTCTACGAACAGGAAGTACAACGCGTAGTCGTTCCGAAGGATGAACTATATCGCGTGGAGGAGGTTCTGCAGCGGCGTCGTCGTCGCGGCGGCGGGTCGGAGGCGCTCGTAAAATGGAGCGGTTACCCGGCCTCCTTCAATAGTTGGATCGACGCCGCAGCGCTCGTGGACCTATAATAGCGCGCCGGCGGCATGCGTTGGACACGCCACGAGGAATGCTGGCGGCTGCACGAGTCGTGCTTATGCAGGGGAATTTCGCTCCTCCCGTATAAGGGGCCCTGCTGTAGCCGCAGACCGCAGTGGCGCGATGATGATCGACGAGGCGACGACGAGGGACGAGCCGAAGAAGAAGAAGACTACCAACGAGGACTCCGTCGACGCCGCTACTGGTTCAGAGCAGCCGACGAAGACTACCAACGAGGACTCCGTCGACGCCGCCGTGAACGCCGACGACTCCACCGTCCACGAACCCGTTCCATGGCGGCTCTGCGGTAACGAATGCCCAAAGGCCGAAATCGTATTCCTCTGTCAGGTCATCGTCCTGTACTTCGTCATCGCCGTTAGTATATACAATCTGACGCGGGGTCAAGGCGACTCCAACCTGTGGACGGCGCTGTTGTGCAGCTCTCTCGGTTACCTCCTCCTGTGTCCATCTATGAGCGGCGGTCGACGACGACGACACGATGGCGGTATCGTCTGACTTTTACCTGACGCTACCGAGCAACGCGTCTATGAAGCGGCATCCCGAAAATACGTTGACGCACTACATCACGACGCTGCCGCGACGTTTCGACCTGCCTGGAGGAGAATGGGAATGCGGACTGGTGACGCTACAGTACCCGCACACGTGGTACAACATGAGAGAGGCGGACGCCACCTTCTACCTGTCGGCCCCGCGGGGCGAGACGGGTCTTTTCACGACCATGGACGGTATCGAGGTATACCGACAGGGTACGATTACTCACGGTTTCTACAACAACGTTTACGTGCTGCTGCGCGAGATCAACGAGGCGCTAATGAAATTGTGCACCGATAAGGTCAAGGTGCGTCTAAAGTACAGCGGCGTCTCTAACCGAATGACGCTGCGTATGTCGTCGGGTGTCACCTTTACCCTACCCGATACGAGCCGTCTGAAGAGCGCGCTAGGTTTCCATAACAACGTTATCGTGAGTCCACCGATGATGGGCCCCGAACCGGAAGTCGTTATCGAGACCAGCCCCGCCGCGTACACGTACGCGTACGAAGGTCACAATACGGTGGATATGAAGGCGGGCGTCGACACCCTGTACGTGTACACGGATCTCATGGAATCGCGCGTCGTCGGTGACGTGTACGCGCCGCTCCTTCGAAACATCGCCGTCTTCGGTACGAACGGTAGCGTTATTTCGGAAACGTTCGACCGCGTCCAATACGTGAAGCTGCTGCGGCATCAATTCGATACGATCGAGGTCGATATAAGAGACGATCGCGGTCAACCGATACCATTCGAGCGGGGGAAGCTAGTGGCGACGCTTCACATCAGACGCTGTAAATCGAGATTGTTTTAACCACCATGCCGAACCCGTACGAGGACTACTACGTTCGACAGGTCGGCGGTCAACTGCCGGTCTTCGTCGGTGGTCGGGGTCAACGAGGACACGGTCTGGGTAATATCTTCGGGAGCCTGTTTCGAAGCGTCATGCCGCTTTTTAAGAGAGGCGCCATGGCGTTGGGAAAACGCCCGCTCAAAACCGGCGTCACGTGGCGCGGGACGTCGTCGCCGGCGGCAATCTGAAAGCGTCGATAAAACGACGCGCGAAGGAGGCCGGCGTCGATCTTCTCGACGGTCTATTGAAAGGGCCGGCGCCGAAGAGGAGGAAAAAAAAGTGCCTATAAAGAAGCCGCGTCGAACGGCGACGACCGTCAGTAGACGGAAGAGAGGGCGTCGACCGGTCGATATATTCGACGCGTAACGATGGCGTTCGTAAATACAGCGTGCGAGGGCGTGAAGGCCGAACTGGACCTGTTCACCGGACCGATGACGCAGAAGAGCATCGAGAGCAGTCAGTGGACCGTCTACCAACCGCTGACGGCTCGACGCCGGCGGCCCTATCGAATTCCTCATTCCGGGGTCGGGTAACGGCTATACGGACCTGGCGAGCCTTCAAACGTTCGTCCGCTTCAAAGTGGTTCAGGGGGACGGCACCGATCTGGCGGCCGCCACCAACGTGGCGCTGGTCAACAATTTCCTCCATTCGATGTTCAGTCAAATCGACGTGTCGCTGAACGGTACGCTCGTGACGCCGTCGACCAATACGTACGCGTACCGGGCCTACATCGAGACCCTGCTGAGTTACGGTAGCGACGCGAAACGATCGCATCTCACGGGGTCGTTGTGGTACAAAGACAGCGCCGGACACATGAGCGCGCGCGGGGACGACAACACCGGGTTCGTAGCGCGGCGCAACCTGACGGCGGTCAGCACAGAGGTGGAGATGATGGGACGCCTGCACGTCGACGTGTTTATGCTAAACCTCCTCCTACCGAGCGGCATCGACACGAAAATACGCATGATCCTCTCGAAGGACGCCTTCGCGCTCATGGGCCCGGCTGCCGCGCCAGGGTGGCATATCGTGATACGCTCGATTTGCCTGTACGTCCGAAAAGTGAAGTTGAACCCGGAAGTCCAGCTGGGTCACATCAAAGCGTGGACTTTGGGAACGGCTAAGTTCCCGATGCGCCGCGTCGACTGCAAGTCGTTCTCGATAACGGCGGGTACGCTATCGCACACGCACGAGAACCTGTACATGGGTGCGATTTCGAAACGCATAATCCTGATGATGATCGACAACGCCGCCTATAACGGAGACTACACTAGAAATCCGTTCGACGCGCGGCACAACGATATAAACTTCCTCGCGCTCATCGTCGACGGACGTCAGGTGCCGAACAAGCCGCTGCAGCCGGACTTCCCGCACCACCGGTGCATCCGAAGCTACATGAATCTTTTCGAGGCCACCGGAAAGCGGGCGAGGACGAGGGGAACGACATATCGCGCTCGGACTTCGAAGCCGGCTACACCGTTTTCGCTTTCGACCTGACCCCCGACTGTTGCGACGGGGACCATTTCAACGTCGTGCGTCAGGGGACCGTGGGCGCTGAAATGCAGTTCACGACGCCGGTAGCCCGACCGATGAACGTCGTCGTGTACGCGGAATTCGAGACGGTGATGGAGATCGACAAGACCCGGAACGTCCTGTACGACTGTACGTCGTAACCATGGATACGTTCCAACTGATGCGTCGCCTGGAACGCGACGCGTACGCTAAACGCATCGTCGTCGGCGTCGTGCCTAAAGACGCGCTACTTACCACCGCCACCGCCGCCACTTACCCGATGGCCTTCGTGTGCAATACCGACGACGGCGGCGAACCGGGGGAGCACTGGGTGGCCGTCTACGTCGACCAGCGAGGCGTCGGCGAGTACTTCGATTCGTACGGTCTGCCGCCGCTGCACGCCGACTTCCGCGCCTTCCTGCATCGACACTGCGGCGACGCGTGGACGTACAACGACAAGCGGTTGCAGAGCGTCGTCTCTAACGTGTGCGGACAATATTGCGTCGCCTACCTATTCCTCCGCTGTGGCGGCATGTCGTTGACGTCGTTCCAGAACCTATTCGGCACCAATCGGGTGGACAATGACTGTCTCGTATTCGATTGGCTAAAGCCATTGCTGCATTAACGCTTCGCTTTTACGTGTATAGTAGTACTAATAAAAAACGATAACAAACAAATGTACGCAATTTTGTTTTATTACCCTACACTACATACATACAGAACCCTACCCCTAGGCGCCCCCCCACCCCACCGCTAGGTTAGGTTAGGCGAGTTAGACGAGTTAGTTGTTGTTGTTATACGAGTTAGACGAGTATCGGTGCCGTGGTGACGCCGTCGTCGAGCACACGGCGTTTAGCGTAGAAGTAGCTCAACGCCGCGCGCTCTTGAAAGTACGTCAACACGGACCAGTCTTTCACCTGGAAGCCGCGGTTCCAGCCGACGCCGCTGCGTCGATCGCGCAGTACGGCGAGGAAAGTGTTCTCGTCGATGTCGGCGTTCTGACGTTTGCTCAGGCCTTTCGTGCTGTACTGCCGAAGCAGTAGTACGTCTTGCTGCACAGCGCCACGATTCCGTCGCCGCGCCACTCTTCTTTGAAGAGACCCGGCGTTCGACGATTGAACAGACATCGGCGCGCGCAGCAGTCGCCCCCATTCTCCCACGCCAGTCCGGCGACGCGGCATCGTACGTACGCGTCCACATGCGCATCGCAGCATTCGGCCGGAAACCAGAGCGAACGATTCCGGAAGTAGTGTTCGCGCAGCGCTTCCGGTACGAGCGCGTCGATGTCGTGGCCCGCTAGGGCGATGTACGCCGAGTCTGTGTCCATAGCGCAGTACTGGAAGAGCGGACGGGGAATGTAGGCGTCGACGAAATCGTAGTAGAACTCGAGCATTCTCAATTTCGCGTATTGATACACGAAATAGCCGATTTGGATAGGCAGGGCGTAGACGACGGTGCGCTTATTCAGCGCCACCTCGTACAGTTCGTCGTCGACGACGACGTCGAGTTGCCGGAAGCGCCGGTTGTTGGTGAGTTGCGAGGCACCGATCGGCGTGGCGTACTTGATATCCCGGTGCCGATCGACGCGCGTAATCGTTTTCCCGTACGAACTGTTGCCGAGTAGTTTAAAGATGTCGGCGATGATCGATTTGTCGGGGTCGACGTCGCCCTCGCGTCGCGCCGTCGCCACCGTGTCGCCGAAGCGGCGAAAGCACGCGATCGGCGTGTACTCGATCACCTGGTAGATGCTCGCGACGACGAGCCCGTGCTCCAGATACCAGCGTAGGAGGGGCGTGGCGAGCACGATCGCCGTGCCGAAGTAGCTACCGACGAGCGTCCGTTGAGGTCGGGTGAGTAGGTCGTGCGACTCGGCGTAGCGGCGCATGAACGGGCTGAGATCGTCGCGCGTGATATCGACGTTCTTGAACACGGGCTGCATTTCGGCGAACTTGGCGCGCAGCGCTTCCGGCACGGCGATATCGCACTGCACGAGGCCGGACAGAGAGCCGTCGCGTACACCCTCCAGTATCGTCGAGCGCGTACACCGCCCCGATGGTTGCCATCGTGACGCGTCAGGCGGTGTCGGCACCGCGGGGGGTCGCACGGCTCGCCACTGGCACTCCCACATTTCGACGACGGCGTCGACGTGGCGGCGTAGGTAGGCCGTCACGGCGATCGTCTCGGCGTACAGCGTCGTCATCGGTCGACCGTTGACGGCGTTCGTCGTCACGTGCATCTGGCACGTCGGGCAGCCGTGGAAGTACCAGCCGTGAAATTGATACGCCGTTCGCGTTGGAGGCGCACCAACCGTCGACTCGGTACTTGCCGACGCGCCTCTCGCGTCCGTTCAACTGGTGCCGTATACTAGTGTCGGTCCGTTCCGCCTCGTACGTCAACCACTCCACGGCCATACGACCGTAGCGGTGCACGCGCTCCGCTCGAAAGCCGTTCTCGGCGCGTCAGCGCGTGTACCAACCCGTCGGCATCTCCCGCATCATCGCCGATAGATAGAGGCCGTTCGCGTCATAGCCTACTATCGAACGACACGGGTTGCCGCCGCCTCGAATCGACGTCACGCCGGCCTCGTGATGACGCGCGAAGATGATCGGTGGGCCGCCGACGATCTGCGACTGCAGTAGGCGGTGCAGGTCTTTGTTCGGTTCGTTGAACAGGGAGAAATGGATTGACAGCGACAGGTCGTTGACTAGGTACAACAACGTCAATCCCGGTACGCTGATGGCGTCCTTGAACATGTCGATGCGCTGGCGGCGATAGAAGGCGAACTGCCGCTCGAGGGCCTCGAGAAACGGCGCCACATCTCGGTTATTATACCAGATTAGAAAATCGCGCATCGTCGTCATGCGTTCGTCACGCCACGCCACGCCGTCGCATAAATTTCGTACGCCTCCGCGGAGATTCCCTCGCGTTTCAGGTGGCTGTAGAAAGTTTCGCGCGGCGGCAGGACGGGCTCGTCCAGGCGCGTCAATGCGTCGATATACTCGTACGGAAAGTACCCCTTCGTCGTCACCGCGCAGCCGTACGCTTTCAGATAGCGCTCGTAGCTGACACCGGGCGCGAGGTAATTAGTTATGTCGAGGAATTTCAACGTCGACGTCGTCAGGCACATGTAATTGTTCTGTCGTTTAATGGTGAACGCCGACGATGTGTGCTGCGCGTCGTCGGTTATGAGCAGTGGGGTCAAGTACTTTTTGACGACATTCAAATCGTACTTACCGCTGTTGAAACCCAGTACGGGCATTTGACGAAGGTGCGTCCACAGGCGGTCGGCAAGTGCGGCGTACGGTGACGCATCGTTGTCGTCGTCGCACCGTCTTCGCCGCCAGTCGTCGTCGAGCGCGTCGAGCGCCGCGAAGACCGCGTCATAGCGGGGGCGAAGAGCCGCGCACGCCGCCGCGCTCACGGCTTCCAGGTCGTCGATGAGGCGGCGCACCAGTTCGGCCGAATCACCGGTCGTAACAGCGCGCCGCTTCGTGTCCGGGCACGTTCGACGCGACGCCCACGCTGAGCAGTTCGTGTCGCGCTAGCCACCGGCATTTGTCGGTATCCGGCGACAGATCGTTGGCGGCAAAATAGCATTCAAAATCGAAGGTCGCGCGGTACGGATAGTAGCGCAGGTCGTCGCCGCCGACGTCGATGCCTTCGTCGTCGAGCCGTTGAAACACGGACGGCGTCGGTCGGTAGACGCCGCCGGGAAACACGTGACGAACGCCACCTTCGCACGTCGCTTCGTGACGCCGTAATTGCGCCGGGGACCGCCAGAGGGAGTTGCCGCATTTCGAGCACTTATACGTTTTCGCGTACGCGCGCAGGTCGATTATGTACGAGAAGTGCGTCTCGTACAGGTTGACGTTCAGGGTCGTGAGGTGCTTTTCGAGCGACCGACGGACTAGTTCGGCGGCGCCGGCCTCCGTCAGTCGATAGACGGCGACGTTGATGCCGAAAACCGTCTCCACGCGTTCTAGTTCGTTCAGGCGCACACCGTTCGACGTCGTCGTCGAAGCGTAGCGCGCGTGCAGTCGTTTAGCGACTCTCGTTAAACGGGTCGAATTTATTATGGGGCTGTTCCGCGTTCCGCGTTGTCGACCGCCTTGCAGGTGGAGACCGATGCACCGAAAGAGGCATAGATGATCGTCGTAGGGCGTGCCCCGACGATCGTTCGTCAACGTCACTAAGTACTTGTTGTTGCGCACGTAGGCGGGGAGCGCGGTGCCAACGCACCCGATAGGATAGTTTAGGATGGCGTTCACGAAGTAGGTGGCGTTCGTTACGAGCTCGACCACCCACCCCGAGTCGGGACGCTGCGCGATGACGTACTGTAGTAGGTCGGTCGTGCGTCACGACGTCGAGGAAGCGTTCGAAGGAACAGCTATCGGTAACGAGGGCGGGCGTTTCGAGGTGACGACCGCAGCAGTTACAGGTCGAATGAAAATAGCGGTAACGACCCGACACCTTGTGGCGTAACACGAAACCATAGCTCACGTTAATTTTAAACGCGTTCTTTTGTTCGCAAAACATAACCCTCAAACGCGGTTCGAGCACCCGCGTACTCGTACAGGCGATCATTCGATAGTTGTAGCGGGACTGTACGGTACCGCGCGCTATCGACGTCTCTATGCTACGTCGATGCTCGTCCACGACGCGCTGTAGTGCGTCGTTGTCGACCGGTGGATTGGGACCGTCGGGAGGTGGCGACACCTCCCGACGCCGACCGCACGTATCCCTCAGGTGTCGTAGCATAACGGCGGGCGTACTGTACGTTACGCCGCATTTCGGACACTCTCGTCTTTTTACGAATAGCTATCCCCGCATCGTTTCGAACTCCTCGCGTGTCTCTCTAACATCGATTGTTGCGCGAAATAAGTACCGCATTTCGGACATTGCCATCTAGTAGGAGGAGTCGGCGGCATACTTTTGGCTGCTACTTTTTCGAGCACCACTTTTATAACAGGGTGCTGTGGTGGTGGTGGTGATGGATGTTGTACGGACATGCGCTGTGACGTGTGGACATGCGCAGTAGTGCGTTAAGTAACGTGGGGTGGTGGTGGTGGGTCGATGTTTTGGTGTGGTGTGGTGTTTTGTTAAGTAACTCGGAAACGGAACGTACATTTTCAACGTTTTATTAAGCGTACCGTACAAGGTTTTCTTCCTATTAGCAGCAAAAGCGCAATTTTATTAAAACAAGCGCGTTTAAATAAATCGACAAAGCAACTTTCTAGCAGTAATGTTCATGCGGCTTAGAGGCCGCTTCGGCACTGGATGTACACGTGAACGGCCGATTCTAGTAGAGCGCTGTTGACGAAATCGCGCCAGTCCGTGCCTAGCAGCCAGTCCGACACGAACTGGACCAGATAGAGTTCCCCCGCACGTCCCGGCTGCTGACCGGTCGCCTTAACGTGCAGTAGAAGCACGAGACGCGTGAAAGTCGGTATCAACGATTGATGTAGACACGTCTCCAACACGGCGTTGAAGTGTCGCGTGACGAGGTCAGACGCGTTGTCGTAGCACTGCGTGTACACACGAGTCGGCCGACCCGCACGATACCCGACCATATGTACGTAGGGGCATCCTTCATTGACCTCGCACGCGCCGCATCGTTCGCGCGCCTTCTGCAGAATCGTCTCACCGAGTTGCTCGGTGAAGAGGGCCATCGCATGCCGCTCATAGCGGCCGGTCAACTGACCCCGACCCGACGCGATGACTTGACGTTGTATTATCATCACTTCCGGCGGTGTTGGCGACGGCGCGTGCTGTATGTCGTCGTACGTCGTCGGTTCGATGTGTGGTACGCCATGCGCCTCCTCGATGATAACGTCCAACTCGTTATCGCTACGCACGCACCCCTACAGCATAAAACATGTCCTACTAAGCTTCACTGTCAAAACACGCATTATAATTAGGCCGCATCTCGCTGTAGCGGTACATTGTCCATCGGTGTTTGTACGAACGATTCCGCATACAGTTTTTACACGCACCGCATTGTCGTAGTTCAGTACTAGGCTCCCGAACTCAGCGGCGTTTTCACGTTCAAGCCGTTCCGCCCTCTACAAATATACACATGATTAGTCCGCCGCCCCTTTTTTAGCAACACGACCCAGAAGCACAGCGTCTATCGTCTCAGTATGCGCCACTTCCCGGTCCAGCAGCGTTTGTACGAACGCGGCAACCTCCGCGTACCTTGCACGCATCCTCTCGTTGTTCGCTAACATGTCCAGCAGCACGCGCCGGACCTCCTACAGAAGAAAATTGTCATGCTTAAAGTTTGCCGCCGCTTCGTAAGCTGAGCACCATGCCATTATATAATTTTCGGCTATCTCGTCACTCGTCGGTTTACGCGTCAACAACGATACCAACAGTGGGCACTCCTACACAAACAACACAAGAAAAACACATTAGACATCACCATCGTCGTCGTCGTCGTATCTCTTCAGCGTACGCACCGTATAAGACGGCTCGCCTTGCCACGTCGTCTTACGCACACTGAGCTCCACTCTCGTGCCTGTTAATTCCAGCACAGTATCACGCAGTTCCTCCTCACTTAATTCCTCCAAGTAGTCGGCCCTGTACTCAACTAGATTAGCCATTTGCGTGTCAAACAGCGTTAGCCAAAGCTCATCTTCGTCGGCCTCGCCATCTCGCACCATAACGCGCAACGCAAAGAAACTCTTCCCCTCCCCCTGGTCACCGTGGGTTCGACATATCATAAGGGCGTCCTTGACTTGCCGAAACAACTTGCGCCGGCACCGGGCACATCCCCTGTACGTGCACTTCTCTTTATAAGACACCGCTTCAATACGAACTGGCGTCTTAAGCTTACAGACGCCACTCTCAACGCACGCCAGTTCCCTCACACTCACCAATGTAGCGCGCGTCGACACCTCGGCGCTGCACTCTCGATCGAGCGATGCACTCCGCACAGCTGGCTGCTCCAACGATGCTTCGTCGGCGCCTCGCTTACGCCCTATTGACGGGACAAGAAGCACCACGGGGCGCTTAGCAGCTGCTCCGGCTGACGTCGATGCCTGCTGGCCGCCTCCAGTCACCGCCTTGGACGCCTGCTTGCGTGGTGTCTTAGCCTTTTTCATTTCGGTTGTAGCGTCGGCCATTGTTGCGGCGGGGAGGACGTCTGCTGCAGCTGTAAAAGTCAGACCTCTTGCGTTATACACTAATAGCAATTTTTCAGTCGCTTTATACCCTCACAGTATATATCGCATGCGCACTTACGGATAACGCCCTAGTCTACGGTTCTATTACAACATTACGCGCATGCGTTCTAACGCATAACTGCCTAGTATCCGATGTCTTTTGCTTTCGGAGAAAAATGAACGGTCATGTAGTGCGTTCGTTGACAAACGTTTATTTACAGCGAATTTCAATAAACTAATTACACTACACAATTCCCTATGCCCCACTGATCCTACACAACGCTTAAATTCATGTTTTTAGTGGTTCGTGTATTGTTTTTGAAATGGCATTGTTCTAGCTTCACATTCCGATCGCGATAAGCTATCGCCCCATTAGCGTCACGCGCGCCGCAGCTGTTTTGCGTCACCATTCGGTTTCTAGTTATTCGCCAGGAAAAAAATCATCGGTTACTTTAGTACGTTCGTTGTCAAATGTGACTTTCACATCGAATTTCTCTAATATTAATACTCCACAAGATGCCTGAGCCCTAACTAAGCGTATACAACGCTTCATTTCATGCATTTAAATGTTCGTTTATTGCTATTTCGATCTCTTTGCCTTCGATGTTTTTACGTCACTTTCGCGCATGCGCACTTAACGTATAACTGACTTTAGGAAATAATGCAACGGTCGTTGCTCATTTTCATATCATCATCATGGCTGCTTCCTTGACGTCGTCTACGAAAGAGGCTCCCGCCGCGAACGAACAGCGGTACGTTTATTTTTATTTATTTATTTCTTATTATTTAGTACAGCGGTAAGTTTTCATTCTTTATTAATAAACTTTTATAACTTATTATTTAGTACAGCGTTAATTATCCTATCTGTAATTCTTTATATTCTTTAATTAATTTTATATTAATTACAGCGTTAATTATCCTATCTGTAATTCTTTATTAATTATTTTGTTAATTATCCTATCTGTAATTCTTTATATTTTTTAATTACTTTTATATTAATTACAGCGTTAATTATCCTATATGTAATTCTTTATTAATTACTTTTTATATATTTAGTACAGCGGTAAGTTTTCATTCTTTATTAATTGCTTTTATAACTTATTATTTAGTACATTATCCTATCTGTAATTCTTTATATTCTTTAATTACTTTTATATTAATTACAGCGTTAATTATCCTATCTGTAATTATTTTTTATATTCTTTATTTTTTAATAATTGAGAAGGTCCTCATTAGTCAAATGCGTTATTCATATTTCACAGAATCCACCTGCCGCGACGTGGCCCGACTATTATCCTGCCGACACGGGGAAACGCTAACAATACGTCTGTCTGTCGCGTCCTCCCAGTACCACGCACACCTCCCGTCATCCCCCCAGTCGACTTCCCGGGACCTTCAGACGATGAAGTCGTCTTCCCAGGACCTTCAGACGACGACTACCTCACCGCCTCGTTCATCGCCGACAGCGATTCCGATGATGATGAAGCTTCCGGCCTCACCTCGTCATTTGCCGTACGCGGGGGCAATGGCTTATGGTATACGCCAGTCCCCGCTAGCGAAGTATACGAGCGACGCGGCTTTAACTTACCATTAGTGCCAGCCGGTCGCTCGACATTGTTGCAACGTCACCGTGACTTCTATTAATAAAACATAACTTACACCATTTTGCGTTCATTCGTCTATCCACCGCCTATAACCATCCTGCCTTAACAAGCCGCTGAGTACAGCTTTTAAATGCTAAACGCATGCATGCGCTTCGTTTCGTTTTGATAGCGCCAGCTGTATAAAACATAACTTATATCATTTTGCGTCCATTCGTCTATCCACCGCATATAACCATCCTGCCTTACAGGCCGCTGAGTACAGCTTTTAAATGCTAAATGCATGCATGCGCTTCGTTTCGTTTTGATAGCGCCAGCTGTACGGCTAAAATTAACGCCGTTACAGAGTCGGCTAGCCGCATGGTTATATTTAGAAACTAGGCCGCCGGATCATAGGCCACGGCTGCTGCTGCTACTGCTGCGAGCGAGCGCGCGCCGCTGCTGCTGCTGCTACAAAGGGTACAGCGGGGTTATTTTCACACAATGGGTTTAGAGCGCAGCGCCCCTATAAGGGTTTTACCGTTGTGGTTATATACAGACTTACATATATATATATATATATATATATATATAACCGTTGTGGTTATATACAGGCTTACATATATATATATATATATATATATATCGATAGGTCCTACGTTGACCACTAGGGCTAAAATAGTAACTGGGATGACCGTTAGGTGGCGACTCAAGGGGGAGGGTCATCAATCAAAAGTGACAGGCCATCAATCACGTTTTTTATAAGTATGTTCCCGAAAACGTTTAGTGTCACCAAAACCCTTTGATTTTTTTTTATAAGTATGTTCTCGAAAACGATTAGCACGTTTTTTATGCATAGAGCGAGGCCTGAAAAGGGGCGGGGCGAGCCCCCGTGGTACCTACATACTACTCACATAGCTACAATAGAATAGGGACTAATTAATTTTTCGTCAGAAAAGGTTAATTTGTTGGTAATTTAAATGAAAGATTATAATGATGGTATGAAGCAACATGTTAGCCCCTATGTGGAGCGTGCAGTGGCTAAAGCATCGGATTCTCAATCGAGATTGCCCGGGTTTGAATCCTGTGCTGCCGTTTCGAACCTTGGTCAAGTTCGTTGACTCTACATTGCACCAGTTCACCAAGGTGTATTAATGAGGCCATATTTATAGACAGTGGTGGATATGTGTGTACAAATAGTCTTCGCGCTTTAATTGCAGTGTGGCTAAATGTTTCCAAGAGAAGAAAGATGGTGTTCGATTGAGCAGGTCTGTCAGGGAGTAAAGTGTAAAGCGCTTTGAGCAATCATGTGGACTGGATACTGCGCTATATAAAACTTACTTTACTTGGGAGACTGACTCCGTTATTACACTTGCTGAAGTAGTGTCTGTGACCCGTAAAACACCTTACTAGGAAGTAGCCAAAATAAAAAATTGGACGTTGAGAGGGTTCACATCAAAATGTCGAATAGACATGTTTTTACTAGACCCTGTCTGAAATTTTTCACAGCAGGATATCATAATTAGTTTCACAACTACTAAGCGATATTTAACCATGAGGTGAAACTACGGTGGTTGGCCTGTGTCTTCGTGAACAAATTATATTATAATGAATGTCTGAAGCCTAATCGAAGGACTTCGTCGCCACTGGATCGACAACCATTTATTACCAAACAAGTTGTAGTTCATATTTTTACATAAATTACAAAATAAATATAATGTTAATATGACCCCTAAACCGCTACATGCGCCACGGAAGCAGACAGAAATACCGCATTTCATGACATTGCAATAACTCTTTCCATCATTTTTAAAGTTTATATTTCGCTTGCCAGATCGTGAACTGTGTTCCCAGCGACCAGGGAAATAATATTCTGATATTGTGCTCATGTTAATGAAGAGATCAAACACGATCTCCAAGTTCGTCTCAAACTGAAATGTTAACCAACAGTAACAGTTAGTGATTTCGATGTACAATTAGGCTACAGTAATAAAATCGACAGTCTCTCATACGGGAACTTACATCGGTATTATATCTTGAGGTGGGTATTTGTATCTATAGTACATGAGTTAATGCAATACCGAGTCATTACAAACGTTACAAAAATATGTCAATGGAGGATACGCTTGTTTAATTAAAACTGATGTTTTTCTCAAATGTCAACCAAGCAGCCAGCATAGCGTATAAGAATGTATGCTTCTTTGTGTCTCTCGTCCTGAGCTATTTTGTCTCTTCTGTGGTCTTGCTTTGTTTGTCTTCAATTTCATTTCACATCTCCATTATAGAATGACTATCCACTGCTTCGGTGAGGACAATCTTTAGTGTCCCGCAATGTGATTGCCGCTTCTGCTGCATCTCCACCCGTTGGTGATGTTCATTCCTGCGTAGACAATGATGCCACACACGGTTTCAATGTGCTACACAATGAGCGGTTATGAAAGCTCGTTTAGCCATCAGACACCGACCGTCTGATGTCGTCACACAAGTCGCAGTTCTCTTCTGCGAGAGCGTAGCCATTATCTAACTGTGCAGCTCTTCTGAATGCCTGGCCAGCCTGGGAGTAGTTCCGCACGGCCTGATGGGTATAGCCGAGCAGGGAGAAAGCACGAGAGAGCGGCGTGATGTCTATTGCTGTCTCCATCAGCTTCTCACTGCAAAATCGCTGGAAGGCAGGGAGCAGGTCCATCGCTTCTTTCTTTCGGTCGGTGTCACAGTAGATCTTGGCCAATGTGTAGTAGGCTAGGGCGCCAACCGACATGTTGATTTTGCCATGGTATGTGATCTCTTTCTGAAGATTCTTGTCGTCATCAGATAAATTATTGGAGCTCAGAATTGCCCTTGGTTGATCTTCCTCCTTGGCTATGATGTCCTTCAGATCAGGGATTACTTCGTCATAGCGTTGATAGCTTGTTAGTAACATGATATAGCTTATTTTAATTGGAGTGTTACTTTCCCCGCCACATGCGATGGCCTCTGAGAAGTACTCGTCAGCCATACGAATTAGCTCCTGTTGGGTGTCATCGTCGCCAGTCTTAGATGCTACATCGTGATAAATGGAAGCGACTGTCAGCAATAACCATCCCTTGTCTGGATCTTCAGGGAATGTTCTTATGATGTATTCCAACCCTCGCAGGACGTCTAGTGCGCTCAGTTTCATACATACGTCAGTCATCACACGACAGGGTGACGTGTCGTTAAGGTCATTAACATCATCCCGATTTTCACTATGTTGTTTGTTATCAAAGCGGCACGCCTTTTGAACCATCGGACTATGTCCTTTGCCGTCAAGATGGCGCCACGACTCTTGATTCACGCCATTATGTTCTATACTGTCTAAACGACGTATCTTTGGACCCAGTTGAACATATTGTGTGAACACGCACACAGCTTCATCAAACTTCCCTTCCTCCATCAGTTGCCGTCCCATTTTCAGCAGAGCTTTGCGCTGGTTTGCGAAACGCGTGAGAGTGAAAGCATGACTAAGTTTTGAGTCATTTATAACATTTTTGAAAATGTCTGCAAAGGCACAGGAAGCCACTGAGAATTGAAAGCGGAAGTGTTCGCTGAAAGCCAACAAGCGGCCCTTTGGTTCTTGACGGATGCGAGTGAGATTGTCGGCGACGACCTGGAGGAAGTCCGGATGAATTTGATCAAACAGGTTGATCTCTGGGATGAAGTAGTGAGGGAGATCGCGCGTGGCCACACACTCCAGGAGTTCGTCCAGCAGCCAGAGGAAGTTGGCCGCAAGACCTATCTCGCTTGACCATTCGGACGCCGGGATCTTCTCACATTGCCACAGGAAGACCGTTTTGAGGTAATACGAGCACAGAACGCTGCAGTGACTCAGTTGCGGCATGACGAGTGTTTTCAGCAGGATGTAGCACTGTCTTTGTGCGTCACTGAGGGAGCGCGCCAGTGTACGTTCAGCGACGGAGAACGAGTAGCGCCACTCAACGTCCGGCCGTCTGCTTTGGGGATGACTAACAGGAACAAGGTGGCAACCATCAGCAATGATGCTCTCAATGAGGTCTTTGTCTGGCCAGTCAGATGGACGCTCTCTTGTTGACCAGCGGCCAGCTTCTTTCGGCCACTGTGAACATGGAAGTGCAGACACGGAGTTACAGTTCACAGTGTTCTGTTCATTTACATGTGTTTCTTCATACAAGGCGTGTGCAATGTCTGATGTCAGGTTCTGTTCAGTTTCATGTGGTTTTTCATACAAGTGGTGTTCAATGTCTGACGTCAGGTTGGTAAATGCACTTTTTTGGAACTCCCCATTTTGGGCCGACAGATAGGAATTTCCGGTATCTGTCTTTGGCACTTTACAGGAACTCGAGCGTGGGCCATCAAGTCGTATACGGACATACCCTGAATGAGTATCGTCATCTTCAATAACACCAAACCTGTCAGTAGTGGTGCGTCCTTCTCTCACAATAGGCTGATTCACTTGAACAAACATGAGCCCGATGTGGGAATCTAAGGCTCTCTCGTGGTAGCCCCACGCTGTCGACGATGGCTGCCGGAATACGGGCAGGTGAAAGCCGTCGTAGAAACTGCCATATGGCTCTACCACAATATCCGTTAAGTTGCCAAAGTGATGCGATACAGTCGCGTGGATTTGATCCCTGGCGGAGTCTGTCAGTGAGCGCTGGACATGTCTCTGGGGCAAGAACTGGTCAAAGATGAAAGAGAGCTGAAGCAAAGACAAACCCGCTGATCCATCATCGATGTCATTAGTTTGGAACAGTGTCTCTTCGCTCTTTGTCAGTGTCTCTCCCAATGATCTGTTTGTCTCTTCACTCTTTCTTTGTGTCTCTCGTCCTGACCTGTCAGTCTCTTCGGTCTTTCTCGGTGTCTCTCGTCCTGAACTGTCCGTCTCTTCACTCTTTCTTTGTGTCTCTCGTCCTGAGTTCTCTGTCTCTTCGCCCTTTCTTTGTGTCGCTCGTCCTGACCTGTCGGTCTCTTCGCTCTTTCTTGATGTCTCTCGTCCCGAGCCGTCTGTCTCTTTGCTCTTTCCTGGTGTCTCTCGTCTTGAGCTATGTGTCTCTTTTGTGGTCTTGCTTTTTATTTGCTTAATCTCTTTTGATGTCTTCATTACAGAATTACTGAGATCGCCACACGAGTCACGGTTCTCCTCTGCTAGAGTGTAGCCATCCTGCAGTTCTGCAGCCCTACTGAATGCATGCCCAGCGTGGGTGTAATTCCACATGGCCATGTACGAGTAGCCAAGCAGGGAATACGCTTGAGCATGCATCGTGGTGTCTGTGGTTCCTTGCTTCAGTGTGTCGCTGCAGAGTTGCTGGAAGTCTGGCAGAAGTGACGCTGCCTTGGCCTCTTGGTGGACATCACAGTAGATCTTGGCCAAAGTGTAGTAGGCGAAGGCTACAGACATAGTTCTGATCAGTGCGTATCTGTTTGTCTCCTGGCGTAGGTTCTTGTCGCCACGGATGACCGACATGCTCCCGCTGTACACGTTGAATCCCAGTGGTTGTTTGCTTTCGAGCTTTAAGATGGCGTACAGCAGGGGGACTGCTTCTTCATAGCGACGCAAGTGCACTAGATACATGCAGTAATCCATGGTGAGTGCTGCCCTGTTCACTCCACGGAACGACAACTCTGACCGATAATCCTCTTCTTCTTTGGCGGTCAGTTCCTTACCTTTGGCAACGGCAAGTCTTGAGAGGAAGTAGGCTACGTAACTGTTCTTGTAGACATCCTTTCTGTCGACGCAGCCCAACGTGTGCGTTGCTAGTGATAAGTCTAGCTCCATGGCAGCGAAACTCTCCAGTATCGGGCTTGAATCGATCAGCAGACTCATGCTACGTCCAGCGATCATCCTTGTCACTTTCTCGAGGATCGAGAATTCGTAAGGTGCAACGGTGAACATTTCCTCTCTCAGGCAAATTAGCCCACTTTTCCAGAACGCCTGCTGCTGTCGCTCGTAACGCCTCCTCATGTTGTAGTGACAGACACGTGCGTCACGGATGATGTCGCTGAAGTGATGAGCTAGGTCGAAAGTCCTTATTGGAGAGGTTAAGTGTTTGAAGCGGTAGCGTCTGTTGAAGGCCAACACGTGTTGGAGAGGATCGCGACGGAGACGACTGAGCGCGCGGGCAGCATCAACGAGGAAGTCAGGGTGAACATGCTCGAGTAGGTTGTTCTCTGGGATGAAATAGTGAGGAAGACGACGCGCGGCCACGCAGTACAGAAGCTCGTCCAGTATACACAGGAAGGTGGCCGCAAGCCGTCCAGGTAATGACCAATTCGACTTGGTGATCTTCTCACACTGCCAGAGGAAGACCGTCTTGAGGTGGTATGAACACAGTACACTGCAGGGTTTCAGTTGCGGCATTAAGAGTGTCTTTAGCAGGATGTAACACTGTCTGTGTGCTTCACTGAGGGAGCGCGCCAGTGTACGTTCGGCGACGGAGAACGAGTAGCGCCACTCAACGTCCGGCCATCTGCTCTGAGGGTGACTGATAGGAACAAGATGGCAGCCATCAGCAATGATGCTCTCAATCAGGTCTTTGTCTGGCCATCCAGATGGACGCTGTCTTGTTGACCATCGCCCAGCTTCCTTCGGCCATACTTGGCAGGGTATTGACAACACATTGTCTCTGTCTATGTAGAATTGTTCGCCTGACCTAGTGATCTTGTCTTGCAGTGCTGGTCCATGGATAATTGTCTTTTCTGTAACTCCAACGGTCTGGGCAACCACTGCAGCCTTTACTGACAGTTCACTTGAGTAATATAAAACAGAATCGCTGCTGTCCTGGGGTATAAACATGGGATTAGTCACTCGAATGCGGACATATCCTATATGGGTGTCATCAGTTTCGACTGCACCAAGACTAGATTCGTCATTTGAAATGGTGTAATCTGGATGACAGATCATCTGGTCTACATCGGACATCAACGACACAGTGTTAGTGTGGAGGTCATGCACAGCAAAATCGTACGGTGATAGAGAAAGGCCATCGCCAAAGCTGCCGACAATACTCTTAAACCGTTTCTCGATAGGTTCGTCGTAAGTCAACCATCGCCTGGAAATGAAGTGCTCAAGAATGAAACTGAATTGAAGCAGTGACACGCCTGCCTTCCAGTTATAGTGGTCTGCAACGAAGTACGTTATGAGTGGGGCGAAATCTTCATTAGGTGCCTTGGCTGCGGCTATTTGCCTTGCTACCTCAATAGCACAGGTTAATGACTCTGGCGGCGGTGGCATTTCTGCTTTTGACATACGTTTTCTGCTCGACTGGTTCATGTCGACATGTTTATATTCCATAGTTTGTCTCTCTGGAGAAGACCTTGTGAGTTCACTGAACTGTCGAACTGTTCATCTGTAGAATAATAAAAGTCACTTTGATTGCAGTTCGGTTTCTGTAGACGTTCCTGTGACCGTCGCCGTTCGGTAGTTTGCCTGGAAAACAGAAACATTATGTTAAAAAAGTTAAAGCTGCTTCCTCGACTGATTTAGCTCGTCACGAATCCGGTTCTTCGATGTCCAAATGTATAATGTATGAATAGATGAGATCATATCCGCATTTAGCGTACATTTGTTGAAATAGTCACACATTTGTTTTGGTATTACATCTGGTAAATTGTCAACGCCAGTTATAAACTCAACCCACCGAATTTGTAGATGACATACTTTTGAGATAGCAAGGAAAGTCAACAACAAGAACACATAAACATGTGTCTAATCATATTATATGCATACACGTGATAATTCCAATATTTAAAACAACTAACTGATTGTCGTAACTTGACTATTAATGTATAACTAGAGAATAGTAAGTATTATAACCGTTTATTTGAGAACGAAGAACCACGCCTGCGGCGGAAACCAACTACACACAAAGCGCGCAACAGCGCGCCTTATACACAGAATAGATTATACCCGATGTAACGACTACAGAATGTCAGATTATAACATTCCCGTCCTCTTAAGCTTTTAAGTCACTAACTAATGTAATAACATGGAACAGTGTCAGAATACTGAATCAATTAAAGGTCCAGTATTTTTCGTTGTTTGACACACCGGTTTGATCGGCGTAGCACAGGAAACGATGATTCATCAGGAACCATAGTCACATCACTTGGTGCTCGAACAGTGTCATCTCCCTCAGACGGAAACGACTCTGCTCGAACACACGGCTCCGTAGAAGATGAAGGAAGGGTAACACACCGGTCACGGTATGCGGAGTGCACCGATAACGCAGGAGGAAATTAGCGAGCCAACTCTCCTTCGTCAGTTGAGTTCCAACAGAGTACTTCCGAAGACTCTGCTTCACAGTCTGCACACAGCGTTCAGCAGCACCGTTCGACGCTGGATGGTATGGAGCCACCCTCGTATGCTTGATGCCGTTCTTGTCCATGAACGTCTTGAACTCGTGTGCGATCAATTGAGGCCCGTTATCTGACACGACCTCCTCCGGTAGACCATGAGACGCGAACATTCCTCTGAGTACCTCAATGGTCTTAGCGGATGTAGTGGACCTCATCGCCACAGCTTCCAACCATTTCGAATGGCTGTCAACCACAATCAGATAGTTCACACCGTCCTTCTCAGCAAAGTCAATGTGAATTCTCTGCCATATGCGTGTGGGCCAAGGCCATGGATGCAGTGGTGCTACGGCTGGCTGATTCTTCACTGACTGACACAATGCACAAGCCTGCACCATTGTCTCGATATCATTGTCCATACCTGGCCACCTTATGTAGCTGCGCGTGAATGCTTTGGTCTGGCTGACTCCACTATGCTCCGAGTGGAGCTCATCTAGCATCGCCTGGTGATAGGCTGACGGAACCAGAACGCGTGATCCCCACAGCAGACAACCCTGTTCAGTTGACAGCTCGTCTCGCTTCGCGAAGAACACTTGTAGTTCCTTGTCTGTGTGGTTGGGCCAACCTGTGAGTACATACTCGAGTACTCTTGATAACAGAGGATCGCTGCGGGTTTTCACGGCGATGTCCCTAGCCTTGACCGGGAGATCGTCAATCACTGATACTTCGAATATTGCCGGCTCCTCTGTCATTGTAGTCGGCAGAGGTAGTCTCGACAATGCGTCAGCGTTGGCGTGATCCTCTGACTTACGGTACTCGATACCGTAGTGGTACGCTTGCAGGATGAGTGCCCAACGCTGCATTCGTAACGCTGCCAACGTTGGCACAGCCGTTTTGGGACCGAAGATTGTGACCAACGGCTTATGATCCGTGATCAATGTGAACGAGCGTCCATAGAGATACTTATGGCACTTCTTGACTCCAAAGATGATCGATAACGCCTCCTTCTCGATCTGAGCGTAGTTGCACTCACTCGACGAAAGGGTCCGTGACGCGAACGCTATCGGCTTCTCATCTCCGTTTTCCATGACATGTGACAGCACGGCCCCGACGCCTGTCGGAGACGCATCCGTAGCCAGTCGCAGTGGCTTACGACAGTCGTAGTGCACCAGCACCTGCTGTGACGTCAGCAGATCTGTGCACTTCTGCATTGCGTCATCACACTCGGGAGTCCATCGCCACTCACGATCCTCCATGAGCAGTAGGTGTAGTGGACGTAACACGGTAGACATGCGGGGTATAAACTTAGCGTAATAGTTGATCAACCCCAAGTACGAACGCAACTCCTTCACGTCCTTCGGCTTCTGAGAATTGGTGATTGCGTCCAATTTCTCAGATGTGGGATGGATGCCTTCCGCATCTATCAGATGACCCAAGTAGTCAACTGATTTCTTGGCAAACTCACATTTCGCCAGATTCACTCGGACGCCACACTTCTCCAGACGAGTGAGTACTTCGTCTAGAAGTTTCAGATGCTCCTGCTCCGACTCAGCCGTGATGAGGATGTCGTCTAGGAAGCACATCACATGATCCATACCCTGCAGGATATGATCCATCACCGACTGGAAGATACTCGATGCGCTGCTCACACCGTACGGCATACACAGGTAGCGATACGTGCCCTTGTGGGTATTCATTGTGACGTAGTGTTGCGACTCGGCGTCCAACTCGAGTTGTTGGTACGCATGGGATAGGTCCAGCTTGCTGAACACCTTGCCACCGGCTAGTGACGCGAAGAGATCCTCCACGTTTGGAAGTGGGTAGTGCTCACGTTCCACATTCGGATTGATCGTGACCTTGAAGTCACCACAGATCCTCACCGTCTTGTTCGCCTTCGGCACTACCACAATCGGAGCCGACCAATCGCTGTGGTCCACCTTCTGGATGATGCGCTCCTTCTCCAACCGGTCCAGTTCGTGTTCAACTTTATCTCGCAGTGCGTAGGGCACCGGCCTAGCCTTATGAAAGCGAGGCTGCACGTCTTCTTTCATGTAGATGTGCGCTGTGTAGCCCTTTATTGTGCCCGTTCCTTCTTGGAATACCTCTGAATGCCCTTTCAGCACTTCCTCCACCGAATGCCTGGCAATTGCGGTGACTGCCAGGATACTCGACCAGTCTAACTTCATTTTTGCCAGCCAGTCTCCTAGTAGAGGTGTTTTGTCGCCCTTGACGACCACTGCGGAGAACTCAGCTCGTTGGTCTCCATGCCTCACATCCAGAGTGACCACTCCGATGTGCTCGATGACCTCTTGAGTATAGGTGCATAGAGTGAGGTTGGTGGGTTGTAGAGCGAGATGTGCAAAATTTCTCAAGTACAGTGTCTCTGGAATGAGCGACTTAGTTACACCTGTGTCCACCTGCATTCTCACGGCGTTGCCTCCAATATCCACTTCAGCGAATATTGGCTGCGCCCCGGCCCCTCCAACGCCACACGTGTAGATTCCAATGTCCGACTCATCAGCGACCACACCGACGTAGCGAACATTCTCGGACTGACTCTTGGTCATCTGACTCTGAGCCGTGTTTCTGCGGTTATTTCCTCTTCATTTGCGTGCCAAATGTCCCACTTTGTTACAGACATAACACACTGCCGTCTTGAAGTGACATCTTTCAGGATTATGGTCCTCGCCACAGCGATAACACTCATTCCGTCTCGACTTCTCAGGCTTGCGTGCGGCACGACCACTTCCGTGACGCGGCGAGTAAGTGACTTTATTTACGGATTCACCAGTGACCCGTAGACAGACCTCACTTCTGGTCGCCAGCTCCATTGCAATGGCTACTTCTTTTGCTGATTGGAAGGTGAGCTCTTTGGTGGTTAGCAATCGCCTCTGAATGTTCTCATCCCGAAGACCACACACCAGACGGTCTCTCAGGGCGTGCGGTAGGAACTCTCCAAACTCGCACGTACCACTCAGCTGCTTCAAGGTGATCACGTAGTCTGCCACCGACTCTCCCTCCTTCTGTCCTCTCTTGTAAAATCGGAATCTCTCAGCAATAACCAGAGGCTTTGGCGAATAATGCCCCTTTAAGTTTAAGGCATCACATAGTTCAACGTAGGACTTATCCTTCGGTTTCTCCGGCGTCAGGATATCTTTGAGTAGTTTATATGACGTAGGCCCGATCACAGAAAGAAGCATGTTTGCTTTCTTCGTCGAATCGATTCCGTTCAATTCAGACCACTGATCCAGCCTCTCTACGTAACTCTCAAAGTCCTCTTTAGCCTCATTGAACTCTCCTAGCTGACCGATGTAGCCTGCCATTATCATCTTCGCCAGCTGTCGTAACTTGACTATTAATGTATAACTAGAGAGTAGTAAGTATTATAACCGTTTATTTGAGAACGAAGAACCACGCCTGCGGCGGAAACCAACTACACACAAAGCGCGCAACAGCGCGCCTTATACACAGAATAGATTATACCCGATGTAACGACTACAGAATGTCAGATTATAACATTCCCGTCCTCTTAAGCTTTTAAGTCACTAACTAAGGTATGCTGTTGAAAAAATTGCCAAGTGATGCCACTTTGGCACACTTGAGCAATTTTTTAAAATATGCAAATTAGTGTTGCCATTATTAAATATTATATTTTCGGAAATATCTGAGTAACTTATGAAAGTGACATTATTGATAAGGAATTAATAGTGGGTAGTTATGTATAAATAGTCTTTGTCAGAAGTAATTGTAGCCGAAGTAACTGCGGCATGGCTAATGCTTGTCAGAGAAGTTCAGATGGTGTCTGCCAGGGAGTAAAGTTTAAAGCGCTTTGACCAATCAATTTTTTGACTGGACACCGCGCTACTACTACACATAAGAACTTACCTATAGTTTGTTTAATGGCGCCATGAATCCTGTCGAATACTCAGTGGCTGTACGCATGCTCATCTGGAAGAATAAAGACTTACTTAAATCTTCATATGCATACTGAATGTATAATATCTACCTTTTTATATACAAAACATAGGCGAATCCGTGGGTTTCAAGGGGTCCAGACCCCCTTTTTGACCCAAAATATGTTTTAATTTCAACTATAAAATATTGGTTGAAAATAAGAATCGGAGTGTCCCCAATGTGCACCGTTTCAAGTGGTTTTTTAAAATCAAAAACACCCTTAAGTGTATACTTGAGTGTGATGCACCCTGTTAAACACCCTTAAGTGTACACTTGAGTGTGATGCATCCTGTTAAATACCCTTAAGTGTACACTTGAGTGTGATGCATCCTGTTAAACACCCTTAATTGTACACTTGAGTGTGATGCATCCTGTTAAACACCTTTAAGTGTACACTTGAGTGTGATGCATCCTGTTAAACACCCTTGAGTAGACATATTTTATTTAGCCGAACACGCACAATTATTTTCTAAGAGTCACAAAGTTGCACTTTATCAGGAGTTTGGCATGAAAAATGAACGAAGTGACACACCGCCACCTCAACTGTGGCTTGTTTCCTTTTTTGCAACTAAATGGTGCAAATGTTTTATCTAAAATAATCAGACACAACTCTCTCACGCCCATCTCCCGATGTTCCTTTTGGCTACAAAATAGTATATACATAAGATGACGTAGGCGTGTCCAAGGTGGGGAACTGCATGGGTGCATGTGCAGACCCTTGGAATTTTGCCGCGCTATATATGGCATGGCTACAGTGGCGTGCCCCTTTAGACCTTTTGAATGTGCCTCGTTATTGAAGTTACGGCCCCAACGCGGCGGCAAAAACAATTCAACACCAAACCCACCCACCCACCCCCAGTTTTCCGATCATCATCCGAGCCGAGACAGCGGAGAAGCTGAATAGTTGAGGCGGCGCGGCGGCGAATTATTTTCTCAACAGCACCCCCCCCCCCCCCCCCCCCCACTGTAATGATGCGACAGCAGAGTCATGCTGAAGGGGTCATGTCCCAGTTAGACTTCCTGTTTCGTTACAGCTGCTTAATTCTTGACAAAGAGAATGTATTTTGAGAATTTTTTTTTTCTTCAAAATTCACATGCTGTGGCATAAGTGCATTTGAGTAGTCAGATTTCCAGGTGTGATTATAGAAGCTGTTGACAGTAAAATTGTGTATATTATTAGCTGATTTTAATAATTTTGGCAGCAATTGGGCTATCTGATCCTTTAGTCGGAGTACTGTATGTATCCATTCGTAAATATTTACGGGTTTCATACATACAGGCATTTTACGAGAGCTAGAAATATAAAATTTTGACTAAACTCGACCAGCATGTCAATGAGATGATGATAACAGCTGATAAGAATTTTAAGATTTTTTGTAGGTCACGTTTTCTTATAATCATACAAAACGCTAACTTGGCAACCGATGGGAAAACTAACTGTAGACTGACCCCTGAAGCTCCCCCTTCACTATCCTCTCTGGATCCGCCCCTGCATGAAATAGGTTTATATTAATTGGCTAAAATAAGATTGCTAAGTCTCGTTACATAAGACCTTTTAAGTGTTCTATTCAAAATAATTCAAACAGATGGGAATAACTACGGAGCCTACTTTCCAGAGTGACCCCCTAGTGTTTCCTTTTAGCGACCTAAATGGGCACATTTTCAACGTGTATGCATTGATTGACATAACAAATATCTAAGTGATATCAAATTGCATCTTTTCAAAGGTGTTTTATGAATGACAACCTACTCACCCTCAGGCATCCTTTGTTGTTGGTCATCAAATTAATAAATTACAAATGTAATACATATGTAAATTTGGTAAACATTTGGTAAAAATCTGATTTCACGTGTCACCACCATATTGCACCTTTTCACAGGCAAGATTTTCTGCAGGTGGCAAGGGGAAGCCCTCTTCCCCACTCAAATGCTCCTTTTTGTCATAATATCAGCATATTCAAACTGAAATATATTAATTGGCTTTAAGGTAAGATTGCTAAGTGTTATCGTAGTGCACCTTCAAGAAAATGAGCCACCTCCCGTAATTACCCCTCTGGTGCTTCCCTTTTCTCCACTAAATGGACACATTTATCAATTTGATGTAGTAAATTGACTGAAAAACAGTATAATTTCCATTAAATTTAACCTTTTTAAATTTAATGAATTCCAACATTCGCTTTTGGCGCTTCGTTTTTTTAAAATCAATTTAGGCCATCAAATGAGTACATCCACAATATATACAATATTGTGTAAACTTATATTCCATGTGTCACCAAATTGCACCTTTTCAGGGATTCTATTAAAAAAGGCAACATTTGTGAAGGGTGACACCTCCACACACCCACACACACTCGGCGCTTTTCATCGAACTAACTGATTTTGCCATTTCATACAAAGAAATAACAAAATGGGTCTATTTTTCTAGATCCTTTCACAAATGTCGTTGAATTCTACCCTTACGTAACTTTCTAGATATGCTTCTTTTTCTTGTGACTCTATTTTTAGAAGCCTGACGTTAGACACCAATGGCAACAATAGCTATACCTACACAGGTCTAGCACAGAGAGATCTATAAACAAACCAAACTGATAACATTTACCTTGGGTAGCTGCAACTACCCCGATAGAGGAGCATTTTTTTACCTTTCTAAAAAATAATATACCGATAGGCTATTTAAATTATATATTTTCCATTACGACATTTTTATCTTAACACTTGCTTATTATTATCAAATCACTGGTGGTACAGAACAGGTTTACCACCTTGGAATGTCATACAGTATGCGGAAACCTAAATTTCGTTACCCAAATATAACATTATCCTAACGTTAACGGAACGTTATATGTTTGCTGGTAAGGTCTAGATATCACACCATATACTTACTATTTCTCCAAGCCAACTGTGTGTTCATGATTCTAACTAACAATTAAGGCAACCGATATTGATGCCGTTCGACAAAATATGAGTTGCTATTTACACGACACTAGTGGAGATCGTCATGGCTACACAGGAGTGGTTATACCTGCACACGGGCGTGCTTAATAATGACTATAAGGTGCCTGGCAGTGTGACAACTTGGCCACATAATTAAGATATTCATAAACTCTCTGCGGTTGGAGTAATCTTGCATTTGCTCTACTGCAAGGAGTGGCTGCCGACCATGAACAAAGGAATAACAGCCGACCGTGACCAAGAGTGGCATTCGACCGTGACTATTAGTGTAGTCTGTGCCAACGTCAACACAAGAACCTGGTAGATGAAAATTACAGTATTCGCAGTAAATATTCTATACACTGGAGGTGTGTTGAAAACACATTATTAGAGCTAACACAATAACTAACAAATAACATCATTCATTATAAATTGAACCTGTTTTGATTGCATGTTAAAATATAATTTATATAAGACCAATACATAGGTAAAACACAATATGTACACTATGCAACTTAATAAACAGCTGTAGTACTTGTATTTCATCAACTTGATCTAGCGGCAATGTTTTGACATTTTTAAAGCGTTGTTATCTGTCCTGTGACCAGTAATTTTTCACCCCTCGATAATTCTCGAGGGGTGATAAATGTATTAGCTGGACATTTGTTGAATCGACTGTATCGAATGTGCCATCTTCATGAACGCATCGAACATCAAACTGCGTGGCGGGCAATACAATCCCTTGCAATATTGCCAGTAGAGATTGTTTGAATGTTTTATTGACAATTTGAACTTTTCACAGGGAGTCAGAGTCAACGTTAAAATTGTGAGATCTTTTCGGCTTATTAAATGTAATTGGCAGTATACCTTCAACATATTTCTTGTATTAAGAACTATTAGGCCCTATATTTTTGTATTATTATATTAAGAACACTATATTCAAAATTAGGAACATAGTGTGTGCGCGCGTGTGTGTGCATGTGTATGGTTTGTAGTATGTGTGTGTGCGTGCGTGCGTGTGTAGTGTGCGTGTGTAATATAATTTAAAATGCAACAGCTAGAGGCCAATACGTGGAACACCAACGTGGAATTTCAATTAATTAACGTACATACGTATATAATAAATATTGTATTAATAAATGCTATATATTCAACGAATACTCTAATAATATCATGTGGGAAGGGATAATAAATATGTTTGGTTACACTAAAATGTGGACGTATTATACCTGCAAAAGTTCGGGAGATTTGCCTGTATCACGGGTGATACACTCAAAATCAAGGAGACTCCCGGAAATTCCGGGATAGTTGGCAGGTATAACGTCTATGTAAGAAGAAAACCCTAGAAAAGGATGTCATTGGTTGGTGTTGCAACAGAAATACTGATCTGTTCCATGTATGTTCATTGACCATAATTTGTTTAATGGTTTACAAATGTGCACAGTGCCAGGATGGGAGACAGATCGGCAACAACCTTACCTTCGGCCTCACCAATTTTATTGTTAGGATTACGGATTTTTTTGACATTTTTGTTAGGGAGGAGGGGGGATTAAAAATAAGACATTGGAGGGGGGGTTAAAAATAAGACATTGCACGAGAAAGTGTTTTGTGATGAATTGTTATATGAGCTATACAGTACATTGCTAAACAAATTATTTAGTCTTGTATCAAAACTTACTAGACATGTACTTTTATGAAAGTTTAATACAAGTTTCTTGTGACAAGAGATCCAGTGGACCCTGTCATGCGACAGCGAAAACTTGAACATCCTGGAATAATTGGCTGTAACATTCTGCGTAGGGTTGGGACCATCCTAGCCTCAGAACGTGGGCCACGTTACCTGGAGTCAATCAGGGTGAATGATAGTGGACCGAAGTGGGCTAGAGTTGTTCACCCAAACTAGAGAAGACTTGAAGCAGCGTCATGTGAAACTGGCCGGAAGGAAGCCACAACCGTTACCAGCTGAGTCAGCCGTGACAGTTTTAGCTCACATAGTGAAGCCAGTAGGGCTCTGCCAGTTATTGGTTGAACCACTCGATCACGGGTCGAGCAGGTTGCCACACGGAGTACAGACTGTGTGCTCTGTTGTAAGTGCGGACCAGAGATGTGTCCGTAGTGGAGTAATCCCAGTTCAAGTCTGGAACCTCAACAAGGAGGATATATGGCTTCAACCAAGGAGTGTGTTGGGATCTATCAAGACGGTGGATATCGAGGAGCCACAGGATACCGACACAGGTATAGATGTCAATGAGGTTACCGTACAGTCGATAGGTGCTGAGATTCCCAGCATGGCTGAGCCAATAAACAACAAAGGGTCGTCTGGCGGGACAGGATCAGGAGAATCTGACATTGAAGACTTACCGTAAGTGGAATTAGGAGAGTTGGACCTTTGTCAAGAGGATGTTCAGATAGTAAAGTTGTTGCTGGTGAAACACAAGGATGTGTTCATTAAAGACGAAGACGACAACGGATACTGCGATGCTGTTCCACATCAAATACTCACCACTGGTGATAGGCCGGTTAGAGTTTCGCACCGACGGGTGCACCCTAACCAGTGGGAGGAGGTTTAGGCACACCTCCAGAAATGGCTGAAACTTGGAGTCCTTCAAGAATCTACTGGCTGCTATGCATCACCAGCAGTTCTCGTGAGGAAGAAGGATAACTCATTGCGATTGTGCATCGACTATCGTCAACTGAACCTTAAGACCATCAAGGATGCATTCCCTCTACCACGTGTAGACGAATGCCTGGAAGCACTCACTGGAGCCAGGTATTCCAGTACTTTGGATCTGGCCCATGGCTACTGTCAATGTACCATCGACGCCAGAGATGTGCCAAAGACTGCGTTCAGGGTTGGAACTAGTGGACTGTACGAGTTCACAAGGATGCCAATGGGACTTTGCAATGCCCCAGCTACTTTCTCACGCTTGATGAATCATGTGTTAGGAAATTAGAATTTCCATTCCCTTCTCATTTACTTGGATGATGTCCTAGTATTTGGGAAATCGGTGGATGAGATGATACAGAGGCTGGACACCGTATTCGGGAAACTGCTGGCCCTTGAACTCAAGATCAAGCCGCAGATTGTAACCTGTTCAGACGGGATGTTAAATTCCTTGGGCATATTGTGTCAGTTGACGGGGTGGCAACAGACCTTGACAAAATTAAGGGTGTACAAGAATGGGAAGAACCAAAGGGTGAGAGCGAGCTACGTTCCTTCCTTGGATTGGCTGGATATTATCGAAGGTATGTACCTTCCTTTGCCCAGATAGCACAGCCTCTTCACCAGTATGTTGGCAAAGCCACGAATACAAAGAAGGATTCGGAGAGAAAGATTTCCCAAGACGGCCAGCTCTTCCATGACAAATGGAATAGAGACTGCAGTTTGGTTAAAGGAGCAGCTGACAAGTGCTCCAGTGCTAGTTTACCCAAACTTCACGAAGCCGTTCATCGTGGAGACCGATGCTATCTTCCAAGGACTGGGCGCAGTACTTTCCCAAGAGCACGGTGTTATTGCCTTTGCAAGTCGCGGTTTGAGGCCAGCGGAGAGGAACGACGCCAACTGCAGTTCCATGAAATTAGAACTCCTTGCTCTGAAGTGGGCCGTCAAAGATAAGTTCCGTCCTTATCTCCTTGGCTCGCACTTCATGATTTACACGGATAATAATCCATTGAGTTACATTCAGACGTCAAAGTTAGGAGCTACAGAGTTGCGCTGGGTTGCTCAGCTTGCTCAATTTGATTATGATATCAAATACCGTAGTGGTCGTGCCAATGCCAACGCTCATGCACTCAGTTGAAAGACATGGCATGGAGAACCCGTTGCCGCTGAAGTGGACACGACTTCTGTCAAAGTAGAAATGACAGAGTTAGCAGTCGATCGAACGGTAGTGAAGATTTTGTCTTCAACTGCAGTACCGAATGAGATGCAGGAGCGACACCAAGTGATAGTGGAAATCATAGAAGAAATCATGACAACCACCGCAATGAGTGAAGATATCAAACAGACAGCATTAAATCTTCCAGGGTACACAAAGCAGCAACTGGCTGAGTTACAACATCAAGATCCTATCTTGAGTAAAGTTGTGGCTGTATGGAAGAAAGGCACAGAGCCAGACCGTAAGGAACGCCAGAAGATGTCGGTAGTTGCTCGTCGCTGGTATAGAAATGGAACCAATTTGTGGAAATAGAGAATGTTCTGTATGTTGAGTCCTTGGAGAATGGAGAAGGAACTCTACAGCTTGTATTGCCAACCAGTTTGAAACAGCCAGTACTCGAAGCTCTTCATGACGCAAGTGGCCATCAGGGAAGAGACAGGACTCTAGCTCTGGTAAGAAAGAGAGCATTTTGGCCTGGAATGAGCCAGGATGTATGTTCGTATTGTGCCAGTTGTTCACGATGCTGTACTGCTAAGGCATTAAGACCTACTGTGAACCCGAGAATGGACCACCTTTTGGCGAACAAACCACTCGTGCTACTAGCAACTAATTTCACTATGCTAGAGAAAGCTTCAGATGGACGCAAACAAGTCTTAATCATGACGGATACATTTAGCAAATTCACTGCAACAATACCCACAAAAGATTAGAAGGCGACTACAGTTGTGAAGGTATTGACACAGGAATGGTTCTATCGATATATAGTACCTAGACGCATACACAGCGACCAGGGAAGAAATTTCGAAAGTGACGTGGTAAGGGCCTTGTGTACGGTATATGGAATAAAGAAGTCACGTAACACTCCATATCACCCGGAGGGAAACGGTCAATGTGAATGCTTTAATCGTACGATGCACGACTTACTGCGCCTATTACCGCCAAAGAAAAAAACGACAATGGCCACGCCATTTGCAGGAACTGGTCTTCGCGTATAATTCAACGCCACACGCGGCCACAGATTTCTCACCTTATTTCTTGACTTTCGGTGGACGAATTGCTGGATGGAGAGGGCCCAACATCACACCTAGGGAAAGGGATTGATGACTGAGTACAGGAGCATCAGCACCGACTGGAAGCAGCTTTTGAATTAGCTGGTCAGAGATTAGCCAAAGCTGCTGAAATCAGGAAGGATAGGCATGATCTGAAGGGATCAGATGCGCCACTGAAGCCTGGAGATAGAATTTTCCTTAGGAACAGAGGAGTTCTAGGCCGAAACAAAATACAGGATCGGTGGGTACGTGGCCATCCCCTACAGAGTCAAGGACAGGATGAGTCCCGATAGTCCCCTGTATCGTGTTCATCGATTTGATGGTCTGGGACAACCTAGGGTGGTACATCGCTCTGCAATATTGGATGTAAAGGATATCCGGGTTCCTGCAGAGAACATAGCAAATGCACCAGAAGAGAGGGAGTGTACACATGAAAATGTCAGGGATAAACAAACGAAGTCCACCTCGGAGGGTAGCTCCACACCAATTGACAGGTGGATGATACGTTGTGAGGTTGATGTTCCCTTGAGGCCAACTGTTTGAGCAGAAACTGTTCCCTCAATCCTTCCGCACAAGGCTGACGGACGGTCGAGGGAAGAGGAACTTCCACTGCCACATACTTCACCAATATTTCATTCGACACATCTTGAGGAAGACAAGAGTTCGAAGGAAGATGAATCACAGATATCCCTTCCTACAACCCACAAGTCGCACCTGAGTGGTCATGGTATTTCCGGTAGAACCAGGTCGACTCGGGATGCTCGGGTTACGGATGGTGGGCAGAATTGTGCTCAGGCACATAGCTGTTTATCTGTCGATTCAGATGGCGACAATGCCTTGGAACCGATTCCGAGACAGTCCCGTCGACATCATCATTTGGAGAGCTGAGTAAAGCCATGTTGAACTTAGGTTCCATGCTTCAAACAGCTTGGTTGCAGTCAGACAACCAAAATTAATTGCGACTAGCCGCAAGAATATTAATTTTGTAGATCAATATTCCAACTGTAATTCCTTGGGTTCCGATCTGGTGCTCGTGGGATAGCTGCTATTTAATCTGGGGGGTATGTAACCAGCAGGGTTACTGACCAATAAGTAAATTATCTTTAATCTAAATCATTATGCCAAACTGGTATGTACTCTTTTTATTGTTATTACTTCTGAGCTATTAAGCAGTTAGCCTCATTTCACCAGTGTTGCATATGCTGTCTGGGAAAGCCATTAGGTTCCCTTCCCCTACAGAGAGCAGTCACCAAGCCAGGGTTATTTCCCGGTCACTACCTGGTAGGCCAGTGTTGTACAAACAGGATGCCATCAGAGATTCCCGAGGAAGGTAAAAATTGTAAGTCCAGTATCCTCACAAATTATACATTTTTGGGAATGGAACCCATCACCGAGACAGTGCATGGTGTGATTGCACCGAGCAGTGCTCAGGCGCTGTGTTAGACTGCAGTTCCCTGTGGAGGTTTTATTTTGTATTTTAGATTTATAACACAATACATGAAAGTCATAATTTAACCTTGTTGTCTGTGTTCATGGTAAATCCCTTGCTACATATATATATATATATATATGTATATATATATATATACACCGAGTGGTGAGCCACATTCTAGAGGGCATCAAAGTGGTTAGTACTTATATTAAAATGCCTGTGTGATTATGCCAATATTAACACTTCTATGTGCTGTGAAATTTTTATTGCGATGGATTCTTAAAATGCCCGGGAAGCGTATGCCAAATTCCTTTGTAAAACGCATAATAAATTATCTTATTTACAGAATAATTGGTCAGCGGGAACGAGTTGATGAAAAACAATATGTTATATAAAGTGATAACTGTTATTCTTGGTTTGTCACTACATGATTGGGTGTAAACTGATATAATACAATAAACCAAATCTCCAATCGTATCTTCACTTTAATGATTTCTAAAGCTGTACAAGGCTTTGTCACCAAACAAGACACAACCTACCAGAGACGTAAATCACCATCAAGGTTCTGGCTTATTGATATCTAGTTGGTTATTCCTGATTCTATTCCGACACGTTGACGTACAAAACTCGTTCTTCTAGAAAACAGAACGAGCTTGCACTGTCAGTTCTTGATATTGTAAACGAACCAGAATTGCTGGGTAACAACACAGAGATTGTCCTAAACTGTCAGTCTAGTGTGCACATGATTGTGGTTTAGATTTCCCAGTAGTATTTCTCCTCTGCCTCCTCTTCCCTCTCTGCCTCGGCCTCCACTTCCCCTTTCTCCTTCACTTCTAATTCCACTCCCACAGACTTCAGGTCAGGATCTGTCAACACAAAGACACCACAGTAAAGGTAAGTTCTTATATAGCGAGGTATCCTGTCCTTAGACCCATGTCTTTATGCAGAATCACATTTTTTCAGTTCATAAATGTCCCGATAGATATACACATCTGTGCACGCACACACTGTCCAGTCCAAACATGCATATACATATACATATACATACATGTGTACAAAAATACACACATACAGAAGTGTGACACACATTGTTAATGCATAATGGACATATAACTAACAGTGAGAATCACTAATATATTTTTAGCCCCTCTGCTTAAATATCCACCTGTATCTCCAAATTTAACTCGGACAGACGGGTGGATGGTTTTCTTGACAAAGTTATGCTTATGACTGTCCAGAGCATGTCATACTTTGCTTCCTGGCACACCTGTTCAATCGCACACCATCTTGACTTCTCTGGGAAGCATCCGTACACTATGCAAGACTATTCATACACAAATGTCCATCACTGTCAGGTACATATTTATACAGCTGAGCGAACTAGAGCAATGCAGAGTGAAAGAATTTGCACAAGGTCAAAAAGGCTGCCAATGGATTTGAACGAGGAATCTCTACATTGAAAGTCTGATGCTCAAGCCATTATGCCACTGCACTCAACTGTCATATTTCTATCTATCAGCCGATATCATTCTCAATTTCTGCCCTATGAATGTTGACCACTTCCTCCCGAGATAAGACAATCACACCTATAGCCAACTTTATAGCGAGATTACAATTTTTCACGTGTGGCATACAGTGTACAGCCGCTTCGACTTGAACCTTACACATAAAAAAAAAATGATTACCATATTATTATTACTTAATTAATAAAATCTACTTTTTTTATTCACGTGTTGTATTTTAACTATTCAGTTAGCTTATAAGCAGGCTGTATAACCTTATTTTTATTACTCTGCATATGGGCAATTCCAGCTTTATGGATGTGGCACTTTGCACACACAATTGTGTGTTTTCATTTCAATAGTGTAAACAGATTTTAGATCACATTCTTTTGAATGATGGATTATGTTGATATGTATTGTGTACAATACTGCATATTAATTAATATTGGGAAAAATTAATTACCCGGTGGTAGTGTTTTATTAATTAATGAAAAACCTTTATGGATGTGGCATGCTACAGAACCTATTTTGACCCCAGTGAAACATAAGTGCAAAACTCTGCTCTGTTATAGATGATGAATTTTTTTTAATAAGGAATTTTTATAAACTTAATAATAGTTATAATTTATGTATGATTATATTAGTTTGTTTTGTCAATCATTATGGAGCTGTCCGCAACAGTATGTCCCTTATGGATGTGGCATCTTGCAAATTGTTCAATGACACATTGTCCTTATTTGGCCTACATTGGCTAAATAATGTTAATGTATTATTAATTACAACATTCATTTGATAGTAAGTGTCATACAAATACGGAAAACTAGTAATTACAGTTTTATTTAACACCAGCTAAACATTGCTAGGAAAGTATTATGAAATGATATGCAAATCTTCATTAAATTATAACCAAATTATGAACAACACAAATTTGTAGGACACCAATCTTTTCAAATTATCAATGGCAGATTAAAGAAAACATACATTTTAAATTTAAATGTATTCTTAGTCACATCATAGTCCGTAGACCGTTTTATATATATAATTATAATATACGGAAATGTATATTTCTCCGAAGTCATACTGATCTCTGAATATTGATTTGTCAGGCAAAGGTTGCACTTGCAAGTGCAGTACATGATATTTCAGTCTACTGACCATTGTTTGTCAAGGAAACAATATTATTAGCCAGTGGATTTTGTCACCATCGCTACTGGTAGTAGGTAATTCTGCATTGTCAATGCATTTTTTCCTAACATGCACACTGAATGAAGTTGCTTCAAATGGGAAATGCAGATGTTCATGGAAGCAATAGAGCCTCCCATTCTTGATTGTGATGGCACTGTTAAATCATGAAAGAATCTTGCTTGAAACAATTGAAGAAGACCCGCAGTCCACCACCAAGCCACTTGATGTGGGGGCTGGTCTTAGTGCTAGATGTTAAGGTTTCTTGTACACCGGTACATGTTACCGGTTTATATCACAATATTCTGCTTGATTGTGCTGGTTTATAAGTTTGTGAGACCTTTTCACACTGACATGCCACAAAAGGATGGTAGGTCATCTATGTAGTATGAGTGAAGCCACAGCAGCACCAATTGGCATTAATTTCAGAGTAACACAAAAACAATATAAATTTATGTTACGGATGTGGCATCTCAGTATTGTTGTATGCCACATCCATAACGGATGCCACGTCCATAATGGGCTAATAGACACATTACAATTTTTGTAATACACATGGTTGGATACTAGTGTTCATAAAGTTACAATTGCATACAAAAAGACAAGGAAATATGAGTTAGTGTCATCAAGATAATGCAACTTGTTGTATTTTTGTTATGGACGTGGCATTTGGCATATCTAGTAAGTAGGTGATAGCAAACCTGATATTATACAAAAAATATTGTTCCACAAAAAATATTTTGTGGAACAATTTTGTTCTTGCAGTATTTCAAAGAAGCTACCATGTACTTGCTAGCGTGCCACTTCTAATAAAGTATATACATGTGTCATAACTTTACTTGAAATACAAATGCAGAGATGACAAAAAACGTTTTTTCACTAGTTAACTTTGGTGATGCAACAAGCATATTAAATTAATTGAAAACACCTAATAGTTGTGTGTTTTATAAGGTAAAGACATAGTACTATATGTACACAATCAAAATTGTTGCTGTACTGGCAATTTATTTTTTGGGTAAAACGTTCCAACTTACCTCAACATTTTCCATATATATTTGCGTTAAGTTTAAAAAAAATTATTTATTCATCCTATCATCAAGGGAAAGTCTAAATAACCTACATTGCACCAATTTGGTAATGCCTCAGGCCCCTAAATCCAGGGGAAACAATTTAAATAAGTATTGCAATACGTATCAAAACCCTTGTATTGTAATACTTATGATGCGATTACTGTATTGTTACAACCCTTAAACACTAAACCTACAGTGAAACCTCACTATTAAGGTAACCTTCGGCCTCAGGACTGGGCAAAGGTGACCCGAATGGCAAGGTAACTGTATTAATGAGACTAACTTTACAGGACTTGTCACCTGACAACACATGGGCTGCAGCATTCCTTTATTCAGTATTTTTCTTTTATCTCTGCTCTCTCAGTCCTGTGTACTCCAGTTTTATTACCAGCCTAGAAGTCAGCTTGTAACTATCACCTGGTTATCTTGTGGTCAGTGGCACCTGGCCACTATATTCAACTAACTAGGCTAGCTGCTAGAGCTTGCTATTGTTTGAGGGCGCTGGTAGACTTTCTAGCTGTCTGTGTTTTAATAACTTGTTGGGGCTGTCACCACAAGATGACACAGTAACGGTTTAAGAAGGAAACAGGAATGTTGATATTAATAGTAAAATAAATATATGTGTATAAAAATATGACTATTTTTGGAGTTTCTGCCCTAGGTGCAGAAACTAGGGAAAAAGGTTATTTCTGTCGCATGGGGAGAAAGTATTTCTGCCGCACGGTTGCCACAAAATTATGAAGTGGCTGCATTACTGAGGTGACCATAAAGTGAGGTTCAGCTGTACCTGTGAAGTTGAATGTAGGGAACTTGGTCATGTCCTGTTTGTCAGCTCTATATACGCGGGAGATCTTGGCGAGCTCATCCTGCAGTTCCTTCTCCACCTGAGGATTCACATCCACCAGCTTTCCTCCCGCTGCCCTGCAACATTAACCCCTTGTCTCTCAGTCCTCCAGTCACAACAGTCGCGTCAGTGTACAGTCTGGACGTTTAGCTGAACTGGGTATACGACTCATTATAATAGTGATATTAAATGGTGACTTAGCAACATGAATCGCTCATTCAAGGCAGTGGTGGAGTAGTGTAAATAATTGGACATAATTATTTGTGCTACTCCACCAATCATCAAGGATGATTACAATGGGAGGCATATCGCAAAGTACCATTATATATTTATTTCATAGTTATTACACACCTAACAATATTAACAAATTCAAAGTTATGGATAATGTTCTGTACTGCCGCTACCGGCAGTCATTTGGGTAGGTACCCAGTCGATGAGGTACAATGATATAGTGAAAACATCTAGGTTAGGTGCAAAAGTATTTACCAGTAATTCAAAGATCTAAAAACTACAAGTCGAGAGGACTACATGTGACCAAGTACACCCAATACAGCAGCTTGTATGCTTGATCATGCACATTTTAAGATTAAATACAAATGTCAAATACAAGATTATAGAAAGAGTAAAAAGCACACTACCAGCATATATTTAAATACAAACACATATTTGATCAATATTGCATATGACTTATATGCACTCACTGGCTTTTGCTTGCGTATTCGTGCACTTTGTCAAGGAACAGCTTCTGGATGGGGTCTGTTACGGCCTGCTGGTAGCATGGCGCTGTCACGCCAATGTTACGCCGACACTGCCGCCAAATGACATGTGGACACCGACGCACACCAACGAGTAACTTTGTCAGCACCATCTCTCCCTGTGTCATAACATAACACGGTCAGTTTTAGTTTGCTAGCAAACGTCCCCTGAATATTATACTGGCTGCCAGGTTTGGTGTTACTCTCAGTCTGTGCATACCAAATATCACTCACCTGAGAAGAAAATGCAGCAATGTTGCCAATGTGTTAACAGGGCAGGCCTGGAGTCAATTACATTACAATGTAATCTATTACCATTACTTTGTTGCCTTCCTATTACTATTACATGCTGAATTCTTCCTATTATTACATTTCAAGCATTTACTATTACAACTACATTTTTAATCGGAACATTTTATGGTATAATGCACGGTATGCATAATTACAATGAGTACGATTGTTTGACTCACAGTCTCAAGAAGTTAAACAAGACAGGTGAATAAAAAATCTAACTTGCCATTTATTGATACCCATGCCAAATGTATTTGAAATAATATTTGAGAATGTCAAGTATTTTCATCATCATTAGAGAAGTATTATAAAGTATAAAAAAATTCATAAATATTTACAACAAAATATATATATATATATCACGTATACCATATTTAGTACAATCTACTAACTACATTGACTAAGGATAGAACATATACGTTCCATTTTATATTTAAATGAATGAAAGACAAAAGCAATAGTCAATGCCACATAACTAGGTGGATTCTATTATTTCAGTCTAATTAAACCACATTGCCGGTAACACATGACCGCAGCAGTGCAGATTAATGCAAACAGTCGCTATTTGGACTTAAAAGTGCACTAAGACATAATTTTGTAATATAATAAATATGTCTGGGATGATGTTGAATTATGAAAATAATGCACTGAGGTATCAAAGTTAGGCAAAACTCAAGTTATAACGAAGAAGTGCCCACGTGTTTTCTGATTTTTATGAAAACGAATTTTTATATTCATTCAGCCTTTCAGGGGGACGCTCGTCGACGTCGGCCCAGCATTAATAAAAACCATTATATCTATGTATATTGTATGAGTATACAACAGAATCAAGGTGGGCCCGAATGCTATACAAGCGCCTGTGACTGTGACAAGCATTACGATCAAAGGATATCATTTTGTTTAAGTTACATTACCGCCAGTTATAGTGTCATATTATAAAAAAGAATCGAGGTTGTTGAATGGCATGCCTGGTGAAGCCAGTGAGTGACTGAGTGAGTGCCGTGGTGAGGTGACATTTTGACAGCACTGCCAACGGACACATCCCAATGCAACATGTAGTACGCGTCTGACAACACCGTGAAAGAAATGGCATAATAAACAATGATGTTTATTGAATCTCTGAAGAAAAATACCCTTTCATCGATGATAAATATGCGAGTATCATCGAAAATATACGAACGTTTACCGACCTTGTTCACTTCGCCGGAAATGAAGGTCAGTCTCGCGCGAGAGTTGCGCGACATTCCACGAGAACATTTCATCCTCAACGGTCGCCACGTGACCTACATTATTTCCTGTCGATTTCAGCGCGGCTTTGTCTGCCATTTCCTGTAAGGAAATTTCCGGTTGATAAATTATATATTTTAAAGTCATTATACACTGAAAACAAACTTTTAAAGGAGCTGGATATCAAGGTTAGAAAGGTAAGTTCAAACGTTTTGTTTTCTGTGTGAGCGAAGGAAAGATCGACGTCCGACAAGAAAGGTCGCCAAGCAAAAGTAGATACGAAGTCGAAGAACACATTTTCCTCCGATCTCCGGAAGTATTTCCTGTTTGGAGAAAAAGCAGACAGCAATATGTGTTACCTTAGATCGTTGTTTATGTTAGCGGTTAATCAATGTCAGTTGCCTCTAAGAATGCGAAGAACCACACCATAATGTGTAGTTTCATGAGATTTTAAATGGGTGTTCACCACTACAGGGAATCCATTTTTGTTTCGTCGATGATGATGATGTCAGTTGTTAGACTCAGACTTATGGACAGGTCCGGTTTGCGAGTTTTCATTACCAACACATATTTATATATGTAAATGTTAACAGAGTTTTTTGGACTTTACCCATAACTGCAATGGGGTCAAATGTTCATCTATGAAGAAAGGTTTTACGATATAGTCTATTATTTTGTCAGTATACGCGTGAAAGTAAAATTTGTGCTACTTAATCAAAGTTAATGTGTTTTATGCCTTTTTCATAAAGGCAGTGGCTACGTGTACGTGAGCCGTACGTTTAGACCTCCATTCTAAAAGTACGGCACTCATTCTGCGCATGCTTTGATTTCCGGTTACGTGAGTTGTATTTTTAGCATCACTTGTCTAAAGGTACGGCAGTCTATATGCGCATGATTTTCATACGTGAGCCATATCTTTAGCGCTCGGTTCTAGAAGTACGGCAGTTAAATTGCCGTATCTTTAGCACTCGTTTCTAAAAGTACGTGAGTTTTTCTGTTACGGCAGTTGATATGCGCATCGCATGATTTTCACACGTGAGCCGTATCTTTAGCGAATGCCTATCTTTAGCGCTCGGTTCTAGAAGTACGGCAGTTAAATTGCCGTATCTTTAGCAGTCTTTTCTAAAAGTACGTGAGTTTTTCTGGTACGGCAGTTGATATGCGCCGCATCGCATGATTTTCATATGTGAGCCGTATCTTTAGCGCTCGGTTCTAGAAGTACGGCAGTTAAATTGTCGTATCTTTAGCAGTCTTTTCTAAAAGTACGTGAGTTTTTCTGGTACGGCAGTTGATATGCGCCGCATCGCATGATTTTCATACGTGAGCTTTTGTTTGCATAAGCCATTGTATTTATTATTCATTGAATATATTATACACATTACAATAATGAAGACTTACAAACTCAAAGCAGTAATGTAGTAAAATCAGTATAGTTTTATTAACTGTTGAACATTCGGAAATCATACACTTACAAAATATAAGAAAATGCCTAAATACAACGAATACTTAAATACATCATTTGTTTACAAGGAACATCCTAACACTACACTAACATCCTAATACAACACGCCTAAAATTATTTACCGCACTAAAAACCCTGGGCACACCACTGAAACTCAGTGAAGAGGAAAAAGCATAAGCAAAACCTCGTGTACAAAACTGGAACAGGGAAAAGCGTCAAAAAATTACTAACTAATTCAACTTGTTTACATGGAATATCCTAACACTAACTAACATTCTAATACCTACAAAACGTGCCTAAATTTATTTCCTGCACAAAAAACCCTGGGCATCAGATTTACTAACAATACTAGTGACCTAACTAAATACTAATTGAAATCCTGTTACACCATATTAACATAATACAAATCTTCTAACATAAAACATATCTACACACTAATGCAAACGGTCTACTTTATATCCTCCTATTTGACTATATTTATATACTATAATTTTATGATATTATTTATATTTTTTAAAATCTATTTATACTTTTACTTATTAACATCTCTACACACTAAATCTAAATCACAATCACGGAACACACTAAATGTAAACCATGCCTACATGGAAAACTAAACGTAAAACGCATCTACACAGAACATACTAATGTAAAAAGCAGGTACACAGAACACACTAAATGTAAAACACTTCTACACGGAACTCACTAAATATAAAACATTTCTACATAGAACATACTAATGTAAAAAACTACTACTAAAACAGCAGAATCTAGCAGTGTAGAGTCAACGCATTAGTTCAGCTGTCTTGCTTGTGCTTGCAGGGCTGTTGCAGACTGAACACGTCATCCGATTAACATATAATTGCAAAACACCAGTAACAAGTAAACAGAGTGTTGTTAGTGTCAGGGTAGAAGAAAACTGTATAGGTGACTGAGTGAAAGGAAAGTGTTGGGTACCAACGAAATACAATGAGAAATGTGAGTAAAGACCAGATATGAAAATGTTAATTTAAACAGATGATCTGTTGAGACAATGACTAGTAGAGCTGTTGCATGGATGGTAACTAGTGTAGAGTAACAATGAAATACAATGAGAAATGTGGGTGAAGACCAGACATCAAAAAAATAACATAAGCAGATGATTGGTTGAGACTAGTAGAGTTGTTGCATGGATGATAAGATGCTATTGCACTAGTAACATATTTACATGTATGTTATATACAACTATATACACATGCTATTGCACTAGTAACATATTTACATGTATGTTATATACAACTATATACACATGCTATTGCACTAGTAACATATTTACATATATGCAGTAACAAGTAAAGAGTGTTGTTAGTGTCAGGGTAGAAGAAAACTGTATAGGTGACTGAGTGAAAGGAAAGTGTTGAGTACCAACGAAAAATGTAAGTAACGACCAGATATAAAAAAAATGTGAGTAATGACCAGACATGAAAAGGATAACATAAGTAGATGATTGGTTGAGACAATGACTAGCAGAGTTGTTGCATGGATGGTAACATGCTATTGCACTAGTAACATATTTACATATATTATATACAACTATATACACATTTCATTTCCCAAACAGTTGCCCATCTTCAGAAGACCAACCTCGAAGCCGTCAAGTGCCAGGGTTACCTGAGTGGGTAAAATATATTGCTGTGAAGGCTTTTAGGGCCCACATTATATTTACATATATTACATACTATTTACAGCTATATACACATTTCATAGACCGATATCACTGTCCCCACCCAGTCGCCCGTCTGCAGATGAAGGCCAACCTAAGTTGACACCTTCAAATACCAGGGTTACCTGGGAGGGTGACACAATGTCAGTTAAATGAGTCGACAAGTGATCATCAGCTGATGAGTTCAGCAAGCTAGAATCATAGCAGAGAAAAAGAGAGAGGGAGAGAGAGAAAACAAATGTTAGTAGGTAAATAAAGGGAAAGATGTGGCAAAAAGAGAAGAAATAACCCATAAAAAAAACATTGCTCCAGTCATTTTTTGGTTTCGTTCCTTCTGCAATGTTCTGATGATGGGTTGAAAATAATTAGTATATTAGTAGGTAAATAAATACAGGAGAACAGAGAATTCTTGCTTTTAACTAGCTGACATGATCACAGACATGCATGGCATCCATTGCAAATCCAAGTTGCTTTCTTGGGTGCAGTACTAATGCCCACACATCTACCATGGAACCAATCAAGGCAGGCATCACATCCCAATGATAAACCACTGTCAACATCCCCGTCACATACCGTACATTTCCACACACCTTTCTGTGTGACCTTACCAACCACACACAGAAGGGTGTTCCATCCTGCTACTGTAAAGTACTTCCGTACCTGGTTCAGGTCCACATTCTCATCTGTGACTTTCATGGGGACCTTCTTGGGACGCTTCTCCACTGCTCGGGCGCCGATCAGTTCCCCGCCATTCAGTGCTGTCTCTGCCACATCGGCCTTGACGAACCAATGGATAATGACTGGAAAAACAGAATATCCTGAATTGGAGAAATAATAAATACATTGTCAGTCATACACAAATTATATTTACCACACAAAAAGTTTCCTTGTACATGGTTTTATAATAAATAAATTCATTCGTGCAAGCACAAGTCACAATAGTTTAGTAATAACAAATACATACTGGACTCCTTTTCCTCAGGGGATTTCTTGAGGAATGGCACGAGTCAGTATCTTGCGCTTCTTTGCCAGACCAACCACTCATTTCAGCACCTTTGGGACATCCCCGCTTCCGAATGGGGGGAGGCATCTTGATGTCATCGAGGCGCAAACACAGCGGTCCCTGCTCATCTTGTACGACACACAAGATGCTTGTAATGGGTGTGGAAGCAGTGGTCGAAGCAATGGGTGTGGAAGCAGTGGTCGAAGCAGCGGATGTCGAGGAAAAGGATGTCAAAGCAGTGGTCGAAGCAGCGTATGTCGAGGCAGAGGATGTCGAAGCAATGGGTGTGGAAGCAGCGGATGTCGAAGCAGTGGTCGAAGCAGCGGATGTCGAGGCAGAGGATGTCGAAGCAGTAGATGTCGAAGCAGTGGTCAAAGCAATGGGTGTAGAAGCAGTGGTAAGGGGACGATGTGGTGGAGGTAGTCGAGTTGCAGTAACTGGTGACTTCGGGACGCTGCTGATCACAGGCACTGTGCTAAAGACAAGCACAGGCATTAACAAAACAGTTTAATCACATCATCCATCCACACAATATTACATAAGAAGATAATTTATAAAGTACGGAAGAGCGATAATTTAAAACGAATGCCATTACAAAAATAAACAAACATAACTTGACATTAATAAACACATCATAACACACAGCAACCAAGTCATTGTTGTAGAAATACCTGATTTCTATTGCATCGGTGCTAGGTGCAGCAGAATTCACAGTGCTGGTGATGTCATAGCTGGCAAGGTAGAAAATCTTCTGCCAGCGTCTCAACACCAGGTGACCAGCAAACAAGTCCTCTTTAGCCGACAATCTGCGGCGGAAGATGTGTCGACATGGCAGGCCCATCGATGTCCAGAAACCACAGTCGCAGCTAATGGACGTTGCAGCATCATGTGTGTCATCACGAGACCGCGCAGCAGACAACTGCTGAGTGACATACCTAGACAGAAAGCCAAGTGATATAAGTACAATTCCTTTGTGCATGAATGCGTACGTTGTCACGAGGTCACGCTGCAAAACCCTAGAAAGAAAGAGATGTCGAATGTCAATAGATGTAACTGCTGGAAAATACAACAAAACTATGCACACACAAAATCATAAACATACCTGAAGGCATACGGTGTGAGGTATTCACTGTATGCTGCTTCAGCTGATCCAACAGCATGTCTGATCACTGATGTCTTCTGCACTATCTTTGCAATGCGGTAGTTGCGCTCAGTTTCCAACATGCTCAAGGCAACCTACATCAGACAGGACAGGCAATAAATATCGGCTGACAAATATTATGTTTAAAACATGACCTACAAATAATTTCTTTTCAGATAGGAACATTTTGAAAAACAACAATTATTATTACAATGTACAAGTACAAGAATGATTACTCAGAAAATAAATGTAATCAATTATGATTACTTCACCATGTAATCATGATTATTTTAAAGAATATGCAAATCATCCTGCTTCTACCAGGTATCTGATCTTTGAATTCAAAGGCATTGGCATAAACAATATATTAGCAAGAATGTATCACTGACCTTCAGATCCTTGAAGAATGTCACGATGTTGGAAAACTTTGTAATGACACTCTTCAATTTCTGGTTGATGCTTTTGACGCGGTTGTTCGTTCTCGTCAGAAAGCTCCTCTGTTGCTGCTTCAACCCTTCGACCCACTGCTCCCTGATGCCATGCCAGTTGTTATCGAAGTATGTGATCACTGCCTTGTGCTTCGTCTGCTGCAGAGCCTCGTACAGTTGTTCGTAGACCTCCTCTCCTCCAGCATACGCCATTTTCTGCATCAGCTCAAGGCAGACCAGCCGCTCATCTGACCGTATACCAAGCTTTTCAGATGTGACCTCTCTGCGGAATGTTCTCAAAGTGTGGAAGAGGCAGATCTGTAAAGCTGCACCAGGCAGCTTTTCACGGATGACATCACGTTCCGTCATATCCTTGTCGGCCATTACGCACTTGATGTTGTCAGCGTCATTGTGTTTTATGAAGATGTCCATCAATCCGCTGATGGTGGCCCGCTCCTCGTTTGCAACAATCCACAGGGCAACGACGACACTCTCGCCATTGCCGTCAACCACCATCAGGACATACAGCGGCATCCTCATGTCGTTAAGCTTGTACGTTGCATCCAGCAGCAGAAGTTCTGGAAAGCGAGCTTGGATCGTGTGCATTTTGCTGTCCTGGTATGAGATGGCTACCAGCTCGTTTGAGCTGCCGAGTACCAATTCAGTCACTGTCCCGTCTTCATTCCGCATTTCGGTTAGTAGTGCTTGTAGTTTGTTGCTGTGTGATGGTCTTGTGCGTGCTTTGATGTTGTGCAGATCTTTTAGTGTAACTTCTTTACCCTGGTCTCGAATTTCCTGCTGGACTAGTTTCTTGTTGGCATGTAAAGTAAGCAGACGTCCAGTCTCTGCTTCCATTGCTGGGTCGAGGCGCCTCTGTCGTGGCAGAAACTTGAACAATGCCTGCACAAATACATACAACTGATGAGTTCTACACATCGGATTATCACGTCATATCACTAAGTTTTATATAATTTACTAAAAATACTGAATTAATAAATTTAAAACAAACTTTATTACAACACTGTATAACACTACCCCCTTTAACTTTCTAAATTTTAGACAAAGCCTTGAGACTTGTCATTACTATTACTGTCTGCATCACTTGCACTGATCACAGTATCAAAGTGTATACTGGCCCTTGTCATAACATTTCTGGTAATTTCAGTTTGTCATATATAGGGTTTTTCAAGGCCATCCTTTTAGGCAGATCCTTTTAACATGTATAGTAATATGCATACCTCATTCATCTGGTGGTTGTGCTCTTCATTCATATTCGCAACGACAAGCTTGGTGGCGTCTTTCGACAGCCATATCCGGAAACCAGCCGGACACTGTTGTTGCGTAGTACTGGAAATAACAAGTGAATATCTTAAGAAATGTGTCATGTGAACTGGATAAAACATAAAACACATTAATTTAAATGAGGTTTATGTCTTTAAAACATATTTTGATAAGATAGATACCGATACCCAGCTATTATTCAAGGCTCGATTATTCAACCATGCTACTTGTATAGCGTAACAAACTAGTTTGAACAAATTTTTTGGGGTTAACAAAGGCATGCCAAATAATCGATACATTATCATTGCCAATAAGTAAAAAGCATCGTAAGAAAAAATACTTACTGATGAGCCTGTCGTTGTCCCTTTCCATGAGATTTGAAGTTTTTGCCACCGTGGATGCAGCAGTACACAAGTTGAGCAAAAATCAGATCTTTGTTTGCTGTTTCAGCTAAATTTGGACAGCGTTTCCTGTGCGATTCTATGGATCTAGAACTACGTTTATACATGTTTACTAACTTTTAACTCCGCCATCTCATTCGTACTGTTATTTTTCGAAAGGAGCGGAATATGTGCACGCAGAATATATTTACATTTTATTGCAGGAAGTCGTCATTCGAAAACCGATGCACGCGCATCCTCACGTACGTTTAGGCCACAATTCTAAAGATACGGCTCACGTACGCGTAGACACTTCATTTCATAAAATACACAACAATTCTTCTGTAAGAAATTCATGTGCCAAAATGTTAAGTATATATGTAGGTACGGTTCACAGTGATCTCGGCCTTTCGCGATCTCGACCTGTTTTCGAGTGATCTCGGCCTGTTCGAGGAGTGATCTCGGCCTGTTCGAGGAGTGATCTCGGCCTGTTCGGGGAGTGATCTCGGCCTGTTCGAGGAGTGATCTCGGCCTTTTTATGTGAGTGATGCTAACCAGAAATAATGAAGTTGCATCCATCTGTAAGTTACAATATGCAATGCAATAAAGATGTTTTGACGAACTGTCGTGATCTTATTCTTACTTCCTACCTTACCGCAAGTGCTTATCCCATGAACGGTCAATAGTTGTCCAAGTTTGAGGTCAATAGTTGCTCATGTTTGAGCATTGAGGCTGTCACAAGTTGTAGTTTTCTTCCCAATTTCTAATACATTTTTAGGAAAACCATTTTTATGTTATCGTTGTTATTGCTAAAGTCACAATTATGTAACCAATTTATTATTACAATACACAAGAATCGACTTTAAAATATTACATGTACATTAGAAAGGGTAGGTGTCATGGTAATTTGCTTAATAATCTCCCTTAGTTATCTTTTCATGTTAACACTATCTTTGATTTGTGTCTGTTAAGAAAGTTTGAAAGTGTAATTGGCGTGCTACTCCTGCATTGCGTCACTGAGCATGTATTTTCATGTTGTTTGTCTTTGATGTTGTGTGCTGTGAGAATGTGTTGAGGCCGTAATCAGCTCTGTACTCTTGAAATGCTTTATTGAGCAGATTTCTTCATTTTGCTTGTCTATGATTTGTTAAGATGTGAGGAAGCTACGACACTTAGGCGTGTTTGAACGGTATAATATGCAAACGTCAGCAAGCAAGGAGGAGGGAGTGATTATATCAACAGAATACATATTGATGACCAACATATAATTGTATGCAAGGTCGACTTGTTTACTAGTCACCGCCTATTACGAAAAATATAGATCAGTTTATATCTGCATTGTGTTCATAGTTATGTCACTACATTTATGCATTGTTTTTTATTTATGCATTGTATTGGGAATTGTTGATGTGCTTAATAAAATACAAACTGTCTACATTATGCCTTGTGTCTTCTACAAACTAGCCCCGAATCATAGTCGGAACATTGTGCCACACGATAGGCGTTGGAACGTTATTCATATTTGGAAGCTCACCAAAACCCAAAACAATACCCCCTATTGTGCCAACAAATAGCATGTTATCGGTGACAAGACCAAGAAATCCTTGGAAACGCATCAAGACAAAAAATAGCAAATGGCCTAGTGTGTATACCAGCAAACCAATACCTCATTCCAGTAAATATAGTCGCTAGAAAACAACATTCCTTATCTTACCTTATCCTTCACTCCAGATGCAACTACCACTTAATGTATTCTTTTTTCCCCAGTACCATTCGACTTTGGAATTCCCTTCCTCAATATATTGTAAATCAAAACAGCTTGGATGCGTTTAAAACCAACATCCAGACTTTGCACTACCCCACGTTTTAGATGTTAACAAGTTCTTCAGCACGTATTTCTGTTTATTTACACAATAATTTGTGTTCTTATACAGTGCACTCTGAAAACAAACAAAAATTGTCCTGTTCGCCTGCCATGCCACGGCACCGCCTGTATCCTCAGAATGTTGAGGCTAGGCGTGTATTGGAAGAAGAAGAAGAAAAGGATTGGTCAATCTCAAAATCCACAAGCAGTATTCCAGTTGTCAACAGATGATAAAAGGCGTGATGTTAGCATACTGATCTTCCCTACTACGCTACATTAAAGCATATAAATCCTGATATTTTGCAAGGCATAGCCTATGTGTGAATTTCAATTGCACTTTGGAAGTTGCAGAAAGCCTATTCGCAGAAGTCACCACTGACAGAATTAAGGGAAACGATTCGATTGATGTCGGCGCAAAACAAACAATGTCAATGCCTTGCACCACATTTACTGTTCCCAAAGATTTGACAATACTCACACAAACAAGTGACAGTTATCACTGCGTTAATATAGTTTACCGTAGCTCTAATTTGTTTAACTTAAATACATTTAATGAAATGTTGTTGACGGGCGGAACGCCATAAGCGATGTAGTTCAGAAAAAAAGTAACGAAAATAGATCGCGGAAGTAAATTAAAATAACGAGGTAAAAAGTAGCGTTACCGTAGATAAAACAACTTCGTTACAAGTCGAAGTAGTTAATATAAATGTTAATTACATGACACCCCTGCTCACCGAGGCTGCTGGCATGATGTGCTGTTTCAAAATACGTGTAGTGAAAACACATCAAGTTAACTACACTGCATTGATTTACCAATAATGATCAAGGCAGTTTTATTTGCATTTAATTGGTATTTGCTGTCAGTGATCAGTGGTAGATATCTTTTGCGGCAATCACTATAATACTAGTACACATCACGCAGAAATTGCCGATGATAATATCGAGTTGCTTACATAAATAACCAAACAAAACTATACATCAATATACACACAACAAATGTATGGCTAACATCACTCGAACAGGCCGAGATCACTGCCTCGCATAAATAACCCAACAAAACAAAAATACGTTATAAAAAACCAGAAATCGCTGTTGAAAACAACCATGCAACATATTGGGCATTATGTAGCAGTTATCACAATACATAATACAATGTAATTATGTTGCACAAAAAACGCTGGCTATCATCACTCAAACAGGACGAGATCACTGGCTATACAGGCCCAGTTCACTGCTGCACAGGCCGAATTCATGCCGCTATCGTTTCTGGTCAACAATATACCCCCGAACAGGCCGAGGTCACCGAAACAGGCCGAGATCACTGGGTACCGTAGGTACCTGTGTAAATCCTGAGTGGCTTGAACAGAGTTTTTGACACCTTCATGGTGTATTCATTAACATTATACTGAATCACTGTCAATCATTATACATGTTATGTTGTTGGTTCATTAGAGAAATAAAAAGGCAATGATATAGTTAAAATTTATGAATATTGCTAAGATAATACTAATAATAAACATTATTTATACATTAGTCTCCAGAGTACGACTCTGTTCAATAGTGTGTACATAGTCACTTAAAATAAAACTATACATACATAAAACTTAGTGGTGTAAACATAAATTTAGTCTGATACCTATTTTAGAATAGCGTCATTAAAATAAACATTATGGCTATAAAATATATATATATAAATAAGAAAGAAAAGACTACATATTTATTAAAAGTGAGACTAAGAGTAAAGTTGTAAAGCAAATTCAAACTCAATTAAAATAAATTGTGCAATGAACAGGAAGATAGATACCCTTAAACAACATATTACACATTAAAAGCGAGTTTAAAATAGTGCCTTTTGAGGCGTGCTTTGAAAACGTCCAATGATGTGATCAGCCAGTTCTTCTGGCAACGCATTCCACAGAAATGGTCCGGCTCGCTCTGTCATCCAGAGGTACAGGAGACTAGTATGGGATCAGTCACAGGCCTGGCCTTGGGATGTAGAGCCCACATTTCTCTCTCTAACTTAATCTCTTTAATAAACGTCATTCATTTGGCCTTATTTCATCACTATTCATGACTTGTGTTGGTGCTTGCATAAATGGTCCGGCTCGAGAGAAAGATCGCCGGCCATATTGCACCAGTTTATATTGCGGCACAGTCAGAAGCGCGTGGCCCTCAGATCGAAGTGACCGGCGTGGCACGTAGCGGGTGATTAGTGACGCAAAATCAGCTGGTTTCTGCCGGTGTATGACATTAAACACCAATAATAATTATACTGAGATTATTCTATGTACATAAACGCAAAACATAAAAAAGAAATACTAACAAAATAAACAAGTTAAAAAAGTAAACATTCTATATAGCACTACTGTAAATATTGTTAGTAATACAAGTAAAAGTTAAAAGGATCTCACAAAACTGCACACACATTATATGCTACAATATTCTAAAAAGAACTTCAAATAGATTCATTTGTAGTTGGTTGGAAACTTGTAGGTGTCTTGTACAAGATAATAAATGCTATTGATCCCATCTTATGGTGTCTGTGCCAAGGGAAGTAAAAATCCCACAAAATGGTAACAATTTAAACTGTCTCGATCACATAACTAATGGATCCATTTTTATGTATAGCCTAAGATAAGCTGCAGTTTGTATATAACATGGTAGCCACTGCTGTGGCCGTTTAGTATACTAAAATATAACACACAGTATCAGTTAATCTATTGCATTAAAATTTAATTAGAGAGCAGGATTGGTATAAATGGAATGCCTTGCACTTTGAATTGCAGTCATGATGAAAAGAGGGTGTGACTCCCCACACAAAGAGGATGAGACTAAACGACAGAAGACCTACACAGGGGAGTGAGTTGTTTACCTTTTCTTGTCATGGTATTTCTACTGAGTGACACTTCTCGAGTGGGAAGTTAACAGGATCCGAAACCATATTTATTGTTGATTACTTGTGCCAATCACCATTTCAAAGAGACATATTTTTAGTTACTTAAAACAACAGCTTCCTTAGAATCTCAACTGGTTTAATTAGGTTAATGCAAATATGGTTCTTTGATGTCCAAATATGTAAACAAATAATGTGTGAATAGTGTAAATAACATCCACAGATGGTTTAATAAAAACGTTCAATTGTTTTAATGGTCAAAAGAATTGATTTTGGTTGTTGTGTCTGGCATCTTGCCAAACCTCTTTGCCAGACCGACATTTAAGCTTCAACCCACTGAAATTGTTAGTCCAATGATTTTTGAAGGAGCAAGTAAAATTCAACAACATCAACACAGAAACACATGCATTCACATGAAGATTGACATTTTGAGAATCACTTGAAATCTTGAATTGTTTCTCGATCCAGAATTAAACACAATTTATTGACATGTTTTAATTGACTAGAAAAAATCAATTTCATTTCCAAATTATAAATTGGATCTTTTATAATCCTGGGCTAAGAAAAATTTCATATCTAATATGTTAACAGTTTTAGTTGTATAAATTTTAAACCAATAGAATTGAGTCGATTCCGCAATGGAATTGAGTCAAGTCTGGAATGGACTTGAGTCGATTCCGCAATAGAATTAAGTCGATTCCGCAACGGAATTCATCCATGCCTGTTGTTGAATATTGTTGTTTGTTCCTCGCAGGGATGAGGGTATCACGGAGCTGGTGATCCAAGACGCACACGCCACAGACGAGGTTGAAACGTGCGAGGCTCTGGAGGAGCAACAGGTGGAAGAGGACACTGACCAACTGACACTCTGCTCGACGACGGTGGAGCCACAGGAGGACGTCGCAACCACGACGATACACGTCAGCGCCGACGGCACAATCATTGAGCACTCGGAGGTCCCAGACGGCGAGATCCGGATACAGGAAGCAGACGAGGATCAGCTGATACAGCAGATGGTCATCACGGAGCAGAGCGATGTTGATGTCGAACGACTCGTCATAAGTAGCGTCGATGCCGAGCGCGTGCTGGTCAGTGAGGAGACTGGACAGCAGATTGTAATTGGGCAGGATGGGCAGCAGATGGTGGTCACTCGTGAGAATGGGACGCAGTTGGTGATCAGCGAGGCCGTGGATGGACAGCAGGTGTGTGTGTGAAGTAATTAGTAGTCTTTGTGTAGTATTTTTTGTCTGAATGCATCCGAGAGTAGTCCAGGTGATGTCCAAATGAATGTCTGCCCGGGGGAGAAAGGTAAAGTGCTTTGAGTGGTAACATGGACCAGATGCTGTGCAAAATAAATTATCTTTAACATTACAGTAGAATGTCGCTTTATGGTCACCTTGGTAATACAGCCACCTTGTGATTAAGGTCATCTTGGGACAGTCCCAAATTATTTTTGGAACAGTAATATACATAGGAAAGTAGTCATGCTGATATGGTCACCTCGCTAGTCAGGTCACTTTGATCCAGTCCCAAGGGCGACCTTAATACTGAGGTTCCACTGTATTTAAAATAACAAAAATGTATGTAATATATACAGTCTTGCTGTGACGAGGCCTGGTTAATAGTTGTATGGATGAGAGTATTTTGTGTTTTAATAATGGATATACAGTGGGATCAATTCTGTGTTGTTAATTCTAGTCGATTAAAAAAACTATTTCAATTTGTTTTAATATAGTTTTATGTATACTTTAAAACTTGAGTGCTCAATAAAATTTAATCAGATATGATAAAACAATTCAATACTGTTCATTGATTCAACATCACTTGAATGAATCAAGTTCAGATAACTTTCGAAAATTAAATTCCATTTTCGATTCTGGAATTCAGAAATGGAATTAACCCCATGTATGTGTTAAATTCTCAAGGTATTGCGGCATGTTTACAACAAGATGTGTGTCTAACAGGTGATAATCGAGGATGGAGACGGAAGTCAACAGATGATCATTAATGACGATCCCAACCACGAGGTGGAGGAACAAGTCGTGGTAGAACACTCCTTCAATCAGCCATTCATCATCAACCAGTTGGACGCTGGTGAGTTGTAGTTAATGTGTATACAACATATCAGTGGGCTAGGTTGAACGGAAATTGAGGTATCTTGCTTTGAAAATAGTTAAATGTATGATTTTGGAAATTTAAACATAAGAGACATGGATATTTTTGTAAATGACACTCGGAGAAATAGAAATGTGGACCAGTGGAAGATTACTGTTATAATAAAAAGGTTAAATTATTGAATTTAAATCTGTTAGTTTTATTAAATGTTTAGTACTAGGATTTAAAAAAATCTCACAATATTCAACATGACACTTTAATTTAATTTATATATATCAACCAACCTCGAGAAAAATGTGTTTTTACAGGAGCAAGAGCAACTGGCCATGCCCATGGAGGTGTGCATTATAAGTAGACTAGAGGAGTATGTGTTGTGTGTTTGCAGAGGAGCAAGAGCAACAGGGCGTTCCCATGGAGATGCACATTGAACAGGTCCAACAGGTGCCCATCACAGAACAGCAGGTTCGTCCATAGCAGCTCTTCCCACAAAGACTGCACATACAATGGATATTGTCTAAATTGTTATTTTGAAAAATATACATTTCCTTTATTGTACAATGCATTGATCTGCTTAGCGGGATTTAATGCTTAAATACAGTACTATTGTTATAAAAACAAATTATAATGAATATTGAAGATTCCATTTATTTGACCTTGTCAACATATACATTATATGCATTAGTGCATTGGTAATATGAATAATGTGTAAGGTCGGGGAGACTCCAGTTAAGACATATATTGTCGCTAGCACGGGAGCCACCCCACAAATATAAACAACAACAACATGTACATAGTATGAACAGATTAGTAAATTATAATCATTGCTTTAAGAATTGCAAATATAGCAATTCTGGATGAAACAGCATGATTAATAATTTAGAGTAATGTAATTTTTTATGTAACCCGATAAACCATGTAGACTGTGTGTATACATTTTCTGAATGATAATGTCTGGTGTATTATTAACTGTTAAGCGATATCTAATGCATTTTTTTGCAAATTCATGTTTGCCTCTAGACGTACGCAGATCATTTTGTTTACGTGTGCTGTGTTGATGAATGTCATAGTTTTGTGTGCAAGGAATAACTTTGAAATATTCGGATAATTGATTGTTAATTAATTTGTAATAGAATTTTAGATGCTGGAGTTTATAAATGTCATCCAACTTTAGTAATTGAAGTGTTTTATAAATAGGACTTGTGTGAGCATCGTATTTACTTAAGGATATTATTTGTATTGCTTTTTTCTGTAATTAAAAAAATTGATGTGCCTGATGACCCCATAAGAGGATACCTTAATTAAAATGAGGGAGAATAAGAGAATTATACATATTATGTAATGTTTGAAGTGGTAAAAAGTGTTTAAGTTTATTTAGAATTCCAATTGTTTTAGTTGTTTTATTTGATATTTTGTTTGTGTGACTCTGCCAGTTTAAATGTTTATTTATTGTAATGCCTAAAAAATTGAAATCACTTACACCTTCAATGTTTGTCCCATCTATTTCTAATGGAGGGCACTCTACTTCCTTTTGAGGCATAGGAAAGATTGTATATTTAGTTTTATGGGTATTTAGCGAAAGTTTATTTGCTTTTAACCAATCGCTAACATTTGTGAGTTCTTTGTTAATATTTTCACTTTGCGTTTGGCCTTCTGAAATTTTAAATGACCTTAATGTACTAGTAAGGGTAGTGTCACCTGCATAAGTTACGAATTTAAAAAGGTTACTTGAAAATGCTGTCATTGATGTATATAATAAACAAGAGTAGTCCTAAAATTGAGTCTTGTGGAACGCCAATGGTGATATCTGTTTCTTTGGACTTCATATTTTCAATTTCTACATATTGTTTACGATTGCATAAATAACTCCTACAAAGATCAAGTGCCATATCATTTAATCCCTAGTAATTTAATTTAAATAACTAAGTTAAATAGGCATGAAAAGTCAAAACCATTGAAATGTCACTTCTACTAACAACAGAGAGATCCATAGGCTGTTTAGAACAAGAAATATATCTTCAGTAAGGGATTATCTCAGAACGTTGATGTCTGTTATTAAACAAAATTTCTTTCATCTGGCTCCCTCCCCCCAAAAAGAAGTTTGTTAACATTGATACTATATTAACAGTATTGGTCTGAAACGTAAAATATCAATGTCCGACGCCAGGCGAAACTGTTTCTGACCTCCCCAAACGAAAGTAATTTTGTCTGATAATTGACATTCTGAGATGATTCCTAAGTTAAATAAACTTGAAAAGTTGAAATCACTGAAATGTCACTTCTACAAACAACGGAGAGTTCTTCTATAGGCTGTTCAGAAGAGATATATTTTCCATTAGGTTTTAACTAAGCTGGTAATTGTATGTTGTAGCTGGCAGGTGTGTCGTTCATATGTGTGTTTGTTGTAGTTGGAGGCATCAGAGATCCAGAGCGTGCTTCAGTACCAGAACATCATCATTCAACATATGGACATCCTCGAGCCACTGACGACACTGCGCAAGTTGCTGGAGACTCGACTACAGTGCTCCCTCGCTGACCATGAGTTCTACCTGCAAGATGCGATACAGGTACGTCGTCCATGTATTAATACACTACCTTTGGAGCCTTGTGAGTGCATCCCTTCCCAGGTCCACTCGCTTGTTTCTATATTTGCGTCTTTGGACTGTTCTACCCATTGGCGATGTATATTAAAATAACAATTTGTTTGTAATAATATAACTTCTATTTCACCTAAATCCTTGGAAACCAAGCTCAGAGGCGCATCAAAACAATCATAGTAAAATGACTATTTGCTGCATGCAATGCCGTAATTGATAACGACAGATATTAAATGATCATGGGAGCAGGTTTAAGTTCCAAAATATTGAATGGTGACAATTGCTGCCCTTGGCTTGTTGCTCCACAGGGGGGGTGTAAGCTAGTTGGTATTACAACACCCAGCTATGGCTGTCTTTGTTTCTTTCTGTGCGCTCTCATATCTCCCGTTTGGGTGTCTGTCATTTTGTATCTCTGAACATATCTTCGTCAGTTTCGCATAATGGATGGGGCTGACATTTTGTAGGAGTCCATGTGAGTTGTTTGTACATTTTTAGTGTTACATAATACAAGTGGTGTTGCGTTGCAGCTGGATCCGATAAAGAACCTGGTGAGTCAGTGTGTCCAAGGCAGTGGGATGGTGCAGATCAACGTCGAGGTCAAGTCACAACCTGGTGAGTTCACAAGGCTGTCTTTTTGGCAATACTCATATACTGATAGCATGATCCAGATTGCATGCAGATGTAATCATATGAGCCACTAACATAGTGGCACAAGTAATTGGGGAAGGTGCAACACTTGTCCTGCTGCTTGGGTACGGTTACATTGGAATGCTGATCGCAAAGGAACCATTTCATATTTATTTCAAACTCCTAATGATGTTGGCAAATTAAAAGTTGAGGTCTGTGTTCTGTATTGTCACAGTCGGTTCTCATTCAGTTTGATAACATTGAAATGTTCATCTATCATTGTGTACATCGTGCTGTAAGCAGTAGTTGCATCATCATCACAGGTGTCAATTGAACGTGACGATTGTGCCACGACACACAGATACAGTACCGTTGTAATTCTGTGTTTTGGTTATGAAATCAGAACTGCTTGCACAATTGGACAGTGCATAATAAATCACGCTATTAAATGCAGTATTGATTGATGAAATAACAATTGTTCTGTTATTTTCAAAAGAAAACAAGCCTTATCTTGATACATGCAAACATGTTTTATACATACAATATAAATTCTAGGTTTTAATTTTATGATGAAATATGTATCTTGATTAACAGCAGTGAACACACATTTTTATATGTTTTATGAGAAAAAAAGCTGAATGTGACATGGGGACCTACTAATGTTACGCCTGCGGTCACAGGTGTGAAGCCTCGACTCAACATTGTGGACATCTTGAAGCCGGCAGAAGATATCATAGAAGTGCAAGCAACGTCAGAGCCAGTAGCAGGTGAATTACATAAACTCATCACTGTCATATATCAACAGATTGATACACCAACTGTGGAGCGTTATAAGTGCATCACTTCCTCTGAAGCGACAAGATCCATGTGCCTCTCTAAGTTCATTTCCTTCCTTGTACAAGTGGCCTCTGATCTACCAGTCGGCGTTGTATTTCAGAAACTGCAGCTGTAGTTATTTGGAGTTATTTACCTACGTGTTTTTGATATGCCGTGCTTTTCTAGAGCGTCTTTTCTCCTACCTGAGAGAATTGAGTGGTGGTCTCTCCACCAGATGGCACCAATGTTAACAAGTAGTAATGTGTTGCTCTGTGGGTTGTAAGCTAGTAATTCTTAATGCAACAGAATCCATCGTACTTAATTGGAAAATGAAAATTTTTGAAGAGATTATAGCATAGGTCCTGTTGCATTTTAATATAGGATTTAACCCTTTCAGCCCCAATGGCAGTCTCCAGGCAGGCTCTGTCTTCGGGCACAAAGGTCGTCATTCCATTTCCCGAAGAGTCGGAAAATGTCACACGGTGGATCGTGGACCAGAACTTCCGGAAAGAACAGGAACGACTCAAAATTCCATTCGGTGAGTTGTCAAGTATTGGTAAGAGGTAGTAGTGTAGTAAAAGGTTTATTTCACGATGGTGACCATATCATGTGAAAATGTGATTTTCAGTATCAAAACATCCACAGTTATATAGCTGTAGACAAAATGTATAGTTCACAACAATATACAAATAAGCAATTAATATGTAAAATTACATTACAATTAAAAACAATCCTAAGCACATGAAATCAGTCATAGGCAATGCCTTTGTTGAGAAATACTGTCTGCTTCAAGGTATGTCTAATAATTTTGTTGTCATCAAATCATGGTTTATAGTATTAACTGCGTATTCTGACATTGTGACTTCCCAGATCTGTTCTTGATCAATAATGAGAGGAGTAGTTGTTTTATAGCACCAGTATGAGTGAGGTATCTCCTCACACTTATTTCAGTGACGTTTGTCTGCTCTGTCCCCAGATCCTCAGTCGTGGAACATAGCCCACGTAAGACATTGGTTACAGTGGGCCGTCAAAGAGTTTGGTCTTGAGGACGTCAACATTGACGACTTCAAGCTGACAGGCAAACAGTTGTGCCAACTCAAGCATGACGAGTTTGTCCGGTACATTCCAAAGGACCAGGGTGACATCTTCTGGACACACTTGGAACTGCTGCGGAAATGTAAATTTGTTGGTGAGTAGGATGTTATGTATTTTGATAGAAATTAAATGTTTTAGTCCGTTTCTGCAAGCCGAGAGCCATCGTTTAAAAATACAACCCTGTTTCTAATATTGTGTAAGTCATTGCTCAGATAAAAAAGTTATGTTAATGTAAATTTTCTTATGTTGTTGACACTTTACACAATGTAGATAATGAACTCATCAGATGAATTATATATATACCTATTATAAGTATACCTGGTGTGATTCTAATTTACACCACCCATGGTGCAACAAACCAAGTGTAGTAATTATTACCATAACACTATTTTGAACTTGTTCCCATGACCATTTAATTTCTGTTGTTGTCAATTAATAATAAGCAACTTTAACATAACTCCACACTGTCACCAACTGGGGAATTACTGACAACTCGATTTTGTCCACTGAAAAAAGTAAACGACTTAATAACTATGTGTGCATTTTTGTTTTCAAATACATCGTCAACAGTTGGGAGAAGATCACAATCAATCAATCACAATCACAATACTTTATTGTCCCTTGTGAGGGAAATTCATGTGGAGTGTAGCAGCATATTAAGACATATAAAACAAATGTACATGCAATATACACAATGTAAAAATAAAAAGACTAAAAGTAATAACAGTTATATCGGTTAAATAAATAAATAAATTAATTAAATATGTTAAATAAGTTACAAAAGTTTTTAAAAAGTTAAGTTAAAGTTAAATCATCTCACAAATCATCTCAGGCTCACTCAGTGTCAGACTGGCAGAGATGGAGGGGAACGAAGGTCAGTTACTCATTCATTAGTCTTATTGACGAGGGGACAAAAGAGTTTCGAGTGCGGTTCAGTTTGCAGTGAGGGAGTTGAAAGCGACGGCCAGAAGGAAGTAGTTTATAGCATGGAAACAGGGGATGTTCGGGGTCTGAGGAGACATTCCTTCCCTTTCTCTCTGCCCGTTGCCTGTATAGATCCTCTAGACTGGTCTGCTTTTTTCCCACCACCTTGCCACTAACCCTGACTGTTCATGCCAGAGTGTTGCGATACACAATACTCAGGCCGCCGTACCACACAAGAAACCCAAATGTAATAGAGCTTTCTATCTAGCATCTGTAGAAGGTTTGTAGAACATGTGTGCTGACACTGAGTGACCTGAGCTTGTGTAAGAAATACAGCTTTTGCTGGCACTTTCTGTTAATTATCGCTGTATTTTCACCAAATGTGAGCTTTGCATCTATGATAGTGCCGAGATACTTGTATTCAACTACTCTCCTTACACACTCTCGGTTAATGAATAGTCTCTTGGGAGAAGTAGGATTTTTCCTAAAATCTATTATGAGTTCTTCAGTTTTACGAACGTTCAGGTCTAGGAAATGATTGTCGCACCACAATGTGAAATCAGCTACAGCGCACGCACACACTTGATCAGAGCCGGATAGGTCGACGATAGCTGTGTCATCGCTGCATTTAATGAAATTGACGCTCTCCTGGCTGCTACGACAGTCGTCTGTGTAAAGTGTGAACAGAACAGGGGAGATCACAGAGCCCTGGGGGGCACCAGTGAAAGTGAAGAGTGAGCTCGAAACAGCACCATTATAGCGCACTACTTGCGTACGCTCAGTAAGAAACTGGTTTACCCACAAGATGATGTGTGGGTTCACATGCATATTGACAAGTTTACTCATGATGTGTGGCTGGATGGTGTTGAAAGCCGACGAAAAGTCAATAAAGACTCCTGGCAAACGACTTGGGCTTTTCCAGGTGAGTGTACACATTATGACATAGAGTGAGGACTGCATCATCCACACCTCGATTGTGTTTATACGCAAATTGGAGGGGATCCAGTTGATCCACAACATGCTCCAGGAGGGGACGAAGTACGAGTCGCTCAAAGCACTTCATGACGATTGAGGTAAGCGCCACTGGGCGGTAGTCGTTGAGAACAGATGGCACAGGTTTCTTGGGGACAGGACATATAACTGACGATTTCCAGGCCGGGGGGATGCGATGCTGCTTCAGAGACCAGTTGAAAAGGATGCTGAACACTGCACCCAGCTGAGCATGGCACTCCTTGAGGACCCGACCACTGACGTTGTCAGGCCCAGTTGCCTTGTGAGGATTAACATGCTTGAAGATCTTACTGACGTCATCAGGAGTTGTTTCTGGGGTATCATCCTCAGTGAGCTGAGACTCAATATCATCCACCGCCTCCTGACGCTCACGTGAGAAGTCATGCCGGTCAAAACGCCCAAAGAAGGAATTCAAGTCCTCAGCGAACTTGAGACTCTCTTCCGCTGACTCTGAGGTTTGTATGACACGTTTGCCGGACTCAACACCAGACAGAGTTTTTAGTCCCTGCCATCCGAGTCAGCATATTAACGTAATATCATAATATAGATTGTGTGTGACACTTACAGAATGTTTTGCTTACTTTTCAGCTGTTATCCAGCAACCAACACCACATGCCATAACAACCGTCACAGTATCGTCCACAGACAGTACGTTGCATTTTCCCACGTTCGCCACCAACCAGACTACTCTAATACCACCCCTGTTTTTCAATATCATGATGACTTTGCACATTCCCAATCATCATATGCATAGCAATTCCAGTTTCTTGAACCTCTGAGCTCTTATTTCTCACAAGTTCATATTTAAATAAAAAGTTTTATTATAATTATTTATGTACAGAACCACCTAGACCATACAGTGATTACGGTGATTATTTATGTACAGAATCACCTAGACCATACAGTGATTACGATGATTATTTATGTACAGAACCACCTAGACCATACAGTGATTACGGTGATTATTTATGTACAGAATCACCTAGACCATACAGTGATTACGATGATTATTTATGTACAGAACCACCTAGACCATACAGTGATTACGATGATTTATTTACAGAACCACCTAGACCATACAGTGATTACAATGATTATTTATGTACATAACCACCTAGACCATACAGTGATTGCGATGATTATTTAGGTATAGAACCACCTAGACCATACAGTGATTACGATGATTATTTATGTACAGAACCACCTAGACCATACAGTGATTACGATGATTATTTATGTACAGAACCACCTAGACCATACAGTGATTACGATGATTATTTAGGTATAGAACCACCTAGACCATACAGTGATTACGGTGATTATTTATGTACAGAACCACCTAGACCATACAGTGATTACGATGATTATTTATGTACAGAACAACCTAGACCATACAGTGATTACGATGATTATTTAGGTATAGAACCACCTAGACCATACAGTGATTACGATGATTATTTATGTACATAACCACCTAGACCATACAGTGATTACGATGATTATTTATGTACAGAACCACCTAGACCATACAGTGATTGCGATGATTATTTAGGTATAGAACCACCTAGACCATACAGTGATTACGATGATTATTTATGTACAGAACCACCTAGACCATACAGTGATTACGATGATTATTTATGTACAGAACCACCTAGACCATACAGTGATTGCGATGATTATTTAGGTATAGAACCACCTAGACCATACAGTGATTACGATGATTATTTATGTACAGAACCACCTAGACCATACAGTGATTACGATGATTATTTAGGTATAGAACCACCTAGACCATACAGTGATTACGGTGATTATTTATGTACAGAACCACCTAGACCATACAGTGATTACGATGATTATTTAGGTATAGAACCACCTAGACCATACAGTGATTACGGTGATTATTTATGTACAGAACCACCTAGACCATACAGTGATTACGATGATTATTTATGTACAGAACCACCTAGACCATACAGTGATTACGATGATTATTTAGGTATAGAACCACCTAGACCATACAGTGATTACGATGATTATTTAGGTATAGAACCACCTAGACCATACAGTGATTACTATGATTATTTATGTTACAGCACCACCTAGACCATACAGTGATTACGATGATTATTTAGGTATAGAACCACCTAGACCATACAGTGATTACGGTGATTATTTATGTACAGAACCACCTAGACCATACAGTGATTACGATGATTATTTATGTACAGAACCACCTAGACCATACAGTGATTACGATGATTATTTAGGTATAGAACCACCTAGACCATACAGTGATTACGATGATTATTTATGTACATAACCACCTAGACCATACAGTGATTACAATGATTATTTATGTACAGAACCACCTAGACCATACAGTGATTGCGATGATTATTTAGGTATAGAACCACCTAGACCATACAGTGATTACGATGATTATTTATTTACATAACCACCTAAACCATACAGTGATTACAATGATTATTTATGTACAGAACCACCTAGACCATACAGTGATTACGATGATTATTTATGTACAGAACCACCTAGACCATACAGTGATTACGATGATTATTTATGTACAGCACCACCTAGACCATACAGTGATTACGATGATTATTTATGTACAGAACCACCTCGACCATACAGTGATTACGATGATTATTTATGTACAGAACCACCTAGACCATACAGTGATTATGATGATTATTTAGGTACAGAACCACCTAGACCATACAGTGATTACTATGATTATTTATGTACAGAACCACCTAGACCATACAGTGATTACGATGATTATTTAGGTATAGAACCACCTAGACCATACAGTGATTACGATGATTATTTATGTACAGAACCACCTAGACCATACAGTGATTACGATGATTATTTATGTACAGAACCACCTAGACCATACAGTGATTACGATGATTATTTATGTACAGAACCACCTAGACCATACAGTGATTGCGATGATTATTTATGTACAGCACCACCTAGACCATACAGTGATTACTATGATTATTTAGGTATAGAACCACCTAGACCATACAGTGATTGCGATGATTATTTATGTACAGAACCACCTCGACCATACAGTGATTACGATGATTATTTAGGTATAGAACCACCTAGACCATACAATGATTACGATGATTATTTATGTACAGAACCACCTAGACCATACAGTGATTACGATGATTATTTATGTACAGCACCACCTAGACCATACAGTGATTACGATGATTATTTATGTACAGCACCACCTAGACCATACAGTGATTACGATGATTATTTAGGTATAGAACCACCTAGACCATACAGTGATTACGATGATTATTTATGTACAGCACCACCTAGACCATACAGTGATTACGATGATTATTTATGTACAGCACCACCTAGACCATACAGTGATTACGATGATTATTTATGTACAGAACCACCTAGACCATACAGTGATTGCGATGATTATTTATGTACAGAACCACCTAGACCATACAGTGATTACGATGATTATTTATGTACAGAACCACCTAGACCATACAGTGATTACGATGATTATTTATGTACAGCACCACCTAGACCATACAGTGATTACGATGATTATTTATGTACAGAACCACCTAGACCATACAGTGATTACTATGATTATTTATGTACAGAACCACCTAGACCATACAGTGATTACGATGATTATTTATGTACAGCACCACCTAGACCATACAGTGATTGCGATGATTATTTATGTACAGAACCACCTAGACCATACAGTGATTACGGTGATTATTTAGGTATAGAACCACCTAGACCATACAGTGATTACGATGATTATTTATGTACAGAACCACCTAGACCATACAGTGATTACGATGATTATTTATGTACAGAACCACCTAGACCATACAGTGATTATGATGATTATTTATGTACAGAACCACCTAGACCATACAGTGATTACGATGATTATTTATGTACAGAACCACCTAGACCATACAGTGATTACGATGATTATTTAAGTATAGAACCACCTAGACCATACAGTGATTACGATGATTATTTAGGTACAGAACCACCTAGACCATACAGTGATTACGATGATTATTTAGGTATAGAACCACCTAGACCATACAGTGATTACGATGATTATGTGAAAAAGTCATCAAGTTGGAAGTTGAATGATTATAAATATTCTGCATGACACAATTCCTACATGTCAAAATCCTTCAGTTGCTTTATTTATGAACTGGATTGTGGAATTCAGTTTTTCTTTTGTTTGCTCACTCGTATCACTCGCTTACTAAAAAGTTATGTCAATAAGAAAATGTTGGATATATTTCTAAGACTTTTAAGATTGTATTGCCTTCCACATATAATTGTTTATCTCTTTGCTAATACGCCAAGATGATTTTATTAAAGCTGTTTAGAAGAATGTTGGCCATATGTTACAATATACATTGTGGATCGGTCAATTTATCAGTAAAATGGTCCATCACAGCAATTATGTGCTTCAGAGTGTGTGTAATATCTCAGATGTTAATGAGTGTTTGTTGGTACTTCAGCACGCATGAAAGGTTACATGCGAGTGCCACGCATGCGTACAGTCACTATACCAAGCGACAGGACATCACCAGGAAACAGAACAGGTAGGCAGTACTGGGTATACATCAAGTAGGAATCGGCAAACCTCAAATAATTACCCATGGATGCAGCCTTTGCACAATAATTGCAGGATGGCTGAATGCTTCCCAGATAAATCAATTTGTAGTTAGAATAATCAGGTCTGTTGGAAGGTGATTGTTGCAAAGTACTTTGAGCAATACTAAGGACCAGATTCAGCTATATATAAGAAGACAACATTGCACTGACTGACAAGAAATGCCTTTTTTAAGACTTTCACATTGTGCTAAACTTGTATTGTATTTTTATTCATCAATGTGCACATTTCGCCAAGTAAACTATGTACATATCCTGAAAGGGCAGACCACTTTCTGTTACCTATAATTTGAAGCCCCACATCTCTCAATTGCATCCCTATACAAGCAAAACTGAAGGAATAATGGTGGGGTGCACACACACATACAGATACAGGCACATACACACAAAAACACCGACTTAGACCCACACTGTTTTATTTTTTATCTTTATTTGACAGATACATGTGTATACAGCATTTTCATAAACAAGAAACATCTGCCGGGAGACTCACTAAGGCTTACAAGTATGACGCACTATGTGAGAGCCATCCACCCACGTCTTTCTACAACTTTCACTGTGGCGCACAAACCATATAATAACCTACACATTATTTTACAATGACCTCTAGGCAGATCCGGCTGTGGCAGTTCCTGCTGGAGATGTTGACAAATATATATGTAAGAAGAAACCATGGACAGACACAAAGGTCACTGATAAAGTCACCCTTGGGACTGGACTAAAGTGACCTGATTAACGAGGTGATCACATTAGCAGGACTAATTTCTTATATTTTACAATTGTGAGGTGGCTGTATTACCGAGGTGACTGTAAATCGAGATTTAGTTGTATATATAAGAAACCTTTGACATATATATAAGACACCTTTACATTGTAGGTAACAATGGTCAGATCCAGCTGTGGCAGTTCCTGCTGGAGATGTTGACAGATAAGGACTACCAGGAAGTGATCCACTGGGTGGGGGATGAGGGTGAGTTCAAACTCAACAACCCCGAGATGGTTGCCCAGTTGTGGGGCCAGCGCAAGAACAAGCCGACGATGAACTACGAGAAGTTGTCACGCGCCCTTCGGTACTATTACGATGGCGACATGATCGCAAAGGTGAGTGTGCTCACAATTCTGTTTCTGACGTCTTATTCGCATGGAAAGTATTTGCTAAATTCATCAAAAGATAAATAATTGGCCTCTTTTTATAAAATGACTCATAAAATTTAGTTGGTGACTACACTTGGGGTTATATGTAGTAACGTCACACCAAATTTTAGTAGTTACCAAGATATTTCAACACACATTCAATCCAAGATGGCTCCCATACTGTGGAAAAAACCCTACGAAAAAATGTCCAGCCTTCCTGTTAGTGGAACCTCTGAAAGTTTTAGCTCTAGATTAAGTATTGATGAAATTAAAAAATATGTATAGATCCAAGTCTTGCCTTAAATTAAGCAAAAGATCAATCATTATTTATGGTTTTCAGGTTCTTGCATCCTTGTGCACCAGGGGGCGCTGCGGATTACATCAATGTCAGTGCCCCCTGGCTGATTGCATTGTTGAAATGCTGAAGTTACGCTGAGTCCGTTATCCAATAATATCATTGCTATTCTAGAATCAACAACTTGGTTTTTGGCCAATTGTGGATGATATTATATGTAATTTTCAGGAAGTAGAATTATGAGAAAATGGACAGCTGCTGGCTCATGTGAATGGTTAATTAACTTGGGATTTCTTGAAGTTGCCCTTTGATATGGACCATGAGCATCTGCAAGTTCATACAGTTATTGTCGCAACCGGCAGAGTCAATTACTAGGACAATGTACAGATTTGGGGAACTTCCATATATTGCATAGGATATCTACCATTTCAGTTTCTTTCCTGTAATGGTGCCTCGATTCACCTATCGATTTTCATTTAAACATAATAATACTGAAATAATGAAGTGTAAAGCACTTGAGCAGTCCCAAGAAGTGCACAGTGTAACAACTTGCCTTTACCTTTTGCAGGTACACGGTCGGAGATTCGTCTACAAGTTTGTGTGCGACCTTCGGATGTTGCTGGGCTACACAGCGGGCGACCTGAACCGACTTGTTACGGAATGCACGGAAAAGAAACTCTTCAAAGTGCGCGAGAACCTTCGTGCCGGACTTGTACGCAATGTTGTTGAGCACATAATTGAACCAAAATAGTGGCATAGCTACGGCGATGTGACGCCTCTTGTACATAGATATATGGAGCCTTGAGGGGCTGTATGCAATGTCGTCACTGAACATGACAGACAGTTTACTATTGCTGCAAAGTAAGGAAATATTTATAGACAGAAGTCACATTTCTATGATGATTTTCTTTCCACAGACTACATGCCATTATTATGTAACCTGTTTAACAGTGTTTATGGAATGTTACGATAGTTCGTGAATCACACAAAACAAGAAACAGCATTTGTGGACTGCTGCAGTATCTCATGGTTGCATTTCACGGAGTCGTTTTATGGAGTGAAATTAATGCCTTCTTCAAGGTAGCAGTGAGGAGCGGATTTCTCCACACAAAAATTCAACTGGTCACGTTGGAACAGTATTTTTTCAATGAAGAACTCTGCAAGGATTCAGTCAGTTTGACAGCAAATGGGTTGTACATATGTATGTAGAGTTGATAGTTCAGTTTTATACTGTTGTCCATGTTAATTAAGACAAATTTCAATAGTACACATCATATTGGGCATCTTGTTGTTCACCTTATAAATGAAAATGCTCACATCTCGGGCAAGAGTCAATTGTTGCGAGTTCTGCTTGAAATGGGTGATGAATACATTTTGTGATGTCGTAATTATGGACAATCTTGAAACGTGACATGTTGCTGGTGGTAAACCGTTCCTGTTGATTAAACCGCTAGAGCCAATTCCATGAATTATCTGTTACAGATGTAATTATAATTACTAGTCTTGAGTTAGTTACACGGGTAACGAACATATTTGATTTTGTATCAAACAAAATGCAAGTCTGTTTTGTTGTGCATGTAACCGATACAATAGGCATGTGTTGAGATATCAGAAATCAATTGTTTGTTTGAAAAGTACACATGTACTTTCCTGTACTTCCCCCTTTTCTATGACCAATTTTATGCGACATTTATAACTGGTACAACTTCTGATCTCAGATTTTCCAAAAGTTGATGCCAGTTTATAGAACTGTGTAATGTTGGTTTTTCAATGTTGGCTGGTTTTTATGAATGTGGCCAGAAAATGTACAGGATTGCGACAACCAAATGTGCAGTGTGACAGCAGTTGTTTTCTCAACCGAACCACACCTGAAATACATTTACGAGTGTTATTCGTTCACCAGTGTTCCACGAGGACTTAATGGTATTAACAATTACATGCAAATAAGACAGCAGACATTTTGAATTAGAAACAGGCAGTGAAAGAAGCATATTAAAACTGAATTCGTGCTCGTAGTTTTATATGACACTTGAATGTTGTAGATGCTATTCTGGTCATTAAATTCACAGCACGATTGAAGTTTTTATGATATCACTGCTGTAATGTATTTATTAACTCCGGCGATCATTATTGTATATATTTAAAAGTGCACTGTGTCGGTTGCCTAATATAGCCAAAGTAATTTTGGCGAAGGACAACAATAAACTTGTAATAATTTCATTCTCACTGTTGTTGACGTCATCCTCATGTGATAAACAATGTCCCAATTCTTGTTTTTGTTTGAATTAAATATCAAATAAACAGTAACAATTCAACTGATATATAAGATATGCTTATTTATTTTACATAATAAATAATTTCTGTACAACACAAACACAATCTGTCGCGGAGAGAAAGTACCCATCCTGTCTCTGACTCTCTTCATATAAAACATGCACATTGCTTTACGTGTAAATAACAATTTGCTAACATTCAACAGTGTTATCTAGCATTCTTGCTGACGAAACCAAGAGGATGAATTGCAAGGAAGTAGCCATTTTGAAGCCATATTTGCTGTACAGAAGTATCACTTGGTCTTGCTCTTGAACTTAGAAACCTGTAGTGGGGGAGGACAGTGGATGGCACAGCCAGAGAAACCATTTCTGAAATGATGATTGGAGGAAATTCTGTGAGGTGGAGAGACATAGATGGTTGAGGTGATGTCACTCCTCCGCAGCCGCTGGTTCTTCCGTTGTTGCATCTCCCTCGGGTGCGGGAGCAGGCTCCTCAGGTGCGGGTTCATCTTTGGTTTCCTCTGCCTCTGCTGGAGCTGGCTGTTCCGTCGGTGGCTGCTCCTCCCCCTCCGCAGGTGCTGCTGGTGGTTCCTGCTCCATTGGTTGTTCCTCTGTTGCTGCAGGTTCTGCTGCTGGCTCTGCTGCAGGTTCTGCTGCTGGCTCTGCTGCCGGGTCTGCAGGAGGTGGCTGTTCCACTGGTTCTTCCTTCTTTTCTTCATCCCCCTCAGGTTTCTGCTCTTCTGGTTTCACATCAGGACCTGATAGAAATGTTCGTTTTAATGATCTGATTTCTCATGACCCTTTACATTGTACATCGTGAAAAATGTTTTGTTTTTTATATATCTTGCATGAAAGTTAACAATGACCTTTCAGAGATGTACATTTCTACAGTTTGGTAAGAATTTCTCATGTTTAAAAAACAAGAATTACTAACTCCTTGAGATTATTTTAATAAGATATTAATCCATGTTTTATAAATTAGGTAACTATATATATATAAAAAAGTATTAAACAAAATATGATATGGAGACAACTCTAAGACTATCAAAGTCGCTCTCATGTACTCACCATCATAATTATAAAACTGACAAGTCATATATTACTGTAGATCCGCTTAACAGAATCACTCACAATTGAATTAGCTGTTTAGTAGAATAAAAATGGCTGAGACAAAAACATTCACAAGCCCAACTGTGTCAAAACATGAAACATGTTTGCTGGTTTGTAGAATCAGAATCATAAACAGAAAACCCATACATTGTAGAAAACCCATACATTGCAGCGTGAAATTACAGGTTTTCTGGGAAAACCCCAAGGCATTCTGACAATAAAACAGTGTATTCGATTTGAAAAATGACCTGTTATATGGGTAAAGTATTACACAATCAAAATAACAATTGTGTTCACTGCAAATATCCATGAGACTAAGTTGCAATGTTTGAATAACTAACAAATGTGTCATTTTGAGAATATCAATTCACAAAATGTTGTAGCTACAATGCAGTAATTCAGTATGAACAAAATTTTAATCAACAATTTGATGTATACAACCACTTTCACATTGTTCTGTGTCCATATTTTGTTTGAAATTTGCAAAAGGGAATCAGCCACTCAACATAATCAAATTTGGAGCAACTTGGAATTGTATATAATTATCAAGACTATACCCAAGGATCTTATAGATTTTGGCACTTAATAAGTTTTTATTTATTTCATCTTTGTTTTACTACAAACTTCAGAACCCAGAATAATGTGTTCACTTTGATCTTAATTAGAGATGGAATCGTTAACGGAACAAAGTGATGACGATAAAATATGAAGAGACAACAACTTGCGTTGCATTTGAATGAAAGGAGGCACTGCAGACGGAAGGAGGACTTCAAGATATTAATATATCAAACACATCACCAAAACAGACATAACAGTACATGGATATAACAGTCCCTGGCTACAGTGCATCAATTTCATGCAATGCTTAACACTTCCCTAGAAAACTATGGTGACGACGTAACAAATAATTCAGCTTTGTTACCCTTAAAAGAAAATAACTGAAATCGTGTAATGGAATCGAGGCCAGCCTCACCCCAGGGAAACGAGAGGAGGACAACAGCCCTTGCATCTGTATAGTGCTGGATACTATGTTTACTTATAAACAATAAGTAAATCACAGATGACCAGATAAACATACCTTGTGCAAGGCAGTATCTTTATTGTATACATGCCAACTATTCAGTGTCAAAATCAAGGAGAATTTCTAGAACATTTTAAAAACCACCAAGACAAGTGCACCCTTCTTGACAATCATAACAAATGTCTTACTGCACCACCTTACTACAATCCAGGAGGTTTTATATCCTTTTCCGGGAGGCCAGGAGTTATACAACAAATCCGGAAAACTCCCGGAAATTCCAAGAGGGTTGGCATGTATATATAATTGCTTCAACATCTTCTTTACACTCACCATTTTACACAACAGACTGTTTAGACTTTGAATCAACTGAAACTGAAAGTGTTCATTGATGTTAGTAAACACACAGAGGTTGTAGAAAGAAGTAAACAAGTTGTTAGGTCAAGCACATATCATATCACGTCTCAAACATCGTTAATAAATTAGTAATTGTTGACACACATTAGAAAAATGTTGGCAGCATCTCAGATCATTGATGTCCGATATCAGATTGAATTACTTTTGTTTGGTGGAGGAGGGTCAGAGGCAGTTTCATGTGGCACTGGACATTGGTTTTTACGTTTCAGACCAATAGTTTTTATATAACTTTCATCTGAGGGGAGGGTGGGGCTGAGGGGGAGTAGGGCGACTGAGAGGGAGGGTGGGGGCTGAGTGGAGGGTGGGGCTGAGGGGGAGTGTGGCGGTTGAGGGGGAGGGTGGGGCTGAGAGGGATGGTGGGGGCTGAGGGGAGGGTGGGGGCTGAGGGGAGGATGGGGGCTGAGGGGAGGATGGGGGCTGAGGGGAGGGTGGGGGCTGAGGCCAGATGAAAGTAACTTTGTTTGATTTCAGACATCAACGTTCTGAGATGACCACTAACTTGACTAACAAATGGTTGTCACTTTAGTATCCACACCAATTTTCCAGTGATTAAATCTTATTTTTTATTTAAGTCTGCAACATATTACTTATAAAACTAAGAAAAATTTGAAGAAGACAACCACTTAAAAATCAATCCTCTGACATAGACAAGAACAGCAGTTGGTAGATCTTACTAAAAAAAAGCAAATTTGTCTAATTCTGCATACATTTATGAATGTGTTGCTTAAAAATTACATGAGGAAAGTGGTAAATATTTACAATATATTACACATTTAAATATAAGAATATGTAATCTTTAATATGATACAGGTGTAAAAACATCAGTACATTTAAGCATGTTTAAATGTTAAAAGTATAGGTGTTAACAAACAGTGGGTCAATCAAAAAGATGTTATCAGGAATACACTGGTACAACGATTTTCAGGGGCAACACAGCGACACCGAAATGCTGACTTTATTAGCACTCATAACATCTTGATTAATAAAAAATAATATGTATTACTCTTCTTGTCTTTCATTGTTTAATATTTTCGGAAATGCACAATCTGGCGATTAATTAAAATATGCTTATACGTATTCTATGCCAGAACAACCAATCCTCACCTTTGAAGGTGTAATATAATGTTTTTTGTCGGATGATTGACTGGACTGTCAAATTTCAGTTTTTGTCCCCATTCTGATAGTAAATTCATTACACAAATAAAGACAAAAATGTTAACCATATAACATAGTTAATTTACATATACCTCAAGATCGATTTTAAAATTAGGATTTGGGCCTTTTCATTTGATAAAAATCCCATGTAGTTGTCATAACTGTTATCCAATGAAAATCGTTGTACATTCCCTGTGAGGTCGGGGAAGGTCAAACAAACATGAGGGAGCAGTTCTTACTTCCTTTGCGGGAAACATGGGAACTTAGGGGACGTTCTTCTGATTCGATGGGAGGGTCGTCTAGGATCTCTGTGATGTGTGTTGCACGCCAGATGGGGATGGGTCTCACTGCAGTCTCCTCCTCTTCCTCCATTCCTTTCCCCTCACCCTGGGGGATAACAACCAAGATTTAGGGTAGTCTTTGTAAATATTTTGGTGTAAATATTATTTATAAATATATAGTTTCTTCTGTAAATGTCTTGTAAATATTTTTGTAAAGCTATTTTTGTAATTAAGTGTTCTTTGTAATAATTTTTTTTTAAATGTCTTGTAAATATTATTGTAAATCTATTTTTGTTGTTAATGTTTTGTAATTCATTATTTTGTAAATGTCTTGTAAATATTTGTGTAAATCTATTTTGGTTGTAAAAGTTTGGAAAACATTGTTGATATTATTGTCAATATTTTTGAAAATACTATTTCCCGAAAATATTGTCAATATTTTTTGTATTTTTGTCAATATATTTAGTAAATATTTGTGTTAATGTTCTAAAAAAGTATTTTACCATAACAACTACACTGATGTGTGCATATTTACAACAGGGAGTAAAGTGGTACCTGATCTCCAGGGATGTAGACCCCATGTTGCTGACACCCGATGTCAAAGACATACTTGCTCTTCCCTTCCATCTGGCAACACAATGATGACATGTCACATTCAAATAGTATATCAAAAGTTCATAACTTCTCTTGTTTTGTAGACAAACCACACCAGTGCATGTTAATTTCACTGAGTCATTAAAATATTTCTGGATGTATAATGTATAATAAACATCCTGTAACACATACATTGGACCCTCACTATTAACCCTCTCGTGATCTGAACGTCCGAATCAACCGACTCCCACTCATGACCAGAACGCCTGAATACGCCCGAATACAGGGGCACATTTAAACTGGTACCGCGAAACAGTGTCATCCAATAACGGCAATTTATTTCGCCAGTTAGCATGTAATAATATTGAAGTTTCACTGGGAAGCGTCAAAAGTTAGAAATGATGGCGATTTCATGGCTAAATCGTGCCAGCCACCACGCGGTTTTGTAGTCGAACACAGCGACACACAATTTCCGGTCCCTCTTTTTATGCCACGCAGTGAATATTTTAATGGTGATTTTCAGCCAATGAGATTAAAGTTTAACATTTGCTGCGGGCATAAACACGGAAGCACCCAGGAATTATTCCAAAACACGCGTCCGCAGGCGATTTCTACGATTAAATGCTAACTTTCGAGGTCTATTTTGTTTTAAAGAAGTATTAATGCGCCGTGCAACGAAGCGGGTGGTGTTTTTTAGCTTTGATGTAATTCTCGACATTGTCATTATGTTGAACTCCAGTAATTCGGACTTTGAGGAGATTTTCGAATCGAGTTTATAACGAACGCTGCCATCAAAGGGAATGTTTGCACTATGGTTACGCATTTTAAATATAACACCGACTTAACAGTTCAGACAGGATGACAGCTATGATCACAAATAACGCCATTTTGTATAAAATCTTGAAAATACATGCACTCTGAAAAACTGAAATTATTTCAGTTTTATTTACTATAGACATTTAATTAGTTTTTCATTCTGTAGCATAGTAATTTATGAACATTTCATATGCAGCATGTAACCGCTAATTATTAATAATAAAAAAAATGAATTGTTGAAAATTATTTAAGTATTTTATTTTTATCAAACTTTGGCAATTCATATTTAGGTAATAAATTGATATATATGTCACATACTTGGCTAGTTACACCAGGAATTAGTTCTTCAGATGTAGTGAAAATGTTATTGAATCGGATCAAAATTATTTATTTATTTGCATTCATGCAACCCGAGTATATCACGATTCACTCATAGCACATTCTCTTGATTTAATAGGATTCAATAACAGGCACATATTTGCATTAATCTGGCCTTGAGAGGTTATGGTCATCCTTAGGATTGGACAAAAGTAACCTTAATAAAGAGGTGATCATAGTAGACAAACTAATTTCCTCTACTTTACTGTTAGGTAATAGTAAATGTTTAGCACCAACTGGTAGCAGGCTGCCTGCAATTGAAACAACAGCCATGGATATGACGCAGACCGGCATTCGTGATTTTCAAACAGCAAAAACACATAAAGGAAACAAAACTCATTTGTAGATTAGATTATTATCTTTAAAAAAACATTCAATTGTGTGGGAGTTTTCAGATAAAGCCCTTTAAAATATTAAGCCCCCAACCCCATGGGTTAAATTTAAAAAAAACTCGAAATGTATAAACCACCTTAAATTTAATGTGTCTCCTAGCATCAACCCCAGGCATGCGGAACCGACAGAGATATATTTGGACAGACAAACAAAAATATAGACCCACACTCCACGGTGTAGTACGTACCACGTCGCCCTTCCACGGCCCCACATATTTGTGGTTTGCATGGATGAGTTCTCCCTGGCCTTCACGTTTCCCATCCTTCCATGTGCCCATATACTTGGAGCCTGTGTCAGCGTACATGTACGTACCCTGGCCATGCCTCACATGGTTCTGCCACTCCCCGTCGTAGTAGTCGCCATTGATGTAGGAATACTTTCCGTTTCCTGACCGTTGATCCTCCACCCATGAACCTGCAACCATAAGCGTTACTGAATTACTTAAAATCTGTTTTCTCCGAGATCCATTTTCCATGTTACCGAGGGGTTGTCTGTTTTTTTAAAATTGTAAAATCGTGTTATAAAGTGTAAACTACAACGGAACCTCACTTTATGGCCACCTCGGTAATGTAGCCACCTCGCAATTAGGGTCACCCTGGAAAAATCTCAAATTATTTCCACATACAGTAAAGTATAGGATTTTAGATCTGCTAATAATGTGGTCACCTAACTTTCAGGTCAGTTTTATCCAGTTCTAAAGGTGATCTTGGTAGACCAGAGGTCACTGGTCTAAGAAAATGTATGAACATAGAAAGACGTGACTGGACCACTGCATCTGGCAACAGATACTTACAACGTCCTACAATTAGCGTATTCAAGTAATATATAGATCTTACCGTCATATTTGGAGCCATCGGGGTAGATGAAGAGACCCTGACCATGTTTCTTATTGTTTACCCATTCACCAATGTAACGGGCCCCATTCTTGAACCTACAACGAAAAGAGTGCAAAGGAAATAAGTACATTGTTGTCAACAGTGTGATGCTAACCAATGTTGTGTAGTAGCAAGTTACAAAAAATAAACAATTTTATCATTAAAGATACCTTTTCAATTGATTTAGACATCAGCGAATTAGGGTAATAAACTGATGTTCATATCTGAAGTATCTGAAGTGCCATTTCACACAAATGTTCATGGTCTCAGTCAAAAAATTTATGTGTAATGATTTCATAAAACTAAGTAATATATTTGTACGACCAGGTACCTATAGTTGTAAAGGAATTGACATGTTGTACTAAACATGACAGCCTTTTTAAAGGAATCTAACTACAGGTGTATACTCGAGCTAGAGTATGTATTATGTGCGTGTGAGGGTATATATGTTAATGTTTACCTCCAAGATGATTTCCATCTCAGGAGCCAAACTTTCAGGGACTAATCTACGAATACGACTCTTAGAATGGAAGAAAAGTTTATTTTATAAAAAGTCACCACTGGTTACATATTCTAGATTGTACATTAGACTGACATAAATCAACTGTTTATAACATCATGCATATTTTCTTTCAATAAGCACTGATCAGTCGAGTACATTTTATGTGATTTATGTTAACACGAAAACCTTTTTAAAATTTATGAAAAAAAATAATTCACAATATTCCAAGAAATCATCTTAGACTGCATATGCACATCTGTAGCACATTTTTCCTAGTAATTATAATTTATTATCACCACACAGCAACAATTTCCCTAAAGACTACGGTGTACTTGGGGATGCACCTACCTGTATGTTCCGTGTCCATGGCGCTTCCCACACTCGTACAGTCCTTCGTATGTATCCCCGTTGGGCAGGGTGGCTTTCCCCTGCCCATGCCGTTCGTCACGTTCATTTCTCTCCCCTTCGTATTCCTAGAATTAGATCAAATGTATGACGTACGAATGATTGCAATGCTTGCAGCAACATCAGGCTGAATATGTTTTAGAATGGTGCTTGTATTTTCTTTAAAAATACTGCATGCATGCACACACACGCCATGTCTAGTTCGGTGAGAGATACTTTGCTGAATTGCATGCAACAATAATATATGACATATGTAGTCACCGGGTAATTGTCCGCCACACTCAAAATTGAGTGCTCTCGAATCTGTAGCCATTATAGTCTCTGTATGACTTCCCAAGGCAGTTACATCAACATCCGTTTTCCATTGGTTATTACCGCCCGGATGCGTAACGCGGTTAGCAATGTTTTCGCGGGGCAGTGTGTTTTCTTACACAAACTGAATTTATTTGCATTACATGATACTGTGTGGTGGGGGGAGCCATTATTTCACAATAGCCTGGTGTGGTTGTTTCCCCCCACCTTTGCCAATGTCTAGTATATTAATTATCTAAGCTAACAGAAATGATTAGATCGATTGGATTATGTATTCATGTATTTTATTTTGGCTTTTTGCTAACAAATATACATATATCATTATGTGATCCCCCCACCTTTGCTGTTGAGGTTGTATTATGGATTATAATTATATAGGCTAATTCACATCATTTACACATTGTATATATATATGTATTGTATGAATTAGCTAAAAATGTGTTGGCTGAATACAAAGCTCTTTTACAAACTCATACCTGCCTTGTTACTTAACAGCAAAACTAGTCACGATTCCTAGTCATAACTCCATTACATTACCAAGGAGCCTTGTCCCATATAAATATAATTATGTGATGCTAAGCCTAAACCCAACATGTCACTGGTTGAGTGATTTGTTTCTTCCAGTTGTTTCCATTTTATTAACCTGCTTTGTTATATAGTTACCGGGTCGTTGTTCGACCCACACTAAAATCTGCCACTTTGAATCTCATGAGATCTATAGCCGTTGATCTCTGTGTATGAGTCTACATGACTATAGTATATATATAGGACATATGCGATATGAGAATTGAGCGTGCCTTCTCAAGGCAATTAAGTCGCGTGCATAAACATATCTTTTTTATTGGTTATAACCGCTAGCACAGTAAACGCTGTTTCCAAACTTTCTGTGTGGCGCTATGTTTTCGTACGGAAACTAGTATAAGTATTTCACTAAAACCAACTTTTCTGACAATTTCTTTGCATAACATGACATAAATAAGTGACAAGGAGTTACAATCTGGATATCTCTCGCAAATATTTCTTCAGATTTTTTATGAAAACGACATGTTTATATTATTGGCACGATCGTCGACAAGACCATGTTATATATTATATTTCCACGTCTTCAAGACCATGTCATCTCTGACTCCCGAGACCGAATCTTCTGCCGTTCTGGATAGCCATGTGAAAACGTTTACATGTTGTATATGAAAATACTCAGTTACGTTACGTTCTACTTACGCCTAAAGAATTTCCAGTTTCTTCTTCTCCAAACTCATCTGATCCTACATCGGACATTTTCTCTCTCAACTATTCTGAAACACGACACAACAGAAGCGTGGAAACGGACGATTTCGAGCAATAACACTCCCGCTTAGTACCGTCACAACAGTTGCTAAGGAGAACGCGATTTGGCGAGACTTCAATACTAAATTTAGTTAGTTTCCGGCACTACACCAGGCGTCGCCACTGCACTCGTCTTTGTCAAAGACTATCAAAGTTCTGTCGGAAGTAATTTCTGGGCAGTTTGTTACTTCTTAACAGCAAGATGCTCACAAGGATGATATAATGAACTGTTTTAGTTATGTTGTATAAATAATGCAGTTAAATTTATAATGCCAATGTACAAGAAATTCACTCGTTTTTATGTGGATACATAAAGGTGCCGCCACTTGTCTTTATCTAGTTTATGGTTACCTTCAGACGTGGTTTTAGATTACAATTAAATTAATTCAATAATAATTGTCACAGAGTCAATACAATATGCGATATTTAATTAAATCCTTAAATAAAGTTTACCTTAAATTAATTATGACAGCAGCTGAGGGTATTATTACGATTATTGTTTTTCGTAATGACTGCTGCATTTTAATATTACATTTTTTATAAGAGGTAATTTATCATAGCTATATCCCTGCTAAATAATTACTATGGTTTACTATAATAAAATCTTACTATAGTAAACTACAATGTTTTTGCGGAATATTTACTACGCTTTACTATAGTCAACACTCAACACTACATTTTACCACAACTTACTATATCATGTTTTACTATAGTTTACTACAGTGAATACCGCATTTTATTATGATTTACTACAGTGAATATCACATTTTACCATGGTTTACTACAGTGAATACCACATTTTACCATAGTTTACTATGGAAAATATCACATTTTACTGTGGTTTACGATAGTGAACACCTCATTTTATTCTGATTTACTAAAACCAACTGCCACCAATGAATACCACATTTGAGCACAATTTACTATGGTAACTATCACATTTTATTATGATTTATTATAGTGAATACCACATTTTACCATAGTAAATACCAGTAAATAGTACATTTTACCACAATATACTATTGTGAATATAACATTTTACTATGGTTAACTACAGTGAATATAACATTTTACTATAGTTTACTATGGTGAATATAACATTATACTATGGTATATCACAGTGAATACTATGCAAACAGGGTCTATGTATGTCATAAAACTGAAAGAATCAATGTAAGCAATGCATTTAGTATAATGAAATACTTTATTAACTATGTATACATATGTTTACACGTTGACACTTCATGAATCACTTAAAATTGGCAGTGATATTGTCTGCTTCTTTGTAATTATACCAGTATTCCCGTATTGTGCCCATGAAGTGGCAAACCTCTCACTCCTGGAATTTTTGTTGCTCTGCACCTGTGTAATAAAACACAAACAGATTTATGTCTGAAAATGACAGTCTGCATATCAGGGTTTGCCAGCATACATGAGTGACCATACTTACTTAACCAGTGGATGATAATTAACTGGCTGCTAGTTATTAAAGTGGCAGTAATTAAGGGAATCACCTAATTACTGATATTCCCTAATTAAGCAGCCCTTAGAGAGGACCACCAATTGAAATAGTACAGTTGCCTGCTCCATCCTTGGAAGTTAGAAAGTCTTGATAAGCTGTAGCTAGTACTATAGAAAGGTGTGCACTCTGCAGACCAGGTATCTTTTCCCCTTGTGTTTTATATACTGTAAACATAACAGTCGGTATGCTGTAATTTAATATAACAGCAATCAAGTTTTTTTAAAGTAAATTACTAGCAACATTGAAGAAGTGTGATTATTATATATGTACAAAATGTGTTGTACATAACATGTGTGGTCCATCAATCTGTAATCTGGATGTACCTGGCTGTGCACAAGATGTTGACTATTGTATATAATATTTTTATTATATGTGCACAGTGGCAATCCCTGTTTTAATAAATTTGATTGCCCAATACCAACCTACCTAATAGTTGGTGTGAAATTCAGTACAAACAGAGAAAGGGCTGCATGAACATAACACAGATACACCGGGAATAGGGGGGGGGGGGGGGGGTACCGTGTAGAGTAGTACACGGAATGAGAATTAACTGATAAGGGCTGGCTTGAGTGGCTTCTAAGATTCTGACAGTAAGCAGCCACAAGGGAGGGCTATTGTATAAGAGAGATTCCTACTTTTAATATTTTAATTAACTACTTTTAGTTTGGACTACATCCTTTGGAAGTCCTGACAGTGAAGATAACACAACTGCATAGTATAATTGTATTAAATGGAACAGTCTTAAAAGTAAGCTAAGCTGTTAACTTGTCAACTTTGTGGGAAGTATAAAGCCCAATGTCATAATGATAATACTTTACAATTATTATTAATTATGCATCTACATGTCCATGTGTGGGCATCTTTACCCTTGGGAACCATGCTATACTTGTATGTGATTTACATATAGGCCTAATGTTTATAAACTAAACAAATATTGGGTATGTTTTTTTTAAATTATTAATAACAACATTTGAACAAATCACAATCGTACAGTGGATATATATACATACATACATATATAAGTTATCCTGGTAGCTAGGGTAAAATTGTAATTGTGCAATGCTGATAATGCATGTTTGAGGTAGGCAGTAGTTTTAAATCAATATGCACCACCTAATATTTTCTTCCAATTTCTTTGTCAATATTACTGATAATATCATATGGAAATTTCATATGAGTATCTAGCAGTGTTTCATTACTAGGCAATTTGAAAGGCATTAAACAAAAACACTGGTATGTAATTGATCGTAAGTTACTATGAATGTATGATAATTTACTATAATGTGATAATGTGGATTTACTATGGGCCATATCAAACAGTAAAAACATGGTAAAATTAAGTATAATATGATTTACTCTAATTTACTATGGTTTTGTTATGGTTTACCATGCTTACTATGAATTTACCAGAGTGTATCGTGGCAAATGTATGCTAAAATGTAGTATATTATGGTTTACTGTAACTTACTATGGTTTTACTACAGTTTATCATGGTTTACAATGTCTTCATATGGATTTACTATGGTGAAAGCATAGTAAAATGTAATATACTATAATTTACTATAACTTACCATGATTTACTATGGATTTATTATGGTTTACCATAGTAAACTGTAGTACATTTTTAGCAGGGATGATACAATGCATATAATTATTAAAGCATTGCATTCATATTTGAATAACGGTTCTGTCGACATTTATTATATAATCAGCAATAAATTGTCCAGTAGCAACGTATATCCATATCTCCTTGTCTGTTATTTGTAGAGTAGCAAAAATATCTGTCCTCCAAACAGTTGGTTCAGAACTGCTGCACCTTTTGCATTCGGACGAAACCGACCACTCATGAATAGATATCCCATTCCCAACAAAACTTGCCCACAAATCTGTGAAACCAACTCCCTCCCCCTCACATACCTTCTGTACACAATTTTGATAGCCACCCTTCTACAGTTCTTGTAGTAATACAATGTTACCTGTCATCCATTAACAGCAACAATCCGATAACACGATCTGCCCAACCCATGCCTCTTTAACTGTGTTGACCACAGCGACTGACCAGTCTCCTATACTTAATATTGGTCACTATCCAACATGGTCTGCCTCTCTCCATTCACACTATCGTCGCCTCTCTTCATCTCTCCATCTCACTCTCTGTCTCTCTCTCTCTCTCACCCCCTCTCTGTTCCTCTCTATGTCCTCTTTCATTATAAAAAAAAAACAAAGAAAGAAGAATAACAATTAAATACATGTGTTGAACTTCAGTAATTTGTAAGTTATTAGAAATGTTAATGAAATACCACATGATGGACTTTCTTATCACCCAGCAAACACAACATTTTATAGCATTTCAGAAAGGTCATATCAATGGCAAAGGTTAGTTAAATAAAATTATCTAGGTAAGACTTTATGCAAAATGTAAAATATTTCAACAGCAACTCATAATCATTTTCAAACACATTTAATGTCAACAAGACACATATAAATACATCACAGGTGTCTCCAATGTAGTAGAACATTTTCATTTGGCGGATTTTATACCTAGTAATCCATGCCCATTTTAAATATATGAACATTCGGCCTTCTTTCTCCAAGACACATTTTGACCACAGTGTGCAAATCATGCCAAGCAAGCGCATTGTTGACATGTTGTTTTGTGATGATTCAACAATACTTGATGAAATGGCAAAAAAACATAGTTCATCACAAATTGTGGTGTATTCATGTCTGTGTCGGTGATGATAGCACTTGCACACTTGCACACTTACAAACTTCATCCAAGAAAACTACTTTCTACAACAATAACCTATCTAGCTTAACTTCCAAGTCGGATACAGTGAAACATGGATATGGCAGATAAAACTGGGGGGGGGGGGATAATAGGTACATTTCTGAAGAGTTTATTATAAAGTAGTATTGTACCGGGTAGTCCTAATTAAAAAATTATAACTTGAAATGTGTGTGTTTCAGCATAGCTGTACATTATATCCAGGTGTCTGCAATAGCAGGTTCCACTGTATCACCACATTTATATTACCATGGCGACTTCCTGTTTGGTCATGTTAGTTCTGTGCCAATGAACAGCAGCTGTCTAGATATTCTGCGCATCGGAAAAACCCAATCAAACCATGTATCGTAAATCGCAAACACAACAATGTTTCCCAGGCCAGATGCCAACTTAATTTTCTAAAAGTCAAACAACGCTGTCAAAGTAGAAGTGTAAATAGAAGCACAAATAATTAAAACGCGACATCAAACACACAATATATACAAACAAAGACATATGTTTCTTATAATAATTGAAAACTTAACAACCCATCTCCCCTCATGGTTGGTCACAACAAACCGGTTCAAACTGGTTCTCGCATAATGTAATTACTGATGATATTTACCATCATAACACTGCCCTGCTTAGGTATATATCATCCACTAATATTGTTTACTGAACTTGTTATGATGTATATCACCAGTGTTTCTTGTCGATTATAATCTTGCATTGCTTGTGAATATAAATCAGTCATTTATTTCAGTTCCTGTAGTGGACATACATTAGAAATGACCCCAACAAGACTGGAAGGTGTCAGCTGAAGAAACCAGGGTGCTATAGCGACATTATACTGTGGGGAGGGTAGATCGCATGTGAGGACTGTGGGGTATGGGAGGCTGTGCAGGGGGTAGGATGTGGCCGCCCTTTCGCGAGAGCAGTAAGATTTCATCCTTGAGAGCTTCGACTTCCTGCGCCTGCAGCTGAACCAGCTGAATAAGACGTTTCCGTTCGATCAACTCTGTTTTGCGTGGGCCGCTGTATTCAGAGCCCTGGAAGAGAAACAACAGGACATGAGTGCAATGCAAGGGCACATTGTTGACCTAGCCATCATGTGACCTGTTGCCTAGCAACAATGTTATGCATAAAAATGGATGCCAAAAATATGTGGAGCATTCAGACATTGTGTTGTACATTTTGATAAATTCTGATTCCAAATGTTTTCCTATGATAAAAACATCAGTTCAAGTGAGAACTGCACGCGGGAAAGGTTGATTTATGGGCTTTGAATTAGTGCCAAAGTGCAGTAATTTTCCATATATTGCCTAAATTTATGTAATTATTATGTACTAAACACCTGATGGGGTTTAAGGGCAAAATGCCAAAAACACCAATTCAGATGACATTTTGACTGAACGAAATGTCAGATTTGAAATGTACAAAAAAGATTGTGGCCTTTGTTATCGGTCACTGTCATTTTGATTCTTATGATATTCTAATATCATGTACAAGTTTTCAATTAAGCTCTGCGGGTGAGGCACATAAGTGAATTTATATCAACAACAAAAAACGATACACTGTATTTTGCCCTGAAATTTGTGTAAGTGTAAACCAGCCATTAGACTGATTCGCAAACTTAGGAGGTTCAACTCAGCTAAATGACTGAATCCTACCAAGGCTTTCTGTCTGGCATTCAGGTCTTTCTCATACGACTTCTTCTCGACAATCAACATGTTCATCTGGTCGAGTTTATCTGTATTTTCTTGGATCAGTCGTGTAATCTCATCCTTTGCATCTTCTATGTACGTCTGAAGCAATAAACATAACGTCAGTGCACATTTGCAAGAGTAAAGGTAGGTCTTTAATAAAGCCTTTTGCAACTTTGCAAATAAAACACAACATTTATTAGCGAGTGCCTAACTAAAAAATATTTGAATTCCATTGTTGCCACTTAGACATGGACCCAAAGCAAACAATTTATTTCACAATTCAAGATCTAACACTAAGTGGGAGCATATTCCAAAGTGTGTACTCATTAAAGGAAATAAAAATAAGGCATTAGCTAAAATCCTTTTCCATGTGTACACAAAGTTTAACATTGTATGTAACATTTGACAACATTAAACAAATACAGAAAAATACATTTGTAGCATAAATTCGATTTTAAGCCCGTCTGTGAAGCGATTCCCGCGGAAAATAAAAATTTAATGAGCTAGACAATCACGTGGTATCATGACGTCACTTATGACACACACTGGCATCAGGCCGACCCTTTCCATGCATTCAGAGCATGTTTACAAGGATAGCTTTTGGGTCAAAACGAGCATCAGAATGAGTTATTGTGCAATATTCTGACGTAATAGAAACACTAGTCATCATAGAGGAACAAACATTTATCTTACGGTTCCACATGAATTCAAAACAACGAATGCGAATGTGCCTACAAGTCGACTAGGTTTCGCCAAGCTTGGGCTCGTTTTCAGAATAATTATATCGAATGCAACCAACGGGAGATAATCTACACCAATAAACATACATAGCAAACAGATATTGTATCCAGCTACAGAAAGTAACGTGTATAATCTCATAATATCACTAGAATATCGATATATTTCCTTAAATAATTTATAACAACTTAAATCAGTCAGAGAGTTTCCAGTGGTCCCGCTAGCTCAGTGGGTAGGCGCGTTGGTTACTTGTTTATTTTATAAGGCCGTCCCGCCCAGGTCAGAGTCCAATAGCCGGGAGGCGTGCCGGCCTTCCCGCGCTTTAGCGTAGTGATACAGTAAAAATTAGTCCGACCATTCAGGACATAAAAGGCCACTGCACCTCCAGCAGCTGCCACATTTGAAATTCCTCGTGTTCAGTTGTTTATCGAATATCGTATCAGTTTTGACTCCACCTCCCTCCCCTCCTGCCATAAGACTAGTTATAAGTATGTATGGGATTTTCACAACACGCACATGCGATAATTTTTGCTTTGCTCACGCTTTTCCCTGTTTCTAAATGGTACACGAGGTTTTGCCTTAAGGCTTTTTCCTCCTTCAAGTGTATGCAGGGTTTTTAGGGCGGTAATTAAAGTAGGATTAATAAACGGTGTGGCGGAATGGCCCCACCTCTCTCTAGGATGTGGTAATAGTTAGTAGTTTTAATCGTCTAAATGTCTGGGAGGCGTCTTTTTAATAGTTCTGGTGTATTACCATAATTTAAATATGGTATTCTATAATGTGGGCCTTGTTTTTAGAATGTATAGGTAAAATAAATGGGGCAATGTTTAAGACCTCAAATGGCCCACATTTGATTGTATTGTGTTTTAGCTAATAACTCCAATTATCGGGTGAATAATAAATAAATGTCAGAAGGTTATTCTGGCCACATTTCTTCCATATCTGGTGTTGTCTTGTTGCATTGCGTAAAGGGATTTATGCGATTACATTGCATAACAATTATTTACAAACAGTGCAACATATTAGACATTAAAAGCAAGCTTAAAATACAGTGAAACCTCACTATTAAGGTCACCCTCGGGACTGGGGAAAAGTGACCCGAATAGCGAGGTGACCGTATTGGCGAGACTAATTTCCTGCACTTTACCATTGCAGAAATAATTTGTGACTATTCTAGGGTGACCTTAATTGCAAGGTGGCTGTATTACAGAGGTGACTGTACAGCGAGGTTTAACTGTAATGCGCTTTACTCACGTCCCACTTTGCGGTCTCGTGAGCGCATTGCAACTCGAGCAGCCGCAGTTTCTCCTTGAGTTCCTCCAACTGACGATTGACGGTGACAGTCTCAAGGATCTCAAGGTCAACGATGCGACCAAACTTCTGCATCATCATCTTGTCGCACTGTTCCTGCATCTGTTTGATTTGAGCCTCGAAGCGATGTCTGTCTTTGATCAGTTGGACATGTTTCTTCTTTGCTTCCCTGCAGCAGACGTGGCTCATTAACATCGCCACACTATTTCATAATTGACTTATCCATCATGTTGTCTAGCAACAAGGTTAATCTATACATCAAAAATGGATGCTGAACATGTGGAGTGCTGGGATGTTACTTTGCATATTTTGCCTAGATGCACTAGATCTATGTGCACCAAGCTGAGATGCACCAGGCCTAGATGCACCAGGTCTATGTGCAAAAAGCTGAGATGCACCAGGCCTAGCTGCACTAGATCTATGTGCACTAAGCTGAGATGCACCAGGCCTAGATGCTCTAGATCTATGTGCACCAAGCTGAGATGCACCAGGACTAGATGCTCTAGATCTATGTGCACCAAGGTGAGATTCACCAGGCCTTGATGCACTAGATCTATGTGCACAAAGCTGAGATGCACCAGCCCTAGATGCACTAGGTCTATGTGCACAAAGCTGAGATGCACCAGGCCTAGATGCTCTAGATCTATGTGCACCAAGGTGAGATGCACCAGGCCTAGATGCACTAGATCTATGTGCACTAAGCTGAGATGCACCAGGCCTAGATGCTCTAGATCTATGTGCACCAAGGTGAGATGCACCAGGCATGGATGCACTAGATCTATGTGCACAAAGCTGAGATGCACCAGGCCTAGATGCACTAAGCTGAGATGCACCAGGCCTAGGTGCTCTAGATCTATGTGCACCAAGGTGAGATGCACGAGGCCTAGATGCTCTAGATCTATGTGCACCAAGCTGAGATGCACCAGGCCTAGATGCTCTAGATCTATGTGCACCAAGCTGAGATGCCCCAGGCCTAGATGCTCTAGATCTATGTGCACCAAACTGAAATGCACCAGGCCTAGATGCTCTAGATCTATGTGCACCAAGCTGAGATGCACCAGGCCTAGATGCTCTAGATCTATGTGCACCAAGCTGAGATGCACCAGGCCTAGATGCTCTAGATCTATGTGCACCAAGGTGAGATTCACCAGGCCTAGATGCACTAGATCTATGTGCACAAAGCTGAGATGCACCAGGCCTAGATGCTCTAGATCTATGTGCACCAAGGTGAGATTCACCAGGCCTAGATGCACTAGATCTATGTGCACAAAGCTGAGATGCACACTAGATCTATGTGCACAAAGCTGAGATGCACCAGGCCTAGATGCTCTAGATCTATGTGCACCAAGCTGAGATGCACCAGGCCTAGTTGCTCTAGATCTATGTGCACCAAGCTGAGATGCACCAGGCCTAGATGCTCTAGATCTATGTGCACCAAGGTGAGATTCACCAGGCCTAGATGCACTAGATCTATGTGCACAAAGCTGAGATGCACCAGCCCTAGATGCACTAGATCTATGTGTACAAAGCTGAGATGCACCAGGCCTAGATGGTTTAGATCTATGTGCACCAAGCTGAGATGCACCAGGCCTAGATGCTCTAGATCTATGTGCACCAAGCTGAGATGCACCAGGCCTAGATGCTCTAGATCTATGTGCACCAAGGTGAGATTCACCAGGCCTAGATGCACTTGATCTATGTGCACAAAGCTGAGATGCACCAGCCGTAGATGCACTAGATCTATGTGCACAAAGCTGAGATGCACCAGGCCTAGATGCTCTAGATCTATGTGCACCAAGGTGAGATGCACCAGGCCTGGATGCACTAGATCTATGTGCACAAAGCTGAGATGCACCAGGCCTAGATGCACTAGATCTACGTGCACTAAGCTGAGATGCACCAGGCCTAGATGCTCTTGATCTATGTGCACCAAGCTGAGATGCACCAGGCCTAGATGTTCTAGATCTATGTGCACCAAGCTGCGATGCACCAGGCATAAATGCTCTAGATCTATGTGCACCAGACTGATTGTTGCACTACTATTTATTTATTTTTAAACCTGTATTTTTATAAAGTAAAGTAAAATAAAGAGAAGTTCTTATATAGCGCATTAACCAGTCTTCGGGACTGCTCAAAGTGCTGTTCAATCGAACACTACATCTTGACTTCTCTGGGAAGTATTTTATTGTTATATTATATTACTCATTATCAATAATTATTTAATTGCATTAAATGACCTTAATGCACATACATTCCTTTAGCTACAACTTATGCGTGAATGCCTTACTATTATTACACCTCACTTGAGAATGGCCAAAGCAGCCAGATTTATGAGGCAGAGAAATGGTGTGTTATGATGACTCACTTCTTCTGTTCCTTCTGCAGTCCTTTCTCTTGTTCCAGTTCCTTGATGCGATGGGCTAGCTTGATGACGTTGTGTGACTCAAAGACAAGACAGGGTGTAAGATCAGGTGCAATCGAAGCGTTAGTGATGTGTAGAATCTGGTGCAACTTCAATATCACGATGACATCAAGCTCGTTCAACTTGCGTTGTTTCTCCAGCTGAAAACATTTACAACATTTGAGTCTCCAGAATACAGTTTGGTGGGTCATGTTCATTGCTGTCAAAGTTCAATAGCTTTCAGGTGGTTTTTTGGTCCTACTTTTTGGATGAAATGTCTGACTTTTTGGTAATTCTCAAAAACAAATAATTTGTATTATATACATTGTAATTTGCACATGAGGCCATTCTGAGAACATGCTATTTTGGGTCTCTGGCGACTTCAATTTTTTTTATATGTGCATTTATCATAAACGAGAATGACACATAAAATAACGATCCACAAAAATACAAGTTAAAAATGAAGAAAGTCAAAAGCAGAATGGAGGAAGATGTGTCTTGTTTGTCATAAGCAGAAGTTGACACCTCACAGGCTGGAGTGGTCCAAACAGTCTTTCCTGGCTATTCAATTTACATTTGTTGGAGAGAGATCACAACCTCTCCACCAGGCTCTTAGCCAGAGCCCAGCTGTCCCATTATTGGAATGGATTTTTGGAAAATTGCAACATTTTTTTTCTTTTTCAAATAACAGATGTTTTGGTCTTTGGATAACAGGATTATTTTTCAGATATCTTGATCTTGTGTTGGACCATAACGTGGTTTTATTTTCTCAATAATGAGGTCATGGGCCACGTGCTATGAAAATGAGGGCAGGAGTGAGTTTGAAGTTTGAATATTTTGACAGTCCTCAATGGGAGTGCAGTTGGAGGTTTAGGAGAGTCTCCAGGGGGTGCAGTTGGAGGTTTAGGAGAGTCTCCAGGGGGTGCAGTTGGAGGTTTTTGGAGAGTCTCCAGGGGGTGCAGTTGGAGGTTTAGGAGAGTCTCCAGGGGGTGCAGTTGGAGGTTTTTGGAGAGTCTCCAGGAGGTGCAGTTGGAGGTTTTTGGAGAGTCTCCAGGGGGTGCAGTTGGAGGTTTTTGGAGAGTCTCCAGGAGGTGCAGTTGGAGGTTTTTGGAGAGTCTCCAGGGGGTGCAGTTGGAGGTTTTTGGAGAGACTCCAGGAGGTGCAGTTGGAGGTTTTTGGAGAGTCTCCAGGGGGTGCAGTTGGAGGTTTTTGGAAAGTCTCCAGGGGGTGCAGTTGGAGGTTTTTGGAGAGTATCCAGGGGGTGCAGTTGGAGGTTTTTGGAGAGTCTCCAGGGGGTGCAGTTGGAGGTTTTTGGAGACTCTCCAGGGGGTGCAGTTGGAAGTTTCTGGAGAGTGCAGGGGGTGCAGTTGGAGGTTTTTGGAGAGTCTCCAGGGGGTGCAGTTGGAGGTTTTTGGAGAGTCTGCAGGGGGTGTAGTTGGCGGTTTTCAGTCCCCTTAATATTCACCACATGCCAATAACCAATACTTATGTAACAGGTTTTTTATTAGCATAATGGGTAATGAATAAGTAAACTTGAACATTTCTCAATCCTGGCTAAAAGTCTGCTCTCCACAACCAAAAGAACAACAACATTCACTCTGCAAGACAGTAGGTACAAACAGGACATGCCATAAATTATATATATGCGACCAAGCAAATCCTAGATAATCCCAGAACGTATCCTCACCTGAAACGCTTCTAGTTCATCCTCGGCCATTTTCAATGAACTAACAATGACCTTGGCCTTCTTCTGGAGCATGTCTAGTTCCTTATTGAGAAGATCCTTCAATCGTTTCTCCTCACTCAAAGACTCTTCAATGTCGAGCCGTTTCTCTCGCATCTTACAAGCCTCATCGTAGATAACCGCCTCACAACCGGGGGGACACACATCAAGGTCAAGGCCACCTGATTCCGAGTCCGACTCCTCTTCACTTTCCGAATAATCAGAATCGTCATCGCTGTCCTCGTCGCTTTCGTCGTCTGAGTCTGTGTTCAATGGACCGTGATAATTCAACGACTTCATTCCGGAATAATTCATCCATATAAAATAATATTATGTTTGAATAAGAATGCAACTTTGTGTACAAAATGTCATCTATATATAAAATGGTGGTTAAATATGAAATGTATTTGCATTTGTCTTGGTATAATTTCAAGATATTTGTCTAAATATTATAATTAAAATAAATTCACTAAAGGTTGATGAAATGTAAAGAAATATTTTTGTTTATTCAGATCAAAACAACAGCATTGGTACAAGAAAGTTCTACAAGCATTTTATTGTAAATAAAACGTCACATCTCCCTTCTCTAATTTCAAGCAATGTAAAGTAAAATAATAAACTGGCCTTAGTTGAAGATTCTCACTTACAAATGGTGTGTTAATACACTATGGTTGTCTTAACTGCATGGTTACCTTCATTGTCACTCGACTTTTTCTTGCTGCGTTTAATGCGTTTCTTGAAGACTTTCATCAGGTACTCTGCGAACTTGTTGTTGTCACCGAGCGATGCGACAAAGTTGGCATGCAACGTCTTCTCTTTCTCGAGCAGTTTGTCAATATCCTTCTTCTTGAATTCCAACTTTGTCTGCACGTCCTCAATCTGTAACAAGGTCAAATGAGTGTATGTAGTTAGTATTGTTGACATTAATTGACATTCTTGTATACTTTCAGATACAAAGCCTGACTTGACTGTACAAATGTATTTTAATGGTTGGGTGTCTGTTCCCTGACCAGGAATCAGCAAGGCTGGTAATAACTGGAAGTTCATTGAATTGGGCATCTTGAATGTGGGAAAATTGTGACCCTGCTAAACCAACCCGCATCCTTTACGTGCTAATATAAATGCTTATAATCTTAACATTTATTTACATTTTGCGGAAAAAAATTCAAGTTGTGAGCACTGTTTTGGGCTTACCAAACACAATTTAGCAGTACATCTTATTTAAGTATTTTTACATTTTTTTGTGGAGTTATGTACAATTACTACAAATAAAAAAATTAACAAAACAAGTATATAAAATGGTTTGCTAAAACACAATTGGGCAGTTATAATAGATACAGTTTATACTGGGTAACATTATTTTATGTTTGAACTTCCCTTTAATTAACTATGAAAACACACTTTGGTTCAAAAAACGATACACTGCGAGTTTGAGGGTCAGATTATTAACGATTAAACTTCAAGTAGACGTAATAAATATGTTAATGAGGAAAGTTTACTTGACACTCACACTAAGTTTCTACATAATTAAGTTGTGTATTGTAGTAATGAGAGTGTAAATAATTACAAGAATTGTTCTTCAATTTACTCCTTTTCCAATAGCAACTAATAAAACATATATTATAATAATATTATATTATTATTATTTTTATATTATTCTTTACTATTATTGGGTGTTGTGTGTATTAGAAACTTAATTTTTTATTACTATTACTGTTTTTGTTTGTATTGAAAATAAATGTTGTCTTATCATTATATCTAATCTCAACAACACTGTACTTGAGGTAGAACTGAAGCACTACTGACCTTTTCCAACATCTCCAGATTCTCATTCCTCTTTTCCTCCACTTTCTCTTCCATCTCGTTCTCAAACTTCTCAAACTCCTTCAGCAGTTGAAGTTCCTCAAACAGCGTCACCTCCCTGACAACACAACAGACAGTGTCACCTCCCTGACAACACAACAGACAGCGTCACCTCCCTGACAACACAACAGACAGCGTCACCTCCCTGACAACACAACAGACAGCGTCACCACCCTTACAACACAACAGACAGTGTCACCTCCCTGACAACACAACAGACAGTGTCATCTCCCTGACAACACAACAGACAGCGTCACCACCCTTACAACACAACAGACAGTGTCACCTCCCAGACAACACAACAGACAGTGTCACCTGCCTGACAACATAACAGACAGCGTCACCTCCCTGACAACACAACAGACAGCGTCACCACCCTTACAACACAACAGACAGTGTCACCTCCCTGACAACACAACAGACAGCGTCACCTCCCTGACAACACAACAGACAGTGTCACCTCCCTGACAACACAACAGACAGCGTCACCTCCCTGACAACACAACAGACAGCGTCACCTCCCTGACAACATAACAGACAGTGTCATCTCCCTGACAACATAACATACAGTGTCACCTCCCTGACAACACAACAGACAGCATCATCTCCCTGACAACATAACAGACAGTGTCACCTCCCTGACAACACAACAGACAGCGTTACCTCCCTGACAACACAACAGACAGTGTCACCTCCCTAACAACATGACAGACAGTGTCACCACCCTTACAACACAACAGACAATGTCACCTTCCTGACAACACAACAGACAGCGTCACCTCCCTGACAACACAACAGACAGTGTCACCTCCCTGACAACACAACAGACAGCGTCACCTCCCTGACAACACAATAGACAGCGTCACCATCCTTACAACACAACAGACAGTGTCACCTCCCTGACAACATAACAGACAGCGTCACCTCCCTGACAACACAACAGACAGCGTCACCACCCTTACAACACAACAGACAGTGTCACCTCCCTGACAACACAACAGACAGCGTCACCTCATTGACAACACAACAGACAGCGTCATCTCCCTGACAACACAACAGACAGCGTCAACTCCCTGACAACACAACAGACAGCATCACCTCCCTGACAACATAACAGACAGCTTCACCTCCCTGACAACATAACAGACAGCTTCACCTCCCTGACAACATGACAGACAGTGTCACCATCCTGACAACATAACAGACAGTGTCACCACCCTGACAACATGACAGACAGTGTCACCACCCTGACAACATGGCAGACAGTGTCACCACCATGACAACACGACAGACAGTATCTCCTCCATGACAACATGACAGACAGTGTCACCACCCTGACAACATGACAGATAGTGTCACCACCCTGACCACACGACAGACAGTGTCACCACCCTAACAACACGACAGACAGTGTCACCACCCTGACAACACGACAGACAGCGTCACCTCCTTGACAACACAACAGACAGCGTCACCTCATTGACAACACAACAGACAGCATCATCTCCCTGACAACACAACAGACAGCGTCACCTCCCTGACAACATAACAGACAGCTTCACCTCCCTGACAACATGACAGACAGTGTCATCACCCTGACAACATGACAGACAGTGTCACCACCCTGACAACATGACAGCCAGTGTCACCACCCTGACAACATGGCAGACAGTGTCACCACCCTGACAACACGATAGACAGTACCTCCTCCATGACAACATGACAGACAGTGTCACCACCCTGACAACATGACAGACAGTGTCACCACCCTGACAACATGACAGACAGTGTCACCACCGTGACAACACGACAGACAGTGTCACCACCCTGACAACACGACAGACAGTCTCACCTCCCTGACAACACAACAGACAGTGTCACCACCCTGACAACACGACAGACAGTGTCATCACCCTGACAACACGACAGACAATGTCACCACCCTGACAACACGACAGACAGTATCACCTCTCTGACATGACATGTCTAATGGAACTACCGATTCTAGTTCCAGATTTGGAACCATCACAGCTCTAGTTATCAGTAACACATTTTTGATAATTTAACTTCAATTATACCAAAGTTCGCATAGATTTCATGAACTCTTGCACAATAAACATTACATCAAATCAAAGGAAACAACTGAAACGCAGATTGCAACACATACTTGAGGTCAGCGTTCTTCATACCGACATCCATTTTGAACTTGTCGTGACGCAGACAACGTAACTCGGCATCAAAGTTGTTGATCTGCTCGGTTATGTTCTGTAGAATTTGATCTCTCTCGTAGATGTGCCTAAACATATTTCAAGAATTTATAATGCCTCTTTCTATGTTTTTATTTCTCCTAAGTCTGTCTGTAATAGCCTCCAATTTTTGTAAAATCGATACAGCAAAAACATTCCGATTATAGGCAACTCTATTGCCAATATAACGGGCGCTGGTTCATTTACCGCATTCCAGACACACAATTCCGTGAACTGCCTGTTTGTAATTACACCTTCACTGACTGCAGATAAGGGAATGGACAAAACACACAGCATCGTTACGTAAACACCATAAAGCACTCGCAGATACCGTATTGTTCCCTTTAGATGCACACTGCCTTTTTACAGAAGTGAAACCATGCACAAAAACATTTTCATGTGTGAATGTGCACTATAATAATGCCAAATACGCCCGCCCACACCTCACCGCTTGCGCCACTTATGTCTTAAGTTAAATTAATAGGCGTGCACCCAAGCCCTTGCACTCGCACACTGCACGTCTATTGGGGATAATACGGTACTCGCTGTTTGTTCAAAACAACAAAGGTAGGAGAGAATGTGAAGTTAACATCCATCAATAGGCCCTAGTCGTGATAGTGTAGAATTGTCAAATAATATTCGTATTGCTATGCTGTTGGCATGAGGATAGACATAAGCATTACTGTGTCTGCGTCTACTTCATGCTACCAAGCCGTTTTCCTTAAGTTTTTGTTGCACGCATCACTTGTTGTTCCTGCAATTGTTAGAATACATTTTACACATTACACTTACATTATATTTTACTTTCCGAACAACTGAATTACCCCATAAAAGGTGACAATCTTGACATATGGGTATATGGGGTACACAGATCGTACATCCTATTCTAGTGATCGCAGATCAATCCCTGAAAGTTTGGCGCTCGAGGTTCAAGCCGTCTAAGTGGAAAACGTTAACCTAGCCGCGTACATACGATAGCTCGATTATAAGTAGATGAGTACGTGAGCTGCCTACTTAGTTCGCTCCTGCTGTTGCAATCTGATCTCGAGCTGTGAGTGAATGTCTTCCTCATCAATCTCCTTCTCCTTATCCAATATGGTTCTGGAGATGCTTTTGACGGAGGACATGGCAGTCATTAAGGAGGACTGAAGCAGACACACATGCTCAAGTCAACGTCACAAATGTCCCATGTTAATAATAATAAACTTTTATAGAGTCTGGAATCTGACATCAGAGGTGCAACATACAAGAATCATTCGGCAGAATCGTGAACAGGAACGGGCAAGATTCGTCATTAGAGCAAGGGACGGCCAAAGGTTAGGACGGGAAAGCGATTTCAAATAAATAAGTCTTGAGTTTGTTTTGTAAAAGGTGGCTATAGTTTTAGATGATTTTAAAGTGATAGGGACTTCATTCCTGATTTTGGGTGCAGCTACAGAGAAAGCACGTTTGCCAATGTTAAGCTTGGTTTCAGAAACAAAAAGTTGTGAAACAGATGTTCTCCGATTCCTGGGGATATCTGAAAAACGCAGGAGACAAACCATATAGGATGGCTGTTGTATAAAATATGTGATAGTCGCTAATTAGAATTTGATTTGATATGCAACCTGATGCCAGTGCAACTGTTTAAGTACTATAATGCCACACAATCTGTCAAAATCACCAAGATATGCAGTTTTTGGCACTTAAAAACTTGTTGGTTCTTTGTTTACTAACACTGCAAGTTGTGCTTATTTTAACGATAACTGAATTCGGCACAAAACTGTTCTAAATATACTAATAAACTTGCAAGCGTCTAGGTGTGTTTACATTGAATGCTACTTACATATACAAACACTTTGTCAGTTGATATTTTCAAACAGCACTCATTCAAAAACTTCCAAAACAAAGCCACATGACAAATACCCCTAACATACAGCAGATACACTGTACACTAATGAATCCAGTCACACCAGTTACATAAGTATCCAGAAGATGGTGCCGCCCCCACGCACTGTCAAAGCTAAACGATACAACAAGCAGTTGGGGAAGTGGGCATCTGGACATTTGCAGGTGGTTGAGGTCTAACGGGTCACAAGTGTTTGACCACCTAAATGTGACATACAATTCGGTACTACACATCTGCTATTGTTAATGCAAACTGGTCAGACTAATTAAGGGGTCACACTCCTGGTGAAATGTAATATTTTAAATTAATTAACTGTCGTATCTTAAAAACTACTTGTTCTATCTTGAGCACATTTGCAGCGTAATAGGCCTCTATGAAAAAAGGTAAGATGTTATATAATTATCAATTTGCATAATGGTAATGATGGTAACCAGATAATTATTGGAAGCTCTGATGGCAGTATTTGGTTAAAAAAATACGTTTTTAATGTGTTTACATATTTTGTAAACATAAAATAACATTAAAAATTCATTTTTATTAAAAAAACGTATTACATTCTTTTCATACAAACTACTTCATTGCACAATGTAATATATTTTTTAGAATAAATATATATAAAAAATGTATGAATTACATTTTCCATGAGACTCCACAAAACCATCCCCATCAGAATTTCCTAGAATTATCTGGTTTTCATGGCTACCATTATGCAAACTGATTATTATGTAATATCTTACCATATTTTCATAGGGACTTATTACACTGCAAGTGTGGTCAAGATAGGACAAGTAGTTTTTAAGATATTACAGTTTATTAAAACACGACCTTTCACAAAGAGCCTGTATCCTTAAATTTGCAGGTCAAAGCTAATGCTCTTTCACTTCTTCTTCAGTGCGACTCTTAAACTTGTTACCTAAAGAGCAAAGGTAAATCTACGATTCCTTCTTCGAGTGGAACAACCATGGAATAGTAAATTTGAGTCTTTATATAACACAAGCTAGACCCATAAACTCATTTAATAATCATCTGGATAAATTCTGGTCAACCCAAGCAATATTACAATACTTTGAAGCACCACTAGAACTACTTATTGGAACCCAAAACTATAAACTTTTAATATAAATTCTGAAGAAGATCTGATCATTGTGGAACTAAGTGGACCCTGTGATTGGAACTATCCTGAGGTATCTTTATGCATCATCGCGTGGTGTAGATAATTTCCCGGTAAAATCAGTCTTAATGCAAGCACTTAGCATAGTGGTGATTGATTTGAGACAGAATTGACAGGTAGGGTGTAATTCTGAAGATACCTTTGTTTCTTTTCGACTGAACGTAGAAAGGATGCCCCCAAATCCTGTCTTTGGTGCAGTTTTGTTCTTCTTAAACTTCTGCAGTACGTTAGCGTCGTACTCATACTTCCTGCAAGAAAACTGACATCAACAATTGGAATGATAAAATATACTGTCATAAAATACTACACATCTACACACACATACACGCACACACGCACACACACACACACACACACACACGTATATAAATACTGACTACCAAGGTATATCAATATTTCAGTGTTATTTACAATTTGTCATAAACCTTTCCTTGAACTTTGTAAACAGATACTTCAGCTAATCGATAAATTCAGTTGGCTTTGTTGTATAACTTATTCATACTTAATGGTGATTGTATACCGACTGTTGACCAATATAAGTATCTTGGACATATCTTACATAATAATATGAGAGATGACTGTGAAATAAACAGACAATGTAGAATGGTGTATGCTCAGGGTAACACACTGCACAATACTCAGTAAATTTAGTATGCGCAGTGAAGGAGTGAAAAACGATGCTTTTCTGCACACTGACCTGTACTTCACTGTGTATTAGTCATCTATGGTGGAAACATCACAGAACATCAATAAATAAGTTGTATGTTGTGTGTAACAAAATTTTTCGCTTGATATGTCATGAACCTAAATGGTGTAGAGCTAGCACTATGTTTGTCAGTAGACATGCGCCAATCTGTCAAATGTTAATTCCCAAATATGTGTATAATTTCATTGCAAGGATGTTCTGATAAAGTAATTATTAGAAATATAGTAAAATATGATACATAATATACGTTCAATATATGGAGATATTGGTATAAAATGATAACGACACAACAATGTGCTTCTTTTATTAGAAAAGCATAATCTACACGTATGTACAATTCTACAATTATGTATTAGACGTGTGTAGAGGAAGCACAATTACCTTATTCTTTGTATATGGAATGTTATATTTTCATTCATATAACAATCTGGGGCTTCACTAAGCTACTGATCTCATATAGAAAATGTATCATTAAACAGAATCTGTTATTAAATTTAAGATGCGTTTTCAAAACGCAACCATGTCACAGAGTCACCAACAACACTATTTCCGTGACAGATTGGCCAAACGGTTCCAGTGGCGCCTCCTGGTGTAGACTTTTTATATACAAGTTCATTATTAAGGGGTGAGATCGCATTATTAATGAACAAAATTTGATTTTATGAGCTCGTAGAAATGTAAGTTAAAAGGTCCCCATGTCGTTTTCAAATCACACTAATCGATACAAAATTTATTTCAGTTCATGAGAAATAAAAAGAAAATTTAGAAAAAATACAGACAATGGTATCACCTTGGACATCAGGGATAAAGTGGAGTATAACATCATTTACCAGTCATTTGGGAATCAAAAGTAAAAAATAATAATACATTTAATTTAGACATTAATTTCTAGAGTAAAACTCTTTTCAAAAGTGTTTACAATACTATTTTCACTAAAATGGTAAGATGTAAATAATGATTAATATATAGCTACTACCAATGACTAATAAAAATAAAACATCTAGAACAGTTGCTAGTATTTTATTATACAAAACTGTGCTAAAATACTGGAATAATAAAATATTTAAATATACTCACAAAAATGTACATAATCATACACTGTCAACAGTTATATCATATAGAAATAATAAAAACATTGATGAATAAACATATAAAATATTAATGAATAAATAATTAAAATAATATACTAGTATAATCAACAATAAAATAGTAATAATATTAATAATAAATATTATGATATAAGGAGTGAATCAGGTGTACTGACGGTATGGCACAGTACCACGGTAGTTGTGTTTGTCAAACACGTAGTCTGGATACGTACTTTTCAGGCATTTCTTCCTCTGTCATTTCGGATATCTGTTCTACCTTCACTTGAAGGTCTGCAGGCAATTGCTTCTGTACCTCTTCCAGTTTGGCGGTGAGTGTCTTCACCTCGCGAATCACGTATATTTTCTTATCTCTCAGCTCCAGCAACTTCTGGTTAAAGTGGTACTTCTGGTGGTGAAGCTAAAACACATGCGGCCAAAAGTTAGATTTGCATACGTTATAAAGCAGTCATGGGGTGGATCCTCACTTTACCAAGGTAACCGTAAAGTGAGGATCCACTGTGTGTTATTTCATTATTAAATTGTGTATTTTTTAATAAACAAATTTCAACATGAATGATCACCAATGTTTTGCATGGATATTATTTTTGACCATCTGATATATTATCAATTCCAATAAATTTAAAATGAACTCATGTCACAATGTCTCTAAAACAGTCGTTTAAAAATGCTGAAGACAAAAATTGACGTACATATTCCTTGAGGTCAAGCAGACGACTGCGCGCTTTGTTTGTATTCATACGCAGGTGATCAGGCACAACGTAGTCACTCGCACTCTTCAATTTGTAGTCGCCCATGTTGTCCTTGGCGTTTGCGATCGCTGCAACGTCAGCTGGGTCCTCGTAGTTGTCAGGAGGCTTGTTTGACAACAGTTGCTCCCACTGTCAGCAAATAACCATTTGACAATCCGCACAGCAAGGATGCAAGATGGACAGGGTAAGAACTATTTCCATTTCCAAAATCTTTGCCTGAATATTTACAAACACGATCGAGTACAGATTTTGTGACTCATGGGCTGCCCGAGTACAGATGTTGTGACTCATGGGCTGCCCATGCTGTTAATAGGGCTTTATAATGTCTTCAACGAGAAGTTGTACTTTATGAAAGGTGAATGATAAATATGTTAAAATGTATATAGAGTTTATACTGTATAAAAAAATTTGGCAATAAAAATAAACAGACAAACTCCCTTTAATCCTGTTTTCCTTCTAATCTTTTCCACTTCCCATTTCATCCTCCTCCATCCATTGTCCTGCACCTTTCCAATGTCATCGCTCTTGCTGCTGCTTCTTCCCTAGTTCCCCTCAACCCTACATGTTCCTTTCACGTCTCCTCATTTTCTCTGCCTATCCCCATGCAAACTTTTTGCATGGTGACCAAGCAGCACTGTGACAGACCACCCACAGTGACAGAGTACTCATTGTTGAGGCCACCCAAGACAGACCACCCATTGTGATAGAACACCCATTGCTGGGACTCCCCAAGAAATGCTGTAACAGCTCACCCACTGTCATAAAACACCCACTGCTGGGACCACCCAAGAAGCACTGTGACAGACCACCCACTGTGATAGAACACCCACCGCTGAGACCATCCAAGAAGTATTTTGTCAGACCACCCACTGCTGGGATCACACAAGAAGCACTAAAATAAACCTCCCACTGTGAACTATCACCCTTACCTCAGCCCTGCGGAGAGCGCGTTTACGTTTCTTCTCCTCGACCTTGGCGAGGGCCTTGTTGATGCGTTCTCCCATACTCCCCTTCAGGGTCGTTGTGATGTTCCCCTGGATTCTCTTTGTCATGCTGTCCGCCGCACTCGTTAGTTTCTTTGCTGCAACACCACACACACACACACACACACTTGAAGACGACTCGCAGATTTGAACGATCGCAAATAAGAAGGCAGCAAACAGCGTAGAAAATTCAAACCAATATCGCTCTCACGACAAAAATTTTTGATGTGACCACTCTGTCTGCTTTCACAAAACAAAGTGACCAATAGCTCGTTGAAATCTGCGACCACGCATCACTACCGTGCGGTGATTGGTTCCTTGTGCCAAGAGCGCCAAAGACAAAGGCGTAATTAGCATAATAATTAGCATCAAACATTAGGCCAATCATCACTCGTCCTGCATTGTTACCAGCACAAAAATACATATACAGCATGGTGCCGTGGCCGCATATTCCCTTATACATATACATATATCATAAAAGGATTACCAGTACTTTTACAGTATTATTATATACATTTTATTCAAATGCATAATGACTAACTATATATCTTGGCACTTACATATGGACGATGGTTTGACAGATTGACGTGTGGGGTCATCGCGACTGAAGTTGGTCGTTCGTCGAGCATTCACCTCAGATTTCGCGAGGAAAAAATCGTCACCGAGTGAAGTAGTTCGATATGTACACACCATGTGAGTGGTGAGGAAGGCCTTCAATATGATTCGTTCACACTCCAATGGATCCTTGAACCTAGCAATTAAGAGAGGATGGATAGGGTTCATTTTTAAGTTGCGCTGTGAATGTGGACCTACAGTCAGTCCTGCCTACCCCAAAAACTTCCTGTCAGCAATCCATCTTCCCATTTACACTGATTTTCAGGAATATAGGCTTGCTGTCAGTAATAGATCAGAACCGTGTCAGATATTGTCACGTAAAGAACACCACTGTCAGTAATACTTTAATACTGTGACTATGACGATAGCTGCACCCAAAACATAATTGACTCTAATAAACTATGAGGTGTTTTGAAGCGTTCAGTTAACAAGGTAAGGTAGATGTTCATGACCAGCATTGATGAAAATCAAACGTGAAGAAGCGTAACTGTAATGTAAATGAGTCTATACACATTGTAATTATGATTTTATGTAAATTTCAAAAACAGCATGCTGACTACAAAAACTTGACAAATTATAACAATGCGTCACGTCATTGTCTATTTGTGGTGTCATTAGGATTGTTAGTAGCCAGTATACCTAGGGCCAGGATGTAAACTACACAGTATAGTAGCTTGACTAGATCAAAGTCTGAGACAAACACAACAAAGTCATGCTGGGGGACGGCAAAACCATTACGTTACGCTAGTCATTGACATCGTCTGGTATACTCAACTCTAGTATATGAGGCTAGCCTATCCCTGTGTGATAGGCTGTAAATGAGACTAAACTCAATAAATACACTAACTTAGTCTTAGTACAGTCAGTTGGCCTAACACTACAGCTACAACACACACAAATCTGTCACTAGTACTAGTCTAACGACGTAGTCAGTACCTGCAATTATCCCGGCTACCAACGTCACAACCATGTGAAATAGGAAAATGACAATGGCAGTATATAAAGTCTAACCCTTCTTTAAACTTGACAATACGGGCCATGTCTGCGTGCATACTGTTAAAAACGTTTGCAGCACACGTTTCTTATTGGCCGGTAGTGGTGCCGTTTTGATCCCCCGCCATCATTTCGTGCCCCGTGAATCGTGACTTCGTCTTGTTTGAGCGCCATGAGCACGGAATTGCGAATTTGTCATAATGCTGTTTCCTATTGGTCAGATTACGACCAGAAGCAGCGAATGAAAAAATTTCACAACAAGCAGCGTATATATGCTGCCACCTGTTGAATAAAGTTAAGCTACATTTTTAGGAGCACGGAAGTGATTTGACGATCATGGTGACAACGAAAGAATCCGTAATATTTTCATCCCTCGCCGTAATACAGTAATTTGAGGTGTATTTCCGGAATGATTCGTGACAATCCGGAATGGTAGGCAGGTCTGTACAGTTTATCTCATGATCAAACGAATGCCTGCGACCTCCATCAAGCTTTGCCTTGCCAACAATACTGATAACAGCATTATATGTCAATTAGGGCGATATGACATTTTACATGATTTTTAAATATATTTAGAAAAGCCAGCATTGCAACATGCACCAAAAAAGAACAACCCTGTGGGGCATTACCCGGAAGTCAGGGCTACCACATTACCCAGAAGAAGAAGACATCTTCTAGCTGAAACGTTGCTGCATACAGCCATTGCTTTGGAAAGTTTGCCTTATGTTTTTGTCTTTAAGAAAAACTTTTGAGACCAGAATTTCAACAAAATAAACAACAGAATGTCTGAATGCTCCATGTGTTCAGTATCCATTTTTAATAGCTAGATGGATCTTGTTGCTAGGTAACAGGTCATATGATGGATAAGTCGATCAATTGTTTTTACCCAAGCTGTAGTGGGTTTTACTGTCAAAAAATCTGCCTGACCCATCACTTTTTTCCACACAACATCTGGCATTTTGAACAAATATTGACAAAAGTCAATGCCAGTCTTTGTTGAACAAGCATATAATAATATATCTTGCCAAACTGTGCTCAGCATACATGATATTGTACAACTGACAGAAAACATTATAAAAATACTTTTAGTTTTCTAAATAATGTTTTAGTAACTTGTGCAATTCTTTTGGGAAAACACTTTACGTAACTTTCAAACATTTGGTGATCAGTTTCTTCCAGTTTTGTAGAGAGGAATAAGCTGAATACAAGTGTCTAAACCTCATTTAGCTATCATAATTACTTCCAGGAGTATTCTTGGTTCCGAGAAAATGACCACCAACGATTGAATACTGGGATTATATACTTAATAAAAGCACTTTAATATCCTTGAAAAATTTGATTCACAGGTATATATAATTGTTTTAATTCCACAGTACACCACACATTGTGTAGACCGATGCCAGCCAACTCGACACTCCACTCCAGTGAACACAATCAACTATGTTTCCAACATGCAAGGCGTCACTAGGGTGACCAGGCACCTCGTGTGGGAACCCCAACACTGTGGAACTTGCTGCCGCAGCATGTCACATCAACAACAGTGTCGAATGCCGAGTTTAAATCAAACCTTGAGACTTACCTGTTTTCCAGAATATTTTGTACAGCGTCATGAACAACATTTGTTGGAATGGCACATTATAAATGTCACAATTTGACAAAAGTAACTTTATTGTTAATGAACATACAAAGCTAACAGAATATGAAAGCTTCTAATTCAATAATGTGCAGATGAATTTATCTAAATTTCAGACAGGGCCTCCAGAAAATCCACCTACGATAAAATAAGGGAAAAATGACAATACTGCACTGTACATTTTTCACACAAGTTTTAAAGGTGTTAGTACTCCAACAGGAGGTCTATACTTGAGGGGAGGAAGAAGAATAAATGAGAAAACTAAATTTTATCACAAATCTTGAAAACATAATGCAGAAATTATTAATTTCATGCCGATCCCGAGAGAAAATTGAACACATATCAACCCCAAATTCGGACTACAAATATTTTAAGACATGTCCTACAACCTGACAAAAGTAAATGGTAGGCTCTATCCTGATGGCACGTGTACCTGGCACGAAGTTTGTGTAGACTGAGGCGACATTTCTCTTGTTCCCATGCCATCTGTTTCCTTACAAGTTCCGCCTTTTCCTGGATCTGAAGGTTCAACTCATGGCGAATTTCAGCAGCCATCTCAAACTCCTGTTAAAAATAATAATAACAAAATACAACATTTCTATAACGACATAATCTTATGGTGCCTTACAACTGTATGGATATTAATAATAATGATCTTATAGAATATATATGTACCTATATTGCAATTAAATATTATTATTGTTAACATTATTAATTTATTAGAAAAAATGCCCATCCTCCAGATGGCGCTACATACATTTATATGCGGAAGATGGTTTCCCAGAATTCTTGTAAATGACGTTTGTTATGACGTAAATTTTAACAGCTTTTCTATGTTATGGACAACTGATTTACGTCCACCGAATGAACGAATCTTAAAACTGGTAGGAATTCTCAACCCACATGGAATTTAGAAAAAATAAGTGTTACTTTTCTTCCAAATGGTCGTAAATTGATGTCTGAAAGTATGGCACCCGAGATGCAAACTGTTTAGGAGGAAAACATTAACATACATACGCACACACACTTGCACACGTGCACACGCACACACATATGTACACTAGCTCAGTTATAGTTAGATTTTATATTAACCCATGGGGCGAAGCATCAGTGTTACTCAAAGTCACACTGCTACCGGCAAATCAGCATCGTACAAATGGCTGTCACAGGAAGGAGTTTCCCACAGAAATTCACCGACAAATTTTATACTGCAAAATATATCAAACAAATTCACAATGCTGTTCACTGGAATGGCACGCTTGGATGCTGAAAACTTACTTTTTCACTAAGTTGCAGGTGTTTTGGAATATCACGGTTCTTGTTCAGGAGTTTCTTGAATTCGCTGCGCATTTCATCAATTGTCTGACGAACCATAGCTTTCTTCTTCTCGGCAAGAGCGACCATCTTGTCATACTCACTCTTCTGTTTTGCATCTTCAATACTGGAGGCATAAAGTGACTTATCAAGCAGCCTCATCACAGCATGTCTTGGGGCAGTTTATTTCATACAATGGTGAATATTCATCACATTTCTTATTTACTTATATCTGAATGCATATCTGTATGTATAGATGGGTTTATAAACCTGAATTAAAGGTAAGTGTTTAGTGTAACCAAAGGTGAGATGAATTTATAAACATATTGACTAACATCCTCTTACCTGTATGCTTCTTCGGTCTCAATGTCAGCAACAGCTTTGCCCTTCAAATCCTCCTAGAATAAGAAAACAGTTTGCTAATTAAGTTTTACTGTTTATTATTGTAATACACTTACTTTCTGCATGGTTATCAAGAAGCACTGTGACAGACCACCAACTGATAGAACATTCACTACTGGGACCACCCAAGAAGAACTGTGATAGAACACCCACTGCTGGGACCACCCAATAAGAACTGTGACAGACCACCCACTGTGACAGACCACCCACTGTAATAGAACACCCACCACTGAGACCACCCAAGAAGCACTGTGCCGGACAACCTACCAGAGGCTGTGGTATCTCTGCCCTCTTCAACAGCTTTGCTTCCTTCATGTATTCTATAAGTTTTTCCTCGTCCATAAGCAGGAAACTGAAGACGTTTCCATCGGCGCCGACCGTAAACAAGTAATGATCGTTGAAGCTGATTCCAATGCCAGTTATCTGACCATAGTTGTTGTCATGCATCGTGTTTCGCCAGTAGTCGGACATTGTGCCAATATCCCCGGGAGTCTCAAGGGGCTGTAGACGGATGCTCCCATCCTGCATTCCCAGCACCATCATGACCCCCGTCGAACTACAACAACAAAGGTCAAAGGTTATCTTGGGTATCTAACTTAATTCCTTTGAACTACAACAACAAAGGTCAAAGGTTATCTTGGGTATCTAACTTAATTCCTTTAAGTTATCCCCATATTTTTCGTATGGTTAACATGACTTTACTTGTATCACTAACATTCTTACGAGCTCACAAACTCGATGTTGCTCTCGAAAATCGTTTTTGCTCCTAAACAGTGAGCTTGTATGCTCAAAACGTCAACACCATGACGCGCCAGTACTCCATGGAATAATGTTCTTGGCGATACAGCGACAGAGTGTTGCATTTCTAAAAGGCTTGTTAATTGTAACAATGGATTTTGATTAATGACGGATTATCCTTTCGTACTGATTATCTCAGTGAAATGGTCCCCAGGACACCGCACCTGAACCATGAAAAGAGAGCTCAATAGTGCCGTGGTTAGCACATCCGCCTGGCATGCCAGTGCTCTGAGTTCAAAACCCGGACTGGGTAGGCATGATATTTGGTGTAAAAACCTGGCTCTCAACATTGGGGACTGTGTATCCTTCGTGACTCGGAGATCACGTTAATGTCGGTCCCGTCTCAATTTGGGACATAAAAGAACGACTGAGGATGACAAACACCCTGGCAGTAACCACCCTCAGGGCCAGCATATAAAGGTTGGTTTGGCGATAATGTTCTAAAAAAGGTTGACTGAGACCTCATAAGACCATAACATTGTAACCACAATATATATATATATATATATACGTATATATATATATATATATATATATTGTGATTACAATGTTATGGTCTTATGAGGTCTCATTCAACAAGTCAACCTTTTTCAGAATATTTTCGCCAAACCAACCTTTCTAAGCTGGCAATGAGGGTGGTCACTGCCAGGGTGTTTGTCATCCTCAGTCGTTCTTTTTCGTCCCAAATTGAGACGGCAGCATCTAACTATAATCGATATATATATATACACATACTGACTAGTCAGTTAATAGAACTAGCAAAAATGCCCGTCACCTGATTTGGTAGAAGACAGTCATGAAAGTAATATTTACAAAATGTTAGAAAACACAGAGCATCATTAAATAAACAACATAACCATTGTTCAAAATGACGAAGGTCAGAGAGAATGTGAAGTTCACATCCATTGATAGGCCCTCGTCATGATAATGTAGAATTCACAAATAAAATCCGTATTGCTACGCTTTTGGCATGAGGGTAGACATAAGCATTATTGTATCTGCGTCTACTCAGTGATGCAGGAGCCGTTTTTGTTTGCTGCACGCGCATGGTTCCTGCAATTGTTGTTACATTTTACGTATTAAATGCATATTACGTTTTACATGCATATTACATTTTAAGTTCAGAAGCATTATAAGGAACAAACTGGTTGACCCCAGATAGGTGTCTTGACATATATGGGGTATTTTGAAAAGATACGCTAGGTCGATTATAGTTAGATGTTGCCGAGCCCTGGAGACAACTAGAAACTAGAAAACTTCTGATGGTCCCTCACCTGAAAGCTAGCGTAGAGATGGGAACATCTTCACTTGCAGTCACAGGGATGAACCTTGTTGGCTCATACAGTTTTCCCTTCTGCATCTTCTCTTTCTCCTCATCTCCCACAAACTCACACTCATAGAGGTAGCCCGCATCAAACTCACCCTACAAACAAACACACACTGATAGAGGTAGCCCGCATCAAACTCACTCTACAAAAAAACACACACTGATAGAGGTAGCCCGCATCAAACTCACCCTACAAACAAACTGACACTCATAGAGATAGCCAGCATCAAACTCACCCTACAAACAAACTGACACTCATAGAGGTAGCCCGCATCAAACTCACCCTACAAACAAACACACTCTCATAGAGGTAGCCAGCATCAAATTCACCCTACAAACAAACACACACTCATAGAGGTAGCCAGCATCAAACTCACCCTACAAACAAATTCACATTCATAGAGGTAGCCTACATCAAACTCACTCTACAAACAAACTCACACTGATAGAGGTAGCCCGCATCAAACTCACCCTACAAACAAACTCACACTCATAGAGGAAGCCCACTTCAAAATGTATTCATTTCCAAACCATCTATTTGAAACAATTTAAGACAAGAAAGATTACCATAAAAACCAGTTTTTATATGGATATTATTATTACTTAATAATGATGTTATAACTATTAATAAATCAGTGCTACAATGCCCATTAAAATAGCACAAGAAATAAAACGTGGCAGATATGAGATACTAAGTGACTGCTCCCTACATACCATGGAGATCCAGAACTTTCCTTCCTCTGTGGAGTGATGGCAGAACAGGATGGGACTTGGAACATCTGGGATGTACGGATCCCATGGCTCTTCTGGAGGCTTCTCTGGAAAACAAAGCAACAAACACAGTCATTAGACATAGCTTACACCCACCCAATGAGCAACAAACACGTTCATGTAACACAGCTTACACCCACCCAATGAGGAACAAACATGTTCATCTAACACAGCTTACACCCATCCAATGAGGAACAAACACGTTCATCTAACACAGCTTACACCCACCCAATGAGGAACAAGCATGTTCATCTAACACAGCTTACACCCACCCATAGAGCAACAAACATGTTCATCTAACACAGCTTACACCCACCGAATGAGGAACAAACATGTTCATCTAACACAGCTTATACCCACCCAATGTGCAACAAACACGTTCATCTAACACAGCTTACACCCACTCAAAGAGCAACAAACACAATTATCTAATACAGCTTATACCCATCCACAGAGCAACAAACATGTTCATCAAACACAGTTTTCACAGACCCAATGAGCAACAAATGTATTCATCTAACACAGCTTTCACCCACCCATAGAGCAACAAACACGTTCATCTAACACAGCTTACACCCTTACACCCAACCATAGAGCAACATACACGTTCATCCAACACAGCTTACATCCACCCACAGAGCAACAACCACGTTCATCTAACACAGCTTAGATCCACCCATAGAGCAACAAACAAATGGTAACTATTATTTAATTTACAGTCGCTAATTACGACATTACAAGTAGCGAATATTTTCCTAGTAGCAATTGCTTCCTGGTAAATTGCCATGCCACAGTGTGCCTGCTGGAGAATGTCCCACCATTCAATGTGTTCACTAAAAAGTAAATAATGAAATAACTGGCTTGGTGTTTTTTCTTATACATCAACAATTGGTAGATGAGCGGCAAGTGGACCAAGAAAGAGAATAAACATAGAAACATGCTAGTGGACTGGTGCCAGGAGACAAACAGCTTCATCCCAACCATGTCTACCCACCCTGCCAATGCAGCCCACCATCCCAACCATCTACCCACCCTCCCAACCACCTACCCACCCTCCCAACCATCTACCCACCCTCCCAACCATCTACCCCAACCCCCCAACCATCTATCCACCCTCCAAACCATCTACCCACCCTCCCAACCACCTACCCACCTTTTCAATCATCTACCCATCCTCCCAACCACCTACCCATCCTTCCAACCACCTACGCATATTCCCAACAATATACCCACCCTCCCAACCATCTACCCAACCTCTCAACCATCTACTCACCCTCCCAACCATTCACCCACCCTCCCAACCCAGCCTACCTTCCTCAGGGGGCACTTCGTCAATCTCCAAGCCTCGTTCAACCCGTCGTTTCCGTTCTTCCTCCTCCCTAACCTTGCGTTCTTCCTCTTCCTTTTCGAGCCTGTCAAGATCTTCCTGGTGCTGAGAAATGTAAAGAAACGTTCTTACTATACTAAACTCCCACATATTCCAACTATATTGAATAAATAAATCACAAATGAGTGTAACACAGTTTGTGCAAGCATAATAGGGTCATTGGGCACATATTTACTTAATTTAGTCCAACCACAGAAGACATACAGAATGCTGCAAACAGTCGTATCTTGAGCTAGCAAAATCTTGCAGGACTTGGGCAAAATGTACAGAAACATCATAAAAGTGATGAACTGGCCTTTTTTAACTTCTGAGGTAAACACAACTACTTAAAGGGAATAATTACACTTCACTACCATAAATATGATCAACTGTTAAAGAAGTTCCATTGACCTGTAAGCGACAAAAAGGAAAGCAACAAAACATGATTTGTTGTACTTTCAAGGACTATTAAAGAGAGAGAATGCTAAAAACATACCCGTATAGTGCTTTTGACACTCTTGAAGATGTGTGTGCGGATCTTGAGGCCTGTCACCTGGTAAGTGTGGGAGGTGTCATAACACCCAGGCTCCGGAGTCTGGATCTCCAACACTTGCCCGTCTTTGCAACTAACGATCAGAGTGTTTTGTTTCTGAAACATAATATACACCGACTGTGGTATAAATAAATATTAATGTAATAAGTTGGCATTTATAACATGGTGTGTATCCAGAAAAAATATGTCCTCTCCAAAATTATAATGAGGTTACAATAAGGTAAAAAAACAAGTTAGAATTAGTTTTTGTTATGTTTTAAAAGGTACAAAATATAAGTGTAAAATAAATTTTAAAAAGTAAGTAGTCTAAATAAGTTTACAAATTACTATAAATTCAAAATGTTTTAATAAATAAAACGTTAAAGTCCATGTTATTATGAGGTCATTGCATAGATATTTCTTCAAGTATTCAACTAAATCCACCTTATTCCACCTTCTTAAAACACACACTATGTATAACAATTACAGCAAAACTGAGCCAAAATAAAACAAATTATTTCAGGATAAATATAACTTTTTATATTCTATCAAAATAATTTCTTCTAAACTACTGCACAAATTCATGCCTCTGAATTAAACTAGCATCCAGTGACACAGTAATGACTATAAATAACTGAATGCAATTGATTGGATAGTACTGTCATACTACTTGTGGCGCCTTCCGTTGGCTAATTATTCCTATCCTAATATATATATGATCTACCATAGTGAACCAAGTATTAAATTGTACTGGTCTATTCTGCACGCAAGACAAAAATGGCTGACTAGGTCATGTCCTATCATGGACTCACTTAACCGACTCTCGAATGGCCCTTCTGAATGTTATCCGCTAGATGGCAACATTGGTATACTCATCAATTAAAGCGTCATCAATTTATGAAGTTATATGTGACGTATTGTCAGCATTTGCCGTTTATTTAGTCTCGCTTAACCGACTCTCGCCTAGCTGCGTGACTTCGCCAGGAGATAGTCTGGCTCAGAATCGCGTTTTGACTGCTCACTGCCAGTTAGCACATCTATCCCCCAGAATTTGTATATATTATGTATGTTTTGGATAACGAAATGAAATTACGAAATAGTATTATATAACATAAAATGAATCTTAAACTAAATGATCACAAACAAAAGTTTTGAGTACTATGTAGGATTTGAACCGAGGACCCAGAAAATAGCAGATCGACACACTACCGATTTAGCCACCAAGAACAGCACGTTTTGGTTGTACTTTGACGACTACATATATTAGTTAGCAGTCTGACCATTGCACAAGACATCTATTGCAATTTGTTTATTTAAATTTGTCCTTGTTTGGTATTTATGTCATGCTTATTCACACTTAGTCTTTTGTTTCTGCTCGAGCATAAGCAAAGAAAGTTAATACGGAATCTCAGACATCCATGAGAGCGGCCACCCAGTGAATTGCATGTGATTAATAGGCACTAAACTATGAAAAAAGTTTAATGTCGGTTTATTTTGTGTGTGACACGTTTCAATATAAGTTTAATGTTGAATAGTTGTTATAGTATAGTATTATCTGATAAAACTGTATCCTTATTTAATTTGTTATTTCGTAGATGGCCTGAGAGCCAATCATCGTCTCTACTCAAATCTGGGGTAAAGCCACCTACTGGTAACATTGGCTGGAGCTTAATAATTCAGGCCCTAGTGAGAGGCCAAGCGAAAGCTGCCACCTCACGGTGCCTGGATAATCGAGGCTAGTCCTATCAATTTTATGACTATGGCAGAAATGCACCTTATAGTCTCATCTGTCTACGTCCGGTTCATTTTCCTTGACAAATAATAAAAAATTAATAAAATACTAAATGTGTGCTTGCTACAGGCATTGTTTTTTTCTCACAAAAATGGCGCTTTTAAAAGTTTGCATAATGTTTAGCAATAAATAAAATTTATAATCTGTGGAGTTCGAGAAGGTGCAACATTCTATTTCACAACTTTGCAACTTAATGTCCACTTTGCTGTGGCAGATTACATATGTAGATGTGGGAATTATTTCACGTCATTAAGGGTGTCTAAGTATGCACTTACATGACTAGGCGGTGACCAGGTCAGATGGGTCACCTCTGACGGAACTGTGATGAACCCAATTGGGTCATAAGTCTCTCCCGTGGTGAGGAAAAACACAGTTTTGTCATCGCTCTGGAAAATGAAACGTCAATTTCTGATCACCGCTACTGTCTTTGATGATGTTAGTAACATGCAGAAGAACGAAACCTAGTACGGCCAGTATCTCACCCTGAACTCACCCCTGTGGCCAGTATCTCACCTAAACTCTCCCCTGTGGCCAACATCTCATCCTGAACTCACCCCTGTGGCCAGTATCTCACCCTGATCTCACCCCTGTAGCCAGTATCTCACCCTCAATTCACCACTGTAGCCAGTATCTCACCCTGATCTCACCCCTGTAGCCAGTATCTCACCCTCAACTCACCCCTGTGGCCAGAATCTTGCCCTCGTGGTCGATGGCCATGGATGTTACTTGCCGGGTGTGTGGCTTGAAGACCTGTTTCAGGACCAGTTCGGTACGGTCTACATACTTGGCCTTGCGAGCGTACGGGTCTTTCGCGACATCTTTCTTTTGGAAGACCAACACTCGCACCACGCCATCCGAAAAGCCTGACAGCATCGTCATGTTCTTTGGGTCCACCTGTACATGGCAAACACCATAATGATTGCGTATGTACAAAAAATTTTCAACAGACATAGGTCATCTCTGAAACCAAAATTGTATTGGTTCATTAATGCATTTTCAGTTGCAGTGTTTTATATTATTCAAATTTGCTAATTCTCTCATTTTTATTCACACTGTACAAAAATTAACACTGTTGTACTCCATGTTTGAGGCTTTATTGCAGAAATCTAGATACAGTATGTATGTACATTTATATAGGACCCAGTGTGTCCAATGATACAGTATATTACACTGTCTTTACTGCCTGCTTGGCGTCTCTCACACGCCCGACCAGGAAGCAACTCCAGCCGCTGGGAGCTAGATCCGGTGGGTTAGAGATAGAGACCACTCGGCTCGGCCATCAAAAATAGTGAAAACTACCAACGGCTTCTCAGTGTCTCTTCTGATAGACACAGGCATTGTGAGGTGAATGAAATTGTCTAAGTTTTGAAACAGCGGCAGGTGGATTCGAACCACCTTCCCTCGATCGACAGTCCAGCACTCTACCGCACGACCACTGCCCCCACCTGGATACTGTAATAACTGTATGTATTCGAACAATGAATGTTTATCGAAACCTTAAAAATCTACAAGAAACAATTATTTTTTGTACTTTTTGTTTTCTTCCAGCAAAAATATTATTATTTGTATGGTTCGTCTCAGAAGGTCGATGTCCAATATCACACAGAATTACTTTCATTGGGGGGGTCTGGAGCAGTTTCATCTGGCATCGGACATAAATATTTTACACTTCAGACTTATACTGTTAATATATTGATATAATCACATCAGTGTTTACAAACTTTCATCTGAGGGGGTGGGAGGGGGCAGAGGCAAGATGAAATTAATTTTGTCTGATATCAGTCAGCAACATTTTGATATGGTCCCATAGGTGTTCCAATACTTGCAGTCATTACAGTAATTCATATTTTGCGACTTACCGTCGACGGGACCCACAAGATGCTGCTGCCCCCCATGGTGAACTTTGTCTTACATAACTGCTTCTTTGACGCGCAGTCGTAGACAATCACCGAGCCTGCAAACGCAACAGAATGGCAGTGACAACCTTGACCCACAGATATGTTGACTTTTTGCAATATGAATTTGACATTAGACAAGCAAAAAAATCGAGTTAAAGAGAAGCCTTTAAAAATCGAGTGGAGGAGGTGCATTTAAAAATCAAGTTGAGGCACCGTTAAAATTCGAGACGAGGAGGTGCTTTTAAAAATCAAGTTAAGGAGGCGCCTTTAAAAATCGAGTTGAAGCATCTCTAAAAATCAAGTTGAGGAGACACCTTTAAAAATTGAGTTGAGGCGTCTTTAAAAATTGAGTTGAAGCGTCTCTAAAAATCGAGTTGAGGAGACACCTTTAAAAGTTGATTTGAGGAGTTGCCTTTAAAAGGAATCCAGCATGTTCTTTTGAAATGAGAAGATAGAGACTTACTGTCAACTCCGATGGTGGCGAGAAGGGCACTGGCAGGGGAAGCGGAGACTGCCGTGACAGCCCCCGCGTGGAAGTTACACATCTTCTCCGGGGCTTGCGAAGTGAAGGAGAAGGAGAGATCCAGCTTCCAAATACCTCCATTACCATCCTAAACAAACCAGCATGTTGTCGCAGTAACAATACGTAGGTGTCAGCATTAGCATTTCCGGTACTGTCCTTTTCCTGACTTTTTTATTATGAAATATCATGGTTTTTAATATTATAAATCAATGTGTTCTCTTTTTCTCTGTGTACATATAACTCTGTTAGTTTTGGATGAAAGCTGGCTCAAATTCCGTATGTGATCTAGCAGACCCACTATGATTGTGCATAGATTAAGATTTTTTCGAAATTCATATATAAAGATTTCTGTGGAAAAAAATATGGAGCCTTACTATGCATAGTAATCCTTGTACAGTACAACAATTAAGTACCGTGGGTGCAGCAGAATGGGCAATAAAAGATAACAGATTCGCCAAACATTACTTTGTAGATGCATAGTTATTTGCAAATCAATCAACCAAAGAGGAAGACGTAGCTTTGACAAAGAATTATGTTTTCATTGGGTGTAATCTGCATATAAGTTGGTATCTTGATTTTATAGTGCATAATGATACGAGGACAAGCTGGTGTCTTGTCTGAACAGTGTAGGATTATCTGCAGAGATAAACTGGTGCTTTTTTCTGTGTAGTGTAGAGCAGCTGGCACCTTCATTGGGTAGTGCCGAAGCTAAGCTGCTGTCTTGAGTGTATCACTTACCTGGCCATACCAGATGTTTGCTTCCTCCTTGTCTTTCTGCAGGTTTCGCATCTGGACATCTTGACCCACCAACAGCTCATTCATCGGTTCCATCTCAAATATGGCGACCTCGTCCGTTCTTTCTGCGGCGTCTATTGTCTCAAAGTTCCACACCTGTAAGCAATAATAACAATGTGTCATCTTAGATGGAAATCCAAACAAAGCAACATGAATGACATACCTGCCACAATAAGATGGAGATGGACCGACCACGACCCATAAAAGGAGGATGACAACATAACAGAGAAAGCCCTGAAATGGACGACCGAAGGAAAAAGGAAACTGCCAAAAGACATGGACAAAAACTGAAGTATAATGTATGGAAAGAAATGGAAACTCACAAAATTGCCATTCTGCATCCTATACATTTCAAAGTCCTTTTTAATGTAAAAAGAACTGCTTTAAAATAAATAATTATACAAGAAATACAAATGTAAGTATGATCAGTTGTAAAAGAACCTGGTCCACTGACCATTACTAGAACCTAGTTCTAGCGAGAAGTGATTCTGTTATGACGAGTCCACTGTGTGTGTATATATATATATATATATATACCATAACAACTATGTATTCACACACCTAAAAAAGTCAAATTCTCAGCTGTCCAAAAACGTAAGGTCCTGAAAAATATTTCACAGATACACCGTTCAAATATTTATGAGCACAAACGAGTTCTGTCCATTTGATTATCCATACTATTGGCAGGAAGTTATACATAAAAGATCAATAAATAGTATATCTACTTAGAGAAACATGAAAACCGAATGTAGACAGAAATACTTATTTTTGTAGATTATTTTAGGGTGTTCAAAAACGTATGGAAATGTTGGAACGAATCTAGTCATTACTGCACACATTACTGTAACTAAAAAATACTAAAAAATCACACGGATTGAATTTTCTCCCATTGATCGTATCCACATCTCACACATGTAAAAAAATATTAAAGCAATATAAACTGATCCTAGTCACCCCTGCGTCCACTCTTTAAATTGTAACAGCAAAGTCTGTTAAAAGGGATATCTCTGTAAAAGCGAGAACAAGATATTTAGACTCATTTATTCCTTTTGCAATCAGACTGTTAAACAAAATGAGATGAGTCAGTCAATTTCACTTATGTCTTATTGATGAATTTATGTCTATTCATGTGTGTTTGCTATAATATTATTCATACTTATGCAACGTATATATTTTTCTTCTTTTATTTTTTTAAATGGTTTATTTTTCTCTGCCACCTATTGTGTTGTACATACTCCTTTGATCTAATATTTCTATTTTTGCTGTGATGTAATCAAAATTAACATATTTTCCATTTGGAACGAATTAAATATGACAATGACTGCACCCAAAGAGAGCAGAAACTTACCCGGATGTATCCGTCGAGACCAACAGACATGAGCTCCCCTTCGTCCATTATCACCTGTTGAATCGCTCCGTTGTGGCACGGCTTCTTCCCGATCCGTCCGATCTCCACCTTGATAAGTTCGCCTTCCCAGAGGAGCAGGTTTCCCCACTCGGACCCAGAAACCACTTTCCCGTCAGGGAGCTCTACGTAGCCCTCGATGTCGGAAATCTCCGTCTTGCCGAACTTGCCCAGGGCTCCTTGGAGTTTGAGGCCGGTGAATGTTCGTGCCATCTTCCAGAATCTGGTCACAATTAGAATACACTATAGTGATTTGCATTGAACTATAATTGTGCGAGTGCATGTTTATTAACATTTTCCTCTTACCCAGTTTGCATCTTGAGCATCGAATTTTCAGGAATTAACCTCTGCCCTTTTGAAGAAATATAGCGCTTTTATTTTTTTCAAAATTCCCAATGGCTAAGGGTCCTTAATTACTGTTTCTAGGGTTGATAACCAAAGTTAGACGTAAATCAAACATTCATAACATTTTCTGCCAAACAGCTGAGGATGTTTTACGTAATATTAACGCAAAAAACTAGTCAAATTATTTACAAAGATTCTGTTTAATGATGTAATAGAATTAATTTAATGGATTTTCTTTTGAGCTTATTACATTAACAAAACAGTCCCCAGGTGTTGTAAACAAGACAATGCCCTTTTCCTTTATGTACATTACGAAATTGGTTTAGTTGCCACAATGAGTGAATAACAAATAGGAATACATATTTTATGTGTACCTCTTTGGATGAATAACCAGTCGTCATGTTAGAGGCCTTGCTTGACTTAATCAGTTGACCGATTATTGCTACTTTTTTATACACCAGGACTTGTCATTACTATAATGTGGTGGCTCCCACGAGAGCGGCTTTTTGCCTTAGTCGGAATCTCCGTGACCCATATATATAATTTATTATATATATACCGGTATATATATATATACTATTTTGTGATTATTATGCTTTTACATACTCACTTATTGAGTGATATGTATATGGGCCAAAATAAAACTACGTCTGTCTATCTGTGTCTGTCTGTCTGTCTGTCTGTCTGCTTGTCTGACTGTCTGTCTATCCAGAAATGTTTTATTTTGCCACTCTCGACTTAATCTTTTGGCACACGAACAGCCTGCGTGGCACCCATTCATGTCAATCACAGCCATTATTGGCCAGTTTAGCTTTTTTATGACAAACCAGTGTCACTTGAGTCATTTATTTAATTAATGTTGATTCATTCGATTTGTTTTACTAGTTATGTCAATGCTTGTCATTACTTAGGGCCCCTAGATTTGGAATTATTAGTTAATTCAGTGGACAGCTCGACCCCTCTAAATTTCTCCAGTCTTATCAGTTGTAATTACCTGTCTTAGCCAGTCATCTGCCAGTCTTGAAGACGGGCAGATGGGTCTCTGCTGAGTGGTCAAGAGCGGTCACTCACCTGATGTGGCTGATGCCGGACGATGTCAGCTGACCTGCGAGTTCAGTGGAGAAGGTCACACGCCACACGTCCTGTGAGAATGCCTTTGACCTCAGCATGGTCACTTCGTTCTTCCAGTCCCACACGGTCAGCATATAATCCGGGTCACCCCCCACAGAGGCCAGCAGGTCACCCTTGTTGCTGTGATATCAAAGGTCACGGTCAAACTCCTTAGGGGGTTGTCTCAAAACAGTGATTATTATTTTTATTGTCCACTATATTAGTATATTATTTTAATTATTTATTCGTTATTATTTTGTTGTTTATTTACTTACCTCATTTTGATAGTTTTCTATTTTATTGTAGGTGTTGACTATTTGTGATTATACAGGTATATGTGTATATATATATATAATTATACATATATATATATATATATATATACGGATTTGGGTGGTAATGCGGTCATATATATATATATATATATATATATATATATATATATATGACCGCATTACCGCCCAAATCCGCATTATTGCCCAACCCCTATTTCTCAAAAATTTGGGTTAACTGCCCTCCTGCTCGCATTACCGCCAACCCCCATCTCAGCCACATACATTTGTTACCAAAACATAGATGACAAAAATGCAGAAATACAACAAAATGGGCAGAAAGTGGTTGAATAGTCTTCAGACTTAACGTGGTCTGCTCCGATGTTTCTGTCGCTGGTTCGATTAATTTTTTCAACGTTGTTTTTTTATATTTACAATCGGAGGAATGGTTTATTACATTACATGGTATATTACATGAATAAAGTTACTTCATATAAAAAGGAAACTATACAGTGCCGAGTTTGGGAGCTGTCAGAATCAATGGCTGATGGGTGAAGTGCCAACTAGTGACAGATGACGTGAAGTCTGAAGAATAACCAGCGCAGGTCCGAAGTGAAGGCGGTATCCAACAATCCATACTTTGTACAAACTACGTCTACAGTGCCTGGTAGATTTAATGCTCAAATGGTGACTCATAGACGGGTTGATTTAGAGTCTAGACGAGAAATCTAAGAAACGTTTCTCGATATCGGCGTTATTTTATAATAACATAAATCTCTGTAGCAACAGAGATGACTGATCATGTGACAGTCCGTAGCCACGAGGAAGGATGAAAATAAAATGACCAGCGCCCGGATGTCCGACTTCTAGAACATTGCAAACGTAGTGGCAATGCCTGCCATATAGAAGTTCCACTTCTCAGGGCATGCACGTTTTAGCACTTTATAGACTGCCCGGGACTGAGGAAAAAGATCAACTAAACTAAATGAAAATCGGCTTATGCAAATTTGCGTTATCAGGAATGCACTGAATACAAATACATTCATATGTTGTAAGATTATTTAGAGATAGGTCATTTTCATCAGACGTCTGTCAATGACAGTGTTTCCTATTTCAATTATCGCTTCATATAGTATGAACATTTTGTGAAACACGGCGCCGATGTCCTGTTGTTAGAATATCTCGACCTAATCGCCCATGGGCGATAATATGGTCAAATACGGTATATGTGTACGTAAGTATACATATACCATATTTGACCACATATATATATATACACCTAATAATGATTAAAGCAATTCCTAAAGGCTGCTAAGACTTGTTTAAACAAAACATTACTAGCTAAACCTAAGTTGAGAGAAACAGACAGAATATCCATACGCAAGTATTATATATATATATATATACATACCATATTCGTTCTATTAAGTGTACATGCCCTAATTAGCGTACACCCTCTTTTTAGTAGCATCCAACGCCGTGACTGATCTCAATACCAACCTTGACTGTTGAATCCATCATTGTGTTTTACTCTCTACCAATGTCACACTAGATTCAAAGCTTGGTGATGAAACAACATCCCTCCCATCCCTCCCTCCCTCCCTCCTCCCCCTCTCTCTCTCCCTCCCCCTTGCCCTCTCTCCCCCTCCCCCTTCCCCCTCTCTCCCTCGGCCCCTCCCCTCCCTCTCTCTCTCTCTGTATGTTGCCTAAGAAGCAGAACTTGGTTAACCAAGACAAAATAGGTCATTGTAAACGTGAAATGCTCACTTGTAGTCGATAAAGGCGTAGGATCTCTCAGTTCCTCCACGGAGTACGTGTATACATTTCAACTCCGGGTAGTTAAAGATGTTAATATCTGGAGCATGGCCTTTCTCAGCTACAGCGAACATAGTCTTGTCCGGATGTACCTACACGAAACACAAATTATTGAATGTTTTCCTTGTTAACATATCCAAACATTAGAATTATGTATTAATATAATAGCGAGTTTGAGTGTCAGATTATTAACGATTAGACTTTAACTCTATGTAATAAATATGATAATGAGGAAAGCTTACTTGACATACACACCATGTTCCTATATAATTAAGTTATGTATTGCCATAATGAGAGAAAGGGTAAATAATTACAAGAATTGTTCTTCAATTTACTATTTTCCAATAGCAACTAATAACAAAAGTATTATAATAATACTGTATCATATGTTGTTTATTTGTATTGGAAATAAATGTTGTCTTATCTTATGTAGACAGAGGAGAAAAAAGAAAACAGAAATTGAGAATCAGTATAGAGGCCAACCTCACTCCTGACATACAGGGAAACATGAGAACAACAACAGAATTTTGCTTCTTGTCAAGCAGGCTTCTTAAGTACGTATGATGTCCCAATCAGATGATGTCTTTATAAACGTGACAACTCGTAGTTTCTCTTGTCTCGGTTGATTGTTTATTGTTTTCCGTATCCATATTACCCTTTTACAACCCTACCTAGCTACTACACCCTGTACTTTAACTTCCCCCAATTCATGAGGCAAAAGTCTAGTTAACTCTAATCTACGGATACGCGTTAAGAAGAAATACATTAAATCAAACGAACTGTCCTGAAGAATTTTCAGTAGTCCAAAAAAACTTTGGATTACTATACCAACTTTTCAGGTGAAGATGTCTGAGAAAGTTACAAAAGTTTTGCCAGCACTGCGAATCCGGCAACATTATAAGTGGCATATGCAATATTTTATCTTTCCAAAATCAGGCACTTTCTATAAAGCTTATCAATTGACCTATCCATCATGTGATCTGTTGCCTAGCAAAACATTCATTAAGCCATAACAAATGGATGCCAAACACATATATTTTGTTGAAATTGTTGCCCCAAATGTTTTCTTTATGACAAATACGTAACGTAAATTTCTTCAAATGAGTAGTACATGTGGAAAGTGTCGATGTAGCAGATGTGATGCTGTCGTTGACGAGGCACAGCTCGACGGAGGTCATACAAATATTGATTGTGATGTAGACAAACAGCGTACTTTTTCAATGTTGTGTAAGTAGTGGGCTGGACATGTGGAGAGAATGGGAGGAGAACGGCTGGCAAAGAAAGCAGATGCCCGGAGAGTGGAGGGGAAAAGGAGGTGAGGAAGACGTAGACTGCGATGGGAGGACAGTGTAAAGAGAGACTTGGAGGGATTGGGAGTGAAGGGTAGAGGGGAATGGAGACATCTGTCTCACCCTGGAACAAAATGCAGAACCTGATGACAGGGAATCAAGACGAGAACAACAAGTAGGTTCACCCTACCGCAAGAGCACCGATGCCACCACCACTGGTGCTGTGCAGGTACTTCTGATGCTGCGTCTTCAAATTCAGTATGACTACAATGTTTCCTGCCACAAAGAGCACAGTGTCAATGTCAATGACATGCAGGTTGGCTCTCTTTTGGCAGTCGTAGCCGAACGAATGACTGGGTCAAAAGTCAAGGATGACGTCTTGCAGCAGCAACAACAGTTTAACAACTTAACTTTGATTAATACATCCACTGAAATCAACATGTTCTAAAAATGATAGACCTTGCATATATCTACAATGACTGTGTGTGTGTGTGTGTGTGTGTGTGTGTGTGTGTGTGTGTGTGTGTGTGTGTGTGTGTGTGTGTGTGTGTGTGTGTGTGTGTGTGTGTGTGTGTGTGTGTGTGTGTATTTAAAAGTAAAATTACAAAATGAAATTTTAAATGCTTACTTATGAACACTGGTTTTGTGTGGAACAAGTTGCGCTGCTGTTCATTTTTCCGACTATTGTTATTATAAAAAGTTCAATGCGCTATCAGCGATAACTATTGATAATTAAATTTACTATTGGTAATACGCTACCAATATAATACAATAGATTGATAAATTTTATTTTTATTCAATCACATGCTTAGTTTAAACTGTACACTATTTTCGATGGTCGAGCGATTCATGAATCATTTACACCAATCATACAACATATATTAACATAGGTACAATGGATTAAAATTTAAAAACATTATAAAAAAAATAACAATTAAAAACAAATACATAAATGAAATAAATAAATAGATAAAATAAATAAATAACATGTATGAGACAGATAAAAACAAAGTACAATTAAAATGAAAACTAAGATATCGTGATGCATCAATCGTTTGATGCATTGTTACACCTTTGATATTAGTGCCAGCGACAACAAGGATACTTGAGAAGTAACATGTCAAGTGGTAAACCAGACATATATGAGATGTCAGGCTTGAAGGACTTCATCGATTTTGTCGATTTTATCGATTCACTTGTTGAAGTGTAGTCTACGACATCGAATGTTCTAATGGCTCTGACTTCTGCTGCCGACTCCTCCTCACTGTCCCTGCGCTGTATGTCCACACTGTCCACATGGACTGGCGATGCCACTGCTTTCCGCCATTCCTCCAGCATATACCGGTCTAAATGATAACAACAAAACAGCCACATGAACACAGCGTGTATGTTCTCAATGCTTTTGGTTGCATTCATTTGGTTATGTTCGTTTTGAAAAAAGGTATGTGTAGACCTGTCAGAATCACAATTGATGGTTCACAGTGGTGAACTCCAAGCATAAAATCCACAAAAAAACATCATGTGTGGTAAAAAGATGTTCTTATATGGTAGACTCTTCCTTTAAAAACATACAAATACTTGCAGAACGTAGGTGAATAACGACTTGTAAGCATCTAAAAAGACGTGCTAAGAAATATATGAGATGAATAATAAACTATAACTGATGTTACGATGTAAGTAAGAACATTAACAAATGATTATCATCAGTAGAATTAGAGAAAATATGTAAGTTGAACACACATAAAATTTGAACAAAAGCAAAGAGTACACAATTTAACTAGCTACCAGCATGTGAGGTTTCTGAAACAATAACACAGGAAATACTATGTTAAGTATTGTAAATACTAATCATATTATTTAACTTAAAATAGTAATAGTGTGAATAATTAATTAGTGCTGCTGTTAGAATTAGTTATAAAGTTAAATAACGTAACATTGAAAAATTAAAACTAGGGTGTGTGTGTGTTTGGGTGCATATGTTGTGGGTTGTGGCACATTAAATTGACCTAAGAACTTGGTTGCTGGTTTGCTAACCTACAATGACGATCATCATCTAGAACTGCTTACAAACTATCAAGTTATACCATTTGTTGCTATTATTAGTAATAAAAAGGTACGTTCTTATATAGCATCATCACTGCAAGGCAGTAGTACACTACCCCTAGCAGATATCCTATGCAATGTATGGAAGTTAGTTGAATCAAATTAGTAATTCACTTTGTCAGTAGCGACTGAACCAACTGTGATAAGAGTACAGACAAAACCAGTGACGCCAGGGAATCCTCCCAATATTCCAATTACAAGCAGCTGAGTGATATTGTGTATTCAAATAAATTCTTCTACTTCCGAAACATTACATGTAACATGTAACTGTTGGCTGAAATGAAAACAAGTTGAATCACGTTTGGCGACAATTTTATTGGTGAGCTAGACTTCAGCAGTTCCAAGACAATCTGCCAGGGGGTATTGAGACTGACGTAATCATCAGCACCACCTGGCACGCGAGTCCTCATGACTGCTCACACCATGTAATAATAATATAAAATAAATAAATTGTAAGAATTCTTAATTCTCTGGCAAAACAAATCATTATTCCTTAGTAAAATGGATAATTATCCTGATGATTACCATATGGTATTCAACTTAATTGTACACCATAATAAAATTTGTTTGTGTGAAAAAATTGTGCATGTGTCAAATTTCTCATGATAGAGATATAGTGCAAATGGTCAATGCTAATGATGATAACAATTATAATCCACCTATAAGTGACACAATGTTGGGATGTCTTCAAGGTATGATGTGACGTAACAAACAGATAGCTTGCTGAAATGCAAAATGTGAAATGATTCTTCTACAAAAATGTGAATGTTTCTTCTACAAACTAGACTATCTGTATGAAACTATTGTTAGTAGGACTAAACAAACCAATCATTTAGTATTATTTCACATCACAACATAGCTTAATTGAAATCATCTCACAAACAACATATTTCTGTTGTTTTGCTAACATATCATTTGACTAACCAATTTCTGATTAAATGTTAAAGACAATTTTATGTTCTCATTATATATGGAAGACCTTTTCTTGTTTTACTGTGCATCTTATTAATATAAATGATTAGTAGTCTTTTCCACATAATACACTGCATGTCGACTACAGTCAACAATTTTGTGCACCATGTGTGCTAACTAGTTGGTCAATGTACACTGCTCCAGTCTTTGTATCACGATACAGAAACCTTTTGTGTTTAGTCAGATGTGTGTGACAGAAAATAAAAGAATGACAATGTATGTGTATAGCTTAATTACAGTACCACGTGTCATTTTACATATTTGTATTAAATGCTAAAAACTAAATAAACAAAATTATCAAATACTAAATACGACTTGCTACCTGGTTATATGTACTGCAATAATGAAAATATTTTAAATTTTGTAATTAAAATTAACTACCAGGGTACCTACCAAACTAACCTTACATGATTCTTACATCTACCCTGAGTATTGTTTGTTGGTGACCAACCAGAAGGGCAGACAGGAAGCTGACACAATCAATGCATTATGGGCATTAGAATTAGAATTGTAACAAAGTACAAAGGAGATTCTTAGCAACAGGAAGTAACAACATTCCAACACTTCCTGTCTGTCCAACTTATCTGCTATTTGTGAAAATAAGAGCTATGTAACTATGGTGATGATATGGTGTAAGAGTTATGTGACTAATATGGTACCTTTAGGGCCCTTCTTTTTCTTTTTCCTAGTTCCGTCTTCAGAGTAAGTAATTTTATTTATTATTATACGACACAGCATCAATCAGCGACATATTAATTGTTCTATCATAACTCTACTTACCACACATAATTATATATAATTATACATGTATATATATATAAATATATATATATATATATACTGGGTATATATACTGTAGTGTTATCGTATAGCATGACTACCTGTATTCAATACATAGCGCGACGAGATCTAGTGAATGAAAGAAGACTGGGGGGAACTGTATTATTGTTTACATGTGGACGGTCTCAATTAAACGTCTTATCAAACTCATACAACTTGCGTTGTACTGAATAACCATATAATGCCACATGGCTTCAGATGGCAGTAGAAAACCTACACGAAGAGTGAAGTACAAGGTAAATTTGTGTAAACGCTAATTGTCAATGAATTAATAACATTTGACATGGCCCAGTCATTCCAAGTTGCCCTGCCAGAACCTTTCACGTTCAAAAGACCTAATGAATGGCCGAAATGGATATGCAGATTTGAAAGGTTTTCGGCTTACATCTGTTTGGGATAAAAAAGAGGATGTCATGCAAGTAAATGCATTAATTTACGCAATGGGGGACAAAGCAGATGATATAATGACAGATTTTGGGTTGACAGACGAACAGAAAAAGCACTATGCGGTGGTCAAAAATAAGTTTGACGGACACTTTGTAGTTCGGCGAAATGCAATATTTGAACGTGCTAAATTCAACAGACATTCATAGGAGGAAAGTGAAAGTGTAGAAAGCTTGATCACTTCACTGTTCTGGTTGGCTGAACATTGCTAATATGGTGCTCTGAAGAATGAAATGATTCAAGATCGCATTGTCGTTGGAATCACAGATGCATCATTGTCATTGAAGTTGCAAATGGATGGCACTTTGACAATGAAGAAAGCTATAAACATGGCTCATAAAAATGAGGCAGTGAAAAAGGAACAATCGCTATTGAGAAGCAACTTTGCTACAGGGGGTAGCAGCAATGATGATGTAGAGCAAGGCACAAGAAAGCCTAACTAGCACAGCCAAAGGAAACCAAAAACGTGGACAAAAATTCAAAGTAGTAAGCCAGTCGTAACAAGGAAGTGTGATCACTGTGATAAATCACCAGCTCACCAAAAAGTGATGTGCCCAGCACATGAGGCAGTCTGTTTCAAGTGCAAAAAGGTGGGACATTTTGGTGCAATGCGTCGATCAACGAAATTGGTTGATACAGTTGTCAAATAGCCGAGTTGGATATCGCTTTCCTTGGAGAAATGGATCAAGGTAACAAACCATGGATGGCTACTGTTGCTCTTGAGGCAGTACAGACATGAGCTCTGACGGAGGTTAAGTTCAAGTTAAACACAGGTGCGGATGAAGCAGTAATTTCTGAGGAAGATTACAAGTGTGTTGGAAGACTAAAAATTTGTGAATCAACAAAGACACTGTTGGGGGCAAATTGTCACGAAACAAAATCACGGTAGATGAGGACATCTATGTCCTTAAGGGTCAAAATCGGTCATTGCTCGGTTGGCGAGCTTGCGAAACTCGCGGACTTGTCAGAAGAGTGGCAATTGATATGGTGGAGACTGCAGAGATCTACAAGAGGGACTGCCCAAAGCTGTTTGACGATTTGGGGAAAATTACAGGAGAATGTGAGATCAAGTTACGAACTGACGCTCAACCATTTGCCATCACAACACCGAGGCGAGTGTTGATACCACTGCTTAAGACAGTCAAGAAAGAACTTCAACGAATAGAAGATCTCAGTTTTATTTGAAAGGTCAAAAACCCCACAGTCTGGTGTGCAGGCATGGTTGTGGTAGCAAAAACTAAAGATGTTCCGCTTCCGAATGATGTTGATAAGGACAAACAAGTGGCAAACAAGTGGCGAACAGATGCAAGCACACAAAGTATGCATCTGCGTTGACCTGACAAAATTTAATGAAAGTGTGCAAAGAGAAAAACATGACCTGCCATCAGTCGACCAACCACTGGGTTGACTGGCAGGCACAAAAGTACTGCTTTCGAAGGTTAACTTTTGAGATAACGTCGGCACCTGAGTATTTCCAGAAGAAGATGAACAGAATGCTCGACGATCTCCCAGGCATACTTTGCATGAAGGATGACGTCATCATGATTGGAGACTCTCGTGAAGAGCATGATACAAGGGTAAAAGCTGTGCTCAAATGTCTGGAAGAAAACGGCGTGACGTTGAACTTTGGAAAGTGTGACTTCTCGAAATCCAACGTTTCATACTTGGGTCACATAGTTTCTGACCAGGGAATTGAGGCTGACCCAGTGAAAGTGCATGCGATAATGGACATGGAACAGCCTACCAATGTGGGTGACATACAGCGCTTCCTTGGCATGGCAAATCAGCTTGGAAAGTTTTTGTCGAAGCTGTCAACCATCACGAAGCCACTGAGAGATTTGCTGAGCAAACAAGATCAGTGGACATGGCGACCAAGTCAAACCCACGCATTTGAAGAAATAAAGAGAGAGCTCAGTCATACACCTGTTCTAGCTCTGTATGACCCCAATCAAGACACAACAGTGTCTGCAGATGTGTCATCGTTTGAGCTAGGGGCTGTTCTCAGGCAAAGGCATAAAGAAACAATGCGCCCAGTAGCGTATGCCTCAAGGGCGATGACCTCGACAGAAGAAAGATATTCGCAGATGGAGAAAGAGGCTTTGGCAATGACATGGTCTCTAGAGAGATTCTCAGATTACCTGTATGGCATGCAATTCCATGTAGAACAGACCACAAGCCTTTGGTGTCTTTGTTGAGCTCAAAGAAAAACCTAGACGAGCTATCACCAAGAATCCATATTCTATCAGCCATGTACCTGGCAAGAATCTGGTTGCAGCAGATGCTCGTGTACGACCACTGACAGCAGCCAAGTTTCAGCGCAAGCAAATCAGACAGATCCCTGCTGCAGAGACAAGATTTGCCGAGGTAAGAGTTAACCAGGAAGAAGATGAAGTGTGTCGCCAGGTGATATTGCTTGGAAGGTTGGCCAAGCTATCTGTCTTCGCCAGGAGCTATGAAGCTTTACTGGCAAGTTCAGAATGAGTAGACTGAAAGGAGTAAGACTTGTTATTCTTAGCTGCATGAGCATGGCGATGTTGGACAAGATGCACGATGACCACCAAGGCGTGGTGAAGTGTCGCTTGTGGGCCCAATCATCAGCATGGTGGCCTGGGCTTAGCAAGCAACTTGAGGAGCTTGTTACGCAAAAGAGCGGCACATTCATGCAGAGCCAATGATAACTTCAGAATCAAGACTATGACCGTGACAAAAAGTTGCTATTGACATGTTCGTCTACTAGAGGGGTACCTATCTACTCAATGTTGACTAATACTCATACTAATGCTATATGGAAATCGACAAACTGGACAACGTCGCTTCTTCAGATATCATTAACCATTTGAAGTCGATCGTCGCGAGACATAGTATTCCAGAGACAGTTGTTTCAGACAATGGTCCACAGCATGCAGTTGCGCAACCCCTAACTACCATCACCAGATCCGGATGGTTGTCGGCGCCTCCAAAGAGATTGGATCTGTGATTTGTGACATTCTAGACTAGTGTAGTTTAGTCAGGGACACGTTTCTTACAAGGGCAGAATAATCCCTGGAACGTGATTGTGACAGATGGTACTTTGCCAGCTATCACTATATAAGCTAGCTATAAAGTACACTACGTGTTATGTTCTTAGAGGACTTTAATGGGAGATGTAGTGTTATCGTGTAGCATAACTATCTCTATTCAATACATAGTACGACGACATCTAACGAATGAAAGAAGTCTGGGGGGAACTGTACTATCGCTTACACGTGGACGGTCTCGATTAAATGTCTTGTCAAACTCATACAACTTGCTTTGTACTGAATAACCATATAACACCACACACACACATATATATATATATATATATATAGTTTTACAGCTATTTACCTGGCTAAGCATTAGATGAAGAAATATGCCACGTATTTTCATGGCTCCAAGTGATGTACACTAAGGGGTGACTAGTAAGTATTGGGGATAATTTCCTATTGCAATACTACTGCGATACTGCCATAACTATTGCGATAGCACGTGTATCACAGGATAATGAATACCAAGAGTCCCACACCATCATTTGTGGTGTTGCCATCCCATGGCGTTGGTGGTAGTTGACTTCCCAAAAACATCAGACCTAGACAATCATAACACAACAATGGCAAATGTTTGCACTGACAGAGCAATTGTTCACATGTCACTAACCTTCTACTCAACAATTTAGTTAGAAAAATGCTAACTTTGTCATGTCGTATATTCACCAAAAGTTGCTTTGCCTTTGCAATGTGTACAAATGAGCCACTGCTGGAACATTTCATCATAAATCCAGAACGAAAACCACCAACTGATAACCAATAACAATAATCCAACAACGATAAGTAAACACAACTATGTTGTTATCTTAACCTAGATATCTACCTTCACCGACGAATTGAACTTCGCTACTGCTGGAGAAGCCTTCTTCTTCTTCTGCAGTGGTAGGCTTTTTTGTTGGTAATTTAATTACGTATTCTCCTGAAGATGATGACTCAGCCTCCGTACCGTAAGTTTTGTCATGCTGAAACATCCGCTGAACATAGTGTGAATCAGTCTCTGATGGCAGTCGTTCCAACCGATACTTATCACGAAAGAATGTGACCATCCGATTGGCAAACTCTGACACAGTTTCTGATGCTCGCTTCGTTGGTCGGGTGAATGAACTGTTTGTAAATCGTTCGTCGTGCTCAAGAACTCTCTTCGCAAACATCGACTCAGTCTCTGAGGGATGACGCTCCATGCCGTACTTCTTGCTGGCCCATTCAACCATTCGTGCTTGAAACTGAGCCTCCGATTCCATAGATCCCTGTTCTGGATGTTGGCGAATTTGCAAATCATGATTCAGCACCCGTTCAATAAACTGTTCATTCGTCTCCATTGAGTCGCGCTCAAGGTTGTACTTCTTACTGAGAAATTCAACCACACGTTCTTCATACTGAGACTCGGTCTCAGAGTCTTGTTTCACTGGTCGCCGCTCAACCTTCAGTTTTCTTAGTTGCATCTTGTTATACTTGATTACTCTTTTTGCAAACTCCAGTTCGGTCTCTGAAGGTCTACGTTCTAAGTCATACTTTTCACTGATAAACTCAACCAAACGTGCAATATAGACAGAGTCAGTCTCCGATTCTCTTTTCGTTGGATACCTTGCAGTCGTCTCAGAAATATACTGATCGAGTTCATGACTTGTTTTGAGAAAACTATGCATACGTTCCAAATACTGGTTCTCTGTCTCTGACGGCCTTCTCCTTGGTCGCCATTCTTCCTCCAATCGGTCTAAATAATCCTTGTCATACTGATGCAACCTACGAGAAAACTGTTCTTCCGTCTCGGAAGGTCGGCGCTCTAGATCGTACAATTCACCCAAATACTCAAGCAAACGCTCAGCAAAGGCAGATTCAGTTTCCGACGGTCGTTTCTGCGGGCGATCCTCTTCATCCAGTTTAGTCACATACGCCATTTCATGTTTCATTACCCTATCCGCAAACTGCGAGTCAGTCTCTGACGGTCGCCTTTCAATGCCATACTTTTCACTGAGATACTCTAACAGTCGTTCCGCAAACTCAGTCTCTGTCTCGCTTGATTGTTTCCTCGGCCGCTGTTCCATCTCCTGTTTCCGGATTACTTTTTTGTCATATCGAAGCACCCTCTCTGCGAACCCAGACTCTGTCTCCGACTCCCGCCGCTGCAGCTTGTACTTGTTGCTGAGAAACTCAACCACACGTTTCCCATACTCCGTCTCTAACTTCATGTCGTACTTAAGCACTCTAGTGGCATACTGCGAATCTGTCTCGGAGGAACGCCGCGTCACATTGTATTTGTTACTGAGCCATTCCACCATGCGATCATTAAATTCGGACACTGTCTCGGAGTATCGTTTTGTTGGCTGGCGGGACAATTTTAACCAATCTCTAACTCGTCTCTCATACGTGCTTTCCGTCTCGGAGCCTAAGCGAGATGGGCGGGCGTGGGATTCCGCCCATTCTTCCGTGCGAGCGTCATATATTGATGATGTTTCCGACGCATGTCGCACAGGCGGCGCCACCCTCTGTGCCTCATAATTGGTAATGCGCTCAGCAAAGTGCGTATCTGTCTCAGATGCCTGCTGCACTAGGTCCGGATGTTTCAACTTTGTCGTTTCCGCCCACGCCGTCAGACGACGCTCATACTCGGAATTTGTCTCAGATTCACGGCGTTCGGGGGGATTGATGCGTTGCTCCCACTCATTCTGACGTGCCTGAAATGCTGATGATGACTCGTAGGCGTACTTCTTCACCGGCTTGAAGTAGTCTCGCCACTCCTCAAGACGTTGCATATAATCCATGTCAGACTCGTCCAGATGTCTCGCAGGTGGTGCCACTTTGTTCATCCATTCAACGAGACGTGTCTCATATGCCTCGTCATCTTCGTCAGGGAGCTGTTTCGGCTGATTTATCGTCACACGCCACTCGGCGAGCTGCTCGAAAAACTCCTCGACGGTCTCGTCCACACGTTTGTATGGTATTGCTAATTGTGTCCACTTGAGCAAACGCATTTCATACTCTTCTTCTGTTTCGTCGGGATGCCTGCTGGGTGGCTGACGTTCATCCGCCCATTCCGTCAATCGCAAGGCGAACTGTTCGTCTGTTTCACTGACGAATCGTTCCGGCAACATATTCGCGTCTTGCCACTCTACAAGTCGCCGCTCGTAGGCATAGTTCGATTCGGCCAGCCGCTGAATGGGCACTTCATAGCGTGAGGACCATAACATAAGCAACTCGTAGTATTCGTCGACAGATTCATCCGGCATCATGATTGGTGGAAGGAATGACGCCAACATCTCGTCAATCATGGCTTGATGCAATGCCTGTCGTTCCTCCTCCTCTTCCACACGAGCACGTTCCTTGCGAATCAATTCATCCCGATAGTCGATATCACCTTAGGTACATACAATGCCATGATGAATCCATCTAACATCCCCCCTAAGGCAAATTAAACTGAATCCATATGAATATATTAATATAAATGTATATATCTATTTACTCAAAAAAACAATAAGAACTGCAACCACGTTTTAACATAATATATATGCATTTACGCAATATGTTTTTAACGAAAACACATAAACAATGATCTTACACAATCATAGATAATCATGACAAACTGAACAGATGAAAATAACAGCAACATGACAACGGAACAAAACGCAGCAAATCCTTAAATAACTTACATAAGGTATTATCTACTGAAGTCCTTCCAAAAATGTTTTTCATATTTCCAAACAGAAGCAAATAGACGATATTCACAATACATACAGCATCTGGCAACTAAAATTTTAACTACGGTTGTAGGCCAGTTTTACATGAGCCGATACGCTTTAGTAGGAAGGTAGTGCAATTCAGTGAATTCACAGGTTGGGCACTTTATAATAACTATTGGAGTTGGCACTAAAAGTATCACGCCTCACTACATATCAACTGAATCTTACAGAATATGTATATATATTTTTTTTTCAGCAGACAAGACAAGAACACCTCTCAGGGTTCAGTCAACATCTTCACAACTTTTAAGAAATCTATGTTCAACCTACCTCACATGAATCCTGTAATTCTTAAACAAGACGGTAAAACAATACAGTAGTACAAGTTCTTGACTACAGTAACTTAACTAGATGCATTTGTCTGCCTGGCAAAAAACAAACACTTCTTTGCCAAGTCTACTCCATGGTGGGCGGATATAAAGTCACAGGAAAAATTGCAGAAATATTCACAATTTTGTCTAGAAAAAAAAAACGGGAATAAAGTAATTTCTGTTATCTCAGCATTATGTTTATATACAAAACAATGATACTATATATACAAATACTATACAAATGTAAACACACACATATGCACACATGCAAGTATTCATATACATGCATATGCATGTGAGAACACATACACACATTCTTATCTATACATCCGTACATATACATAACATACACACATGCACAAACAAGCATACACACTCGCATCCACACATGCATGCACGCACGCACGCACGAACGCAAACACCCATGCATGCACGCACGCACGCACACACAAACACAAATGTAGTGTGTGTGTGTGTGTGTGTGTCCGACTGTCTGTCTGTGTGTCTGTGTGTCTGTGTGTCTGTGTGCATGCATCTGTGTGTACCACTTCACACTAGAACATGCATGCATTCATATGCAATATCATATGCTAAATTTCACACATGCACACATACACACACACACACACACACACACACACACACACACACACACACACACACACACACACACACACACACACACACACACACACACACACACACAAACACACACACAAAACTTACTGCACTGGAGGGTCTAAATGTCACCTGACTGAGCCACATCATTTGACAATGTAACTGTCAACCCCCATTGTTACGTCAATTGACAACAGACTGTCATGTCAATGTATAATGACTTGATATATAAGTTAACAACTATCAGCAACATAATATTCGCATATCAAAATAGCATGTCACATGACGATGACACGTCGATCATTAGTGACATAGTATCTGTTGCTGAAAAACACACTGACACAAAAGCGGCACTGCTTAACTACGGCCATGCAGCATTATTTGTCATTAAACACAAGCCTACATCAACACTGCTGCATGCAACAAAATAGTTTCTGCCACCTCACCGACTATGCTACAGTGCCCACTATGAGTTGTCTACAAAGCCAGTGCAAAATGTGTAGAAAACAAACAAAATGGCCGACCTTCATCAGTTTGCCCTGCACCACCACTGGCAGCTGCTTGAAATGAGAAGAGAACGTTTCATACATTGATAAACCAATACAAAGTATCATACATAATTCAAGTTATAAGCAAATTCAGTTTTGGAAGAAAAAGTGTAGCTGTGTGATTTGATAAAAACGGGGTTACAAACAAGGCATTTGCATATCTTGCTCATCAATCCAAACAAGCCATATCCTTATGTTAGCTAACATTTATATTGTCATTAACTTAATGTGTTTCTTACAGCTGTTAATGACATAGAATAGTTGTCATGTAACATGTTAAAATATGTATACAATTAAATTATATACCTACAAAAATACATTCAAGAGAGACAATAACCACAATGATGGAACATACATCCTCTAATATTAAATATGCTAATCAAAACAAATTATATTTTTTCAAATAATATTTATAAAGCTCAACACATAATTCTTGCTTTAATTATTTAATTACTGTCGTTATCTTCACATGTACAAACATTTCATCACACTATAGAGAAACAAAGATTCATTAAAACTTTGTTCAACTTAACTACCACCATTATCAATTTCAGCATCATATGCAATGTCTAATATTGTAGTTTCCAAATCTGCACTGTTCTGATAGAAAGGTGTTGTTGAGGTTAAAATAAAAGAAGAAATGTCGGTGATAAAAGGAAACAACCTGCTGCTACTGTTCCATCTCCCGGCTTCATTTCTCCTTCGCCATCTATTTTAGGAAACAGGAATTAAAAACAAAATGACACGATATTCCCTAAAACCAGTTTGACCTGATGCATGGGTGCACTCAGCGTGTAACATCAAAAGCAACTAAACTATCTTACAACTTATAATAGAAGCCACTCAAGCTTGCAACAGTTGGGCAGCTTTTGCTCATCATAAACAGTTCACTTGACTACATTGTTATTATTAGGTCAAATCCAAATGTGAACTGGGTCTTTATAAGTGGTTTTCGTTGTGTGATCAAATAAGAATGGCTTGCACAAGAATTAAACAAACCAAATCATTGTTAAGGTACTTGAAAATAACTGTGTCAAATCATGTGCATTTTAAACAGAGTAATACTGCTTGCATCTCCATGTGAAAACACTTGAAATGTACTGTGAAGAATGGTGTGCATCTTAAACAGAAATTACGCTCACATCTCCCTAGAAAAAGGTGGAATGAAGGAATGTACACACAGAAAATAAAAATAACCTTTTGCAGGAACATCAACTTCAACTTTAGTTTCGGATGAGTCACCACGAGTGACAGTGGCATCAGCAGGTGCACTGTCACCATCAGCAGGTGCAGTGTCACCAGAAGGTGCAGTGTCACCATCAATAAGTGCAGTGTCACTGTCACCATCAGCAGGTGCAGTGTCACCATCAGCAGGTGCAGTGTCACCATCAATAAGTGCAGTGTCACTGTCACCATCAGCAGGTGCAGTGTCACCATCAGCAGGTGCAGTGTCACCAGAAGGTGCAGTGTCACCATCAATAAGTGCAGTGTCACTGTCACCATCAGCAGGTGCAGTGTCACCGTCAGTAGATGCAGGGTCACCAGAAGGTGCAGTATCACCATCAGCAGGTGCAGTGTCACCATCAGCAGGTGCAGTGTCACCAGAAGGTGCAGTGTCACCATCAATAAGTGCAGTGTCACTGTCACCATCAGCAGGTGCAGTGTCACCATCAGCAGGTGCAGTGTCACCAGAAGGTGCAGTGTCACCGCCAGCAGGTGCAGTGTCACCAGAAGGTGCAGTGTCACCAGAAGGTGCAGTGTCACCATCAGCAGGTGCAGTGTCACCAGAAGGTGCAGTGTCACCATCAGTAAGTGCAGTGTCACTGTCACCATCAGCAGGTGCAGTGTCACCAGAAGGTGCAGTGTCACCGTCAGCAGGTGCAGTGTCACCAGAAGGTGTGTCACCATCAGCAGGTGCAGTGTCACTGTCAGCTGGTGCAGTGTCACCAGAAGGTGCAGCATCACCATCATCAGGTGCATTTTCATTATCAGCAGGTGCAGTGTCACCATCAGCAGGTGCAGTGTCACCAGAAGGTGCAGCATCACCATCAGCAGGTGCAATTTCACCAGAAGTTGCAATGTCACCATCACTAGGTGCAATGTCACCATCAGCAGGTGCAGTGTCACCATCAGCAGGTGCAGTGTCACCGTCAGCAGGTGCAGTGTCACCAGAAGGGGCAGTGTCACCGTCAGCAGGTGCAGTGTCACCAGAAGGTGCAGTGTCACCGTCAGCAGGTTCAGTGTCACCAGAAAGTGCAGTGTCACCATCAGCTACTGTGTTATCTGCTGTTTCAATAGTGGGTGGGGCAACATCACTGTCAGTGACGTCAACGTCACCATTTGGTGCAATGTCACCATTAGGCTCTGTAGAAACATAAAGCAAAATAAACACACATGACAAACATTTATATAAACCAGCAAAAAAGTTTTATTTTTGCATTGCATGCACACATAGTTAATGCTGCAAGCATCACTACACTTCAGGTGTAAAAATGGCAACCACAATGGTGAGTGCTAGTGAACGTGTAGTACCTTACATTTTCTTAATTAATTCGAATAGCACGTTTCTTAATTAAGTAACATTTTCATTAATAAAGAATCTTCATGACATGCTGCCATCAGTCAACATCTTGTTTATGAAAACTGCTGGTTCTATAGTGTGATGAACAAAGGAAGCATTAAACCTGTCTTTCTTGTTGGCTTCCCTTCAGCATTGCCTCCATCATCTGCAAGAATTTAATTATGCAAATAATAAAAACAAAATGGTACAAATTGTTTTTTAAAAACTTTCAATCCCCAAAATTTTTAAATACTGATTTTTGGGGACATGGCATTGGTTCAGTGTGTGAATTAGGTCTTGACGAGTTTTTGACATTGTTAATATATATGTATGCGTTCTGGTTGCTCCCCTGCAATGGCTATAACTACTACAGTTCTAGTTTGACTGGCGAAGGTGACTCACATAGTTAGCTGCGATATTAAAGGAAATAAAAACAAGGCGTTAGTTAAAATTCGTTTTCCATGTGTACACAAAGTTTAACATTGTATATAACATTCGAGAACATAAAAAAATACAGGAAAATAAATTTGTAGCATAAATTCGATTTTAAACCCGTCTGTGTAACGATTCCCGCGGAAAATAAAAATGTAATGAGCTAGACGATCACGTGGTATCGTAACGTCACGTATGACCCACACTCGCAGCAGGCCGACCCTTTCAATGCATTCGGAGCATGTTTACAAGGGTAGTTTTTGGGTAGAAATGAGCGTCAGAATTAGTTATTGTGCAATATTCTGATGTAATACAAACACTAGTCATCATAGAGGAACAAGCAGTTATCTTACGGTTCCACATAAATCCAATTTTATTCAAAACAATGAATGCGAATGAGCCTACAAGTCGACTAGGTATTGCCGAGCTTGGGCTCGTTTTCAGAATAATTATATCGAATGCAACCAACGGGAGATAATCTACACCAATAAACATACACAGCAAACAGATATTGTATCCAGCTACAGAAAGTAACGTGTATATTCTCATAATATCCCTAGAATATCGATATATGAAGCAGGAGTTGTACAATTTATCATAACAACTTAAATCAGTCGGTGAATTTCTGTTGATGCCGGTAGCTTAGTTGGTAGATGCGTTGGTTTCTTGCCATTTATTTTTATAATCGGGCAACGCTGGTTCAATCCTGACAGCATGCAAATCATTGATTTTCTTTACACTTTTTTTATGTTTTCACGAAGTAATATCAACAAATCGTTTAGTATATTATGATGCACTGTTTGTAAATATTGTTTATATTTTTGTAGTAATTATTTATTCGCCACAAAAAATATGGTCATTATATATAAAACGATGTTTCTAAATTTTATTTATCCTGACAGATCACAATCTGTTTTCACATATATAATTACAATATATTACCATACAATATATTTACAATTAATAAATTATATATCCATTACATTATATTTGTTTGGATAAATAAAATTTAGAAACATCGTTATATATAATGACCACATTTTCATTTTTGTGGCGAATAAATAATTACTACAAAAATAAAAATTATTTACAAACAGTGCATTATAATATAAAATGATTTGGTTTATAGTACTTCGTGAAAACATAAAAAGAAAATCAATGGTTTGCATACTGTCAGGATTGAATTGGCGTCGCCCGATTGAAAAATAAGTGGCAAGAAACCAACGCGTCTACCAACTGAGTTAGCGGCACCAACGGAAATTCACTGACAGATTTAAGTTGTTATGATAAATTGTACAACTCCTGCTTCATATATCGATATTCTAGTGATATTATGAGATTATACACGTTACTTTCTGTAACTGGATACAATATATGTTTGCTGTGTATGTTTATTGGTGTAGATTATCTCCCGTTGGTTGCATTCGATATAATTATTCTGAAAACGAGCCCAAGCTTGGCTAAACCTAGTCGACTTGTAGGCGCATTCGCATTCGTTGTTTTGAATAAAATTTGATTCATGTGGAACCGTAAGATAACTGCTTGTTCCTCTATGGTGTTTGTATTACGCCGGAATATTGCACAATAACTCATTCTGACGCTCGTTTCAACCCAAAAGCTATACTTATAAACATGCTCTGAATGCATGGAAAGGGTCGGCCTGATGCGAGTTCGAGTCATAAGTGACGTCACATCTCGGCATCCCGAAAAGCGCGCCAAAAATATGCATATTCGAAAATGTTCAGATGCACAGCATAAAATTTCTAATTCATTTAATTTTTTTGATTTCTTTGGCTTGGTGGACATGGAAAAGGATGTAATATAAAATGAATTCAAGCAATAGATGTTTTTATTCCCTTTCACTAAATTATAGAAAGAGACACAAATAAAACTGTGACATTCCACAATGAACATTCCATGATTACAATATGAAGTTGATGTGAAATTAATCTACCTATGTATGTGTATAATATGTAGGTTAAAATTAGGAGATTAGTGGCAAAATCTGACAATGTTACTAGTGTGAACAATATGATAGAATGTGACACATACAGTAACAGTTAGGTGGTCAAACACCACACAAACAACACCTGTACAATGATTTCATGTATTTCAACAAACAAACCGTAAAATACAGCAATCTTTCTATATACCGGTAATCTATTCCAGGTAATCTCCATTGCATCTAAAAGCAAGATGTGTGAGGACTGACTGAAGAATGCAGCTGTGTGCATAGCAAAGCCCTGCAAGCCAGGCATGAAAATATCTGACACCACCAAAAACAAATGAAAACAACTACTCCTCATTGAGAGACAAGACGAGAAATTTTATTGTCAAAGCTAACATATTCAGTCAAGCGTAAAGTTCATGTTAATGGCTGAATAAAACGTGGACAAAATTCAACATCGTGCATGATTTCTGACACGACATTTGTGATCCACATTCCGTAGAACCAAGGAATTATGTTGGAGCAGATAACAGTTCCTCATTATTACAGAAAACCCACATTAAATCATAAAAATGACATCTTATCACAGTTCAATGCTACCATCAGTTGCATCAACAAATTGATGGTCCCCACAGTCATTCACACACAGATGCACATAAAAGTTATAGTACATTTTTTATTTGTTTTGTATTTTTTCTACACATACAAATATGTTGTCTACCACATGGGTTTTCTCCCAGATCACATGGGTTTATCACACTTGAATGTATGCACCAATTCAGAGAGCAGACAAATGCAGAACGTTCAACTACTTATCAAGTGTCCACCAGAACCGAGCAAGGAAAATATCCTTGCTCTGTGAAGCATTGTGTTGGCAATTCAGCATGTTGTTTTTAATTTTGTTATGTTATTTCCCATTGACTCGTTGCAACAGATTGCATGTGACCTATGCGACAAGATGGGATCTCTCAAAATCTCACAAAACAACAACATCCACATGGCCCATTTTCTGTGACCTCGTGAACACAAATGTCTGAGGAAACTTTATAATTAGTTTAACAACAAACAAACTCAAAGAAAACAGGAAGCGAATACAGGAACATGGCAAGGTCGGATGCATTGTCCAAATGCTACGGGACAACCAACAAGCAGTCCTCAAACCAACATTTAACATTTGCTCGAATACCATGAAATCTGCGACGATAGTCCCTTAAGGCAGCCGTCTTGACCAAGCACACAGCTTTGTGAAATGGTATGCGAGGTTTGTGTGCTAATGATGATAGTGACGGTGTGCTTTGTGATGTGTCTGACCACTCGTCGTACTGGTCAGATGTCAACTGCTTTTCTTCATCTGAGTTCCAATAAACATCAATTTAGCAAAACCTGCCCTGCTTTTATTAACACACCACTAGAACAAATTACAACTGCACCAATTAACAGAACAAATATATAAGATTTGTATGAGTTTAATGATCGCTACAATTTCTGAAAATGGATATGTATGTGAATATGTGTGTGCATGCTTATAATGGCTGATTAAATCATGCAATTTGCACCAGTATAAAATGCTTGCGTAAAGACAGCTAACAAATGATTGGATTATTTTTAGAGTTTTCCTTCCCTAGAGATAGTGAGTACACAACAGGTTTTTCCATTTCTCTACATAGGAACTCTTACTACACCAGTCAGAAGGGACCAACAACTGTTGTGTCTCTTCCGAAAGACACAGGCAAACTAGTGTGAACAAAACTGCAAAAGCTTCAAAAAGGAGGCAAATGGAATGAACCCACCGTCCGTTGATTGACAGTCCAAAGTATAACCGATAACCGATAGACTACCACTTGTGGCAATCAACGAACAATTTAACCAACCAACAAACCAACCAAGAAATGAACGAACCAACGAACCAACAAACAGAAAATAAACCCACAAGAACTCGAACACAACACTGTTGCCGTTACATACACAGACTGCTCAACTCGGTGATGTCGTAACCTTCATCTTTCAACACCGTCTGCATCTCCTCTTCCTCTTCCCAACTTAGCTTCACCCGAGTATTCAGCTCATGAGAGGAATCCGACGCTGATGTCGACGAATACACGTAATCGAAAGTTGCCATTCGACCAATCGGGATGTTCATTTTAACCATTTGAAAAAGTTCTTGTTGCACACGTAGTGGCTGACGTTGGTATCTGTTCCACGTCATGCCGTGGATGTCAGCGAAAGCTAGTGCGAGCGAATCATCTTTCCTGGGCCCCCACGAGTGCAGGCGCATGATTGTAGAGACAGCCGCTTCTGAATGGGCAAATTTGATCAACACCCAGTTAGAAATACTGTCAAGTTTGTGGCCACAAGATTCAATAACTGCGATTACATGCCTAGGTCACCTGCCAGGGCATTGAATCTATGAGCAATTCTGGCTTGCTGACTTATTGCGACACCATCTTTGGAAGCATCAGCGAGCGCAGTGAACATGCTGAAAAAACGCATTCAGAAAATGACCAGTTAACCATTCCATGCTGGAATTATCAGTGTATCTGTCAAATGAAAAGATAGTTATTATGGTGGTTTCTTCAACGACGCCATCTGCACTGATTTTCCAGTGCAATCACTGTAGAAAATAAGACGTAAGACTATCACCTTGAACTAAGCACTGACCTTTGGTCTACTTCCATACTGAAAGGTAATCATATCCTTATATGACCATACAAGTGTACTCAGTAGTCCTAATTTACCTAGACCGGAGAAGTAGGTCGATAAACTAATTAATTAAACCATTACAAATTCATATTCCATTAAGTAAAAAATCCACAATAGGTCAAAATACAAATTGTAATCAGTTGTGAACATATTAAGCAAACAAGACGAATATGTAAAATTGTTTGTTGTCTACTTTAAAAAAAGCTCTGTGTTGTCATCTATATTAATAGCAGCAAAATTTTAAATGACTGATTTCTAATCACAGTCTATTAACTGACTGGTAATTTCAGACATACCAGGGTATCAAAAACATTTTAAGTCCAATGTAGCCACCATTTTCATGTCAGTGACCCATCTTTACAAATTCCCAATTGTTACTTTTTTATTCCCTTACAGGTTAAATTTTCTAAGTTAAATAAAATCCTACCCAGTTCTCCTCTTAACTGCATACACAAATCTTATGCATACCCTTACCTAAATCAGTTAAAAGCACCAGATGTTATCTAATTACGTTACCTTAAATGTTAGTACTAAAGTTGGTGTTAGCGATCGTGGCATTGTGACATTTGACAGTCAAGTAATACTCTAGAGAAAGATGTGCAAATGCCCAGCTGTATGCACATGATACAAAAAAGGTATCGCAAATTATCAACCAATATGTCCTGATGGGACACAATAACATCAAATGGACGGAATACCAGTACCTGCAGGTTCCAAGCCCAAATGTGACATATGACATTTCCCATCATGCAGCAGTGTTGAGGCAAGCAATGGCCATATTGCTGCCATGACAACCAAGTGTCAACACTTACTGAGCAGCAGTTCCAGGTCCACCCCGCCGGCGGACAACCTCTTGTCTACCAGAGAGAGCTCTTCTTCAGAGATATCTTCTTCACTCGGAAGTGTCATCAACGAGTCTATTTCGCTGTCTTCTAGATGTTGCGAGATTGAATCCTCAGTGTCGTATGTCGCTTGGGCAAGAATATCGTGTAGGCGGTGTAGTACACGTTTGCGTCTGCGAAGGACTCTCTTCAGGAGACTAGGCCGATTAACCAAGTTTATAAGACTGTGCCTGTCCTCCTCGGGGTCACGATGGTAATTCTCATAGTCAACACCTTGAATGTCTGCGAACTCTCTCGTCAACGCTTCATCCTCCTTACTGTTTCGCACCGAGCTCAGTGTGGACTTTTCATCTGATTTCACCATCTTCTTGTGAGGCTTTTTCCTTTCTTCATCAGATTTTATGGAGATGCCATGCTTGATTTGTCCTTTAGCGCCAAGATGTCCCTTTGCGTGGGGGGCGGGATGAAGGCGGTGGTGTGCCATGTGCTTCTGTTTGGGGTGCAAGACAGGCTGATGAGGCTTTGGGGCAGGATGGAATGGGTATATGGCACGGTGAGGGGCTTGCTGTATTTGGCGGGACATGGGCTGGCCGAGGGCGTGACTTTTAAACTTGCCCTTCTTCACAGTCAATGTTACATCATGGTCGATCGGAATCTGAAAGGTTTTGATAAGTTTGTGTGTCAGATGTTTTTCCTTGTGCTTGCCGAAGTGCAATTTCTTCGGGGCTCGTTTCTCCCGCAGGACTTTCTTTATGTCGGGAATCTTGGTGATGGTGTGTCGCGCAACCCTCACCTGTTCTTTCTCTGTGTCCGTCAGTTCGGTGAAGTCCTCGTCGGTTGTCTGCGCCAGATTCACCAGCAGTTTCTCGTCAATGGAGAGCCTGCCAAACTCTGCCTCCGTCAATGTTCCCAACCTCAGTCGCAGCTGCTCATCGGGGTGCAACTGTTTCAGTTCTTCCTCTGGGATGAATTCAGAAATCACCTCTTCTTGTCCAATCTCCTCTTCTTCTTCATCCGGCTGTTCGAATTTCTTCCTACGGGTGTCGTCTGCGTACATGCGCAGCGCCTTTATGCTCATACGCTTCAGGACGTTCAACAAGCGTCCACCTCTCTCTTCTACAGTCACTGGTATGTCCTCCTCTTCCTCTGCCTTCTGTTCCGAAGCAATGTGTTGAACCATCAACGCGTGTTCGCTGAGCGTCTGACGGTAACGCTCCAAATACAATCGAAGGGCTTCAGTCATCATTTTTTCGGCAGCCATTCGTAAACTAAATGTTCTGCTTGGCTTCGATTCAGGTGTGGTTCCTTTAATGACAAACTTCGGAAACTGTTCCTTGATACAAGTGTCTCTGACTGGCCCCAGAAGAGGCGCAAGGTATACAGGAATTTCGGTCATACGGTGCCCTGACTGGGGTCTGCTCATTGGACTGGTTGAACTCTTCGCGGCTGGAAGAAGACCCTTTACACTGGGAGTTTCCTGCAGATCAGTGTCCTTCTCAGGTTCCTTTGCATCTTCATCTACGAGACCAATTATGTGTTCCCGATACCACCGCAGCGCCATTACCTGGACAAGTCTGAAGGTGTCGTCTATAGACTGTCGCCTTGGAGATTGCTCCCCATCTATAGTGAGATGACTTTCTTTTGCTTTGCCAACATCAGACACTGTGGTAATGCGACCTTCTATAGTCATGCCGGATTCATCGACCATGAAACTGCCTTCTATCACGGCGCCTTCTTCGCTGGCGACACTTCTCCCTGCTGCAACATCTCTGGTGACATCACTGACGTCACCCTCTACTGACCCACCAAAGGAGCCTGGGTGATTGAGGGCAAAGAGACGAAGTGCCTCCTTTCGTACCATGCTCACGACGGCCTTCAGATTGAACTTGGGGGTCACCTGATCTTCCAGAGAGATCCTCTCTATTGGGCTGGGTGCTTCCGGAACAAACACCCCATTGTCGTTCTCTTCCTGATTGTCGAAAGACTCAGGCACAGGCCATATGTCTAGAACCGCCTGCTCACTGTCACCATGTTGGGGTTCAGAGCCACCACTCTGGATCGACGCATGTGAGCTGGGCTTTTTCACAGACACAGAGGTATCTTGCTGTATATGGTCGTCTATAATGCTATCAACCCCACCATCTGAAACATCACCTAACATAGGTCGCAGGCGCTCACATTTATTGCACAGAACATGAAGTTAATTAATGCTGAAGTGCAGCTTTACAGAGGTTGGCAGCCATTCTCACACAACAATTTGTTGGTTGACACCAAACTGAAACACAGGTACAAATTACAGTTGGTATGTTATCTACAGGGGGATCGCTGCAGTGCTGGAAACTACTTGGCGACAGGGCAACTCAGTGCGTGGAAAGCTGTTGTGGCGCCACCTATGTACACGGCCCAATCAACACTTCAAGCTGCAACATCGCATCTCTACGTATAATGTGCAACATTATTTCAAACTAGCTTTTAAATCACCAGCTGCTCCATAAAATATGGAATTATTATGACCAATAAAGAAAACAATACCAACGTGACCTTGAGTTCTTTCAAATTTGATTTCCACTTGCTTCACAGTATTCATTAATTTTGACATGCCTAAGAATGGTCATCAATCCAGAAGACGGCTGTTCATTTTCTGAAATCAGTTCTAACGTCAAGATTATGTTGCACAGAAACAGTACAGCTGCGATGTGTTTGTTGCATTTATGCGGCACCAAGGTTATCGTGTGCTGGAATCACAGAGCTTACTGCCATGTCTTAGTTTGTACTGGCGTAGTGCTTCCTCTTTCATCCGAGATGTAGCCTCTTTCAAATTATGTGGCTTCCTCGCATGGTCTAAACACAGATTACATGACTGCATTCTGCACGTGTGTTCTACCTTTCTAATCAGGCAAGTCTAACCATTCAATGTGTTGGTGATTTAGAAAGTTTCAGCTATATAAATTATTTCATTTTTCTGACGACCATCGATTATGGCAGTGGCTGTTTGCAGCAGCTGACGATGTTGCTTTGGAACGCCTGATGGACAGTTTTAGTGACAATTCAGACTTAGATTAGTCTCCATAGATTTTGTAACTGGCTTCGCGGCAGTTTCAATGATGTCGTAAAAATGGCATGGATGGGCTAGCCCGCGCAAAAAACCGACATGGACGGACCCGTCCACAATCAATTTGACCCCATCCAAAAAACGCAATTTATAAATATACCCGTCCATAGGACGGTTGTCTCTGGGTGTGGCCCTAGTGGGACAGTTGCCAAGAACGGCAGATGCCATTATATTCAAATTTCAAAGATGTTTGTGTGTCGCCACGGTCCACGATGCCGACGGACCAGACACGGATACGCGGGATGACGCCGCCATGCCGTTCCAGGCAGCGTTCTTTGACAGCGACAACGAAAGTGACTTTGGAGGATTTTATTTGTGAACTGAATGATGCCATCATATTTGAAGATGTTTGCCCATATAGTTAAAATGATAGATGATTTTTATTACCTTAATTAGTTTAGGTGATTCTTCAATTGGGTTTGATGCATAGTTTTTTATTTTGTTTTTTAGTTTAAAATGGCTCCTTCTTATTGATACACCTGACTTTGTTTTTTCAGTAAGTTTTTCACTTATTATAAACATTATTACTGACAACCCAGTGAAACAATTTTCACAATATTTTTGGCAAATTACTATATTTAAAGCCGCACCCCAACTATGCCGTCATCGTTATCATTCTGGATACTACTGTAATTAAAGCCGCGGCTACAAATACAGAATTTATGGTAGGTAGTCTTTTCAATGCATTTATAACATCAACGTTACACATGATTCTACATAAAATGGCATTAAAACTTCAAAATATTTGAATAATTCTAACTTTACCAAATAGCATAAACGCATGGCTACATTTCGTTCATTGGATGTATGAACATTCAGCCACCCAGTTATTTTCTGGTAGCATAGTGAAATTTGTTTATTTTATTTTCCATTTTGACAACATTCACATATATAGTAATATTCCAACGGTAATATAAAATGTGATGTATTTATTACCAATGCATTACAATCAAGTCTTTTACCAATAAAATGATACCTTATTCATTCATTTATGATAATTAATAATAATAATAATAAGACATAAAAGCTACGGTGGATAAGCAAAGTTGTAAAGATCAGTTTTTAAATGACAACGGAATTTTGTAATATTTTCAACTGATCTAACACTAAGAAGGAGCATATTCCAAAGAGTTGGTGCGGCAACAGAAAAAAGCCCTAGTTCCAATGTTAGTGTTGACTCTAGGAACAAAAAAGTAGGTTACAACTAGATGATCGAAGCTGGATAGGTTTTCTTACAGGAGTAAACAATGAATGCAAATAAGATGGTTGCTTACTGGACAGTGCCTGGTATATAATGGTACAGATCTTATATTATACGATATCGTACAGGAAGCCAATGCAGACTTCAAAACTGGTACAGAGCGAGAAAAACGAGGAGATCTTGTAATCACTCTTGCTAGACAATTTTGGACACGCTGAAGTTTTGTGATATCCTTGCTAGCGATATTATAAAGGAGAAAATAGCAGTTATGAATTGTTTATGGAATCCACTTAATTTTGTCCTAATTGTGTGCACCACGGAAGTATGTCACATGCAGGACTAAAATGGTCTTGGCTCAAAGTCCAGGTGCGGCCTAAAATAAGGTTTTTGCCTGTAACAAACTGCGCAGAAGAAAGTCAGGGTTTAGGTCAAAAGTTGGGGTGCGGCTTTAATTAGGCGTTCATCTACAAATACAGGATTTACAATACATGATGAATATTGTTCAGATTGTCATCTGTCAGCTGGTATGGTGGATTATATATACCATGTGATTGTACATGTTTAGGTGGGTGGCGGAGTGACCCCCACCCATATGGTGAATGTCGCATATTAGTCAGTAGTCATTTACTTATTAGGCATATTATTATCAATGGTGTGACCACACAATACATTTGCGAATTATACATATTGTCTTAAATTAGCAGTCAGGGGCCGGCAGGCTTGCTGTGATTATTTGATTTTATTATAGTTGTGTACAATTACTAGTGCTGTAATAAATGTCATTAATTTGGCCTGTTTCAATCTATACTTGACTTGTGTTGTTTTTCTGCATAAATGATGTTTTGATGCATTTCTGGAACTTTAACTTCTATATTTTAATAACAAATGTGTTCTGTATCTGGCTGGTATGGGAGTGGACGGGAATAGCTTTCGAATAAGTGTGGGAAACCAGTACCAGACAGACTAAACATTTCACATGACGGAGGATGTAGACCCTATGTATAACATTTCTTTCACAGGGTATAGGGCCATTCAGCCACTCAAACAATAGTTAGTAGCATGGTAATAGATGAGGTAACCATGGTGAAGTTACAAAGCCAGGTTAAAACTAGGGTAGTAAAACATCAGGATTTGTTCGCATCCCTAAGTGTATTGGGACAGTGAATCATAATTATTTTTGTGCACTCTATGTTTTGGGACAGCTGATAATTTAATTATTTTAAGTGTCCCAATATATAGGGTCATTACAGTACCTCTGTGTCTACTTTGGAAATATATTATGATGGTTTCTCAGTGAGTGGATAAACATCTTTCTATGGGCTCACCCCAGTATTTAAATCATTTTGCCCCATCTGCCAGACTAAAAGTTACGTACTGAGATATGTATCTTATTATTTAACAAATCATATTAATAAATACTGTCATTCTAATTTACCAAGCGGTTCAGTGCTGTGCAATATTACAATCCCATCATGATTTTATAACTGTAATAAATTAGGCATTTTCTCACGGTCAGTTGATGCATATTACATCGAGAGATCTTGTATAATTTTTAATGATGTAACTGTGTAGATTGTACGGGACAATGGATGCTACAGGGTGATTAGCACAGAGGTGTTTATCATACATATGAATTGTCATAAGTTGCAAATCCTTACATTCTGGGTAAAGATAACATGTTCTGGGTAGAGCCAAATTAATTATCTGCGCAATGGATACAACAGTTGACAGAATTAGTCACCACCAAGCAGTGAAGTAGGCATTGTATATCAAGTTTCAAATATAGTATGATGGAAGTAATTTCACCACCTATCAATATTTATAGTAAATATCATGTCCGGGGGTGATGCCAGTATCAATGCATGGAAAAAACAGACTAGGCAGGATTTCTATTACGATGCAGATTTAAAAGTTTTTGGCACACTGAAATCGTCTTTTGCTACATGGTAATGGGTACAATAGAGTCATCAAATGTTATTTAATGCAATGACAACTGCTACTTACCAAGCCCAATCACGCTCTCCTCTTCATCTGTATTCTTCTCCTCTAAAAACGGAAAACATTTTCTAAAAATGTTATATTTATTGTTCTTCAGTCGTTTCATCATTCCAGGTATATAATGTTATAAAATATTGCGTTTCTGGTGTGGGCAGGTCTTTGTGCACTATCTACATTGCTTGTAACAGTGTAAGCTGGCTGTGAATCTGTCCTGGGCTTAGACAGTCCAAAACCGTGGCAACAAGAATATCTTCTTCAAAGAGCTTTGAGAATGCACTTTTTCCAGAATCAGCTGGCAAACTATACAATTTTTAAATGTACAAGAGCTCTCCAGGATATTCACAGTTTTCCTTGCTTCTGATGACTGCTTTCGTTCTCTGCACCTCTATAAGTCCACCACAAGTCTCAGTAAGCTGAGTCACTGAGTAGGCATTGCAAAGGTTGCAGGTATAACAACAAAACCGAGATGGGCCCAGATCGTTTTCTTCCGGTCAACCGCCTACCCTCAACATGCTGAGGATACAGACGGTGCCAGTGATTGACAGTAGGGAGGTCAAATGTGTCACGTGACTCGTTGGACAAAGCGCCTGATTCTACCAACTCGTTAAAACACCATATTATCTCACTTGATAGGCTAAATTGTGACATAAAACTTACTCTGTATGAAAACATAATAAAATAATAAAAAACCTTTGTTGTTCCTTGTCCCATATAAATACGCCATTATGACGCAAGTCAAATGACTTTTATATGGGCATTGCTCAGGTCTTAAATTCAACAATTTACGGTATTCCTGCTGGATCTAGTCACGTGATAAATTCACGGTATAAAGACGAGCGGCCACGGGTCCGCTGCCCAGTTCGATTTCTCACTGAAAAAGGTAATCCATTTGTTGTCATTATTGAGATCTGCATTTTGTTTCCCGCCCACCTACCCCAGCTACACCTGAGTTCATGTTACTTTAAAAGGATAGGTCTGTAAGGTGGTTTGAAAGTCTGGAAAATCTATGTAATATACACCTAATTACATGTTGGTGTGAAGGCGTTTGCAAGAATAAACTGTTGGTCTTGCTGTATGTTAGTTAATTACATTGTATATTTCTGTTGTTAGCATGACAATAATATGTACAAGGGGTTTTGGGGCGCTGTGACGCTTTCCCCTTGGTTTCAACTATTAAGGTTATAATCCGTAAACAGGTCTGGTTATAATATGTAGGGTGGGTTCAGCCACCTGCGTGTGGTTGGTTCCCCCCACCTTTGCTGTTGAGGTTGTATTATGGATTATAATTATATAGGCTAATTCACATCATTTACACATTGTATATATATATGTATTGTATGAATTAGCTAAAAATGTGTTGGCTGAATACAAAGCTCTTTTACAAACTCATACCTGCCTTGTTACTTAACAGCAAAACTAGTCACGATTCCTAGTCATAACTCCATTACATTACCAAGGAGCCTTGTCCCATATAAAACTATTTTTCATTTATTATTGTGATATTAACAGGTGAAGTTGACATTTGTTTAGTTTGTACTGGTATAGTGCTTCCTCTTTCATCTGAGACATAGCCTCTTTCAAATTATGTGGCTTCCTCGCATGGTCTAAACACAGATTACATGACTGCATTCTGCACGTGTTCTACCGTGCTAATCAGGCAAGTCTAACCATTCAATGTCTTAGTGATTTAGAAAGTTTCAGCTATATAAATTATTTCGTTTTTTCTGCCGACCATCGATTATGGCAGTGGCTGTTTGCAGCAGCTGACGATGTTGCTTTGGAACGCCCGATGGACAGTTTTAGTGACAATTCGGACTTAGATGAATGCGTGTTTCATAAGGCAATAATGGGTGTTTTCGTTGACTTGTCACTGAAAGTATCAATGAAGATTGTGACGACTGAACTGCAGAAATTGACGATATTTACAATGGGTTTTTTAATCATGACGTCGACGACGCTGGAGACACTGGACCATCGGTAAATTTAGAATTATCCTCATCGCGGTAACCATATTACAACAACATTTTATAAACTTATTCGCTGATCATTCTAGTTCAAGAATATACAAGGTGTTCTTATTCGAAAAGTATTATTTTTTGGTGAAAAAAGCAACTGCAGTGAAATAGATATAATATTTTGAATAACTACCAGGCAACTCCGTCTGCATTAGTCATGCAGTGAATGGACTGCAGACCTGAAATGGCTAACAGAGCAGAGAAGCTTGGGAACGTGTCAGCACACCCGCTGGAGGAAATGCACTGAGGTCAGAGGTATACCAATGGCTACAAAAAACTAAAAAATGTTTCACTGCTTCAAAACTATAGCTGAAGTTGTATTACAGGTTTGTAATGCATAAGTTAAAGTTACAGGCTACAGGTTAAGTTCAGAGTTGGAACTTATAGCTGAAACTGCCAAACCATGTAGATGATATTGTGAAATCCCTGCACCATGTATGCACAGATAGATTCACACACTTCATGGTAACGTTGCCGTAGTTACATGTCATCCAAAAATGATAATTATCTGCCAACACCTACATCATTAATGTTGGATTGACAACATGCATCACAGTAGTTATGATCAAAGTTGTTATTGCAACATTACTTGTTTAAAATTAATGGAAATAGTAAACAAATTTCATTGGTTAAATGTACAAGACATTTTCCAGACATGATAATGTATTTGTATTTTTAACATCTTTTCTGGTTTTAAATAATATCCACACAAAATATATCACTACAGTGTATTGTCCTCTTTGTTTTGATGTTTGCAAAATAACACAAATTGGCAATTAGTTAATATATATATATATGCCAGTTTCATGATTCATTTAAGTACTGTATTGTAAGACTGACCAATAAATTGTCACATCTGAAGATGAAGACATAGCAACTATGTGACTTAATTGTCTCTCAAAATTCTGTTGTATACAATTTGTAATGGTATACATGATACAGCAAGAAATAGTAAAACATCAAGTGCACCATTGTTAACTTTGATGTCCTTTGACATAATAAATAAGAGAGTTTAGACATTTTAATTATATAAAACCACTACCGGTAACTATCAGCATACCAGTCAACCAATGAAAATTGTTGGACATTTTCATTAATCTTGTTGGGTTCAAAGAGGTTTTAATTATCAGAAACCATTAAAAAAATTACGTAATTCAATGAAGGTGGGTCATATAGTGTGGTTATAGAATGTTATATGAGGAAGAAGCCATTTTTAAACTCATCAAAAACTATGCATCAGACCCAACTAATTAAGGTAATAAAAATCATCAATCATTTTGACTAAAAAAGAAAATTTACTGTACTGACCATAGATATTTAGACACCCTAAACATCAAGAAAACTAATTATTTTCTGTACTGTATGGTTTGGGACAACTTTGTAATTGTAATTATTTTTATTCGTATATATATTGGGACAACAGTTATTCGTATTTCTGACGAGTGCGTCCCCACTTTCCCTGATGCAGACGTGTAAATACAAAATTGGCCAAGAGGCCCTGAAGTCCTTTGGACTAAATTGTGAGTTTGTAATTATTAATGAAATGTGTTTTGTGAATCATAGTTACAGATCATTACGAGTTATGATGGAAGTAAAGTATTAACATATTTAGTAGCTCTCTGCACTATATGCATGCCAGTGAAGATACACCTGGAAATAAAGTATTAGAGTAGACCATTTCGTGAATATTGTATATATTAGTTAATGTGTTATTAAAAAATACTGTTAGATTTTATTAGTGGTTGTAGAAACCTTGCAGGAGAGTTGGTGAGCTGCAATCTCGCATGCAGCACAGTAAAACATTGTTTAAGAAAATGCACACGCATTATCTGTTCTCATTTTGCCCCTACCACCATCCCATAGAATGGGAAAAAGAAAGAGATTAACTATGATAAAACTAAAAACCGCAGTAACGACATAATACTGATATAACTAGAATGACGGAATAGCTGCAACAAGGTCATATCTTTATATTGCATTGATAATTATGTATACTGCTGTTTTTAAAGTTCCTCAGGTTCTACCAGTGCAGTAGGGATTCCCATTACACATTAGTTACAGCCCACTGTTTGACACTGGGAAGATACAGCCTAAAACCTGCATGCAACTGTCTAGTTTAACAGGGGTCTAGTGGGTTAATGTTGTCTGTTGACACAAGCCTCTGCCAGTGACCAATTACAGATTAGTCTAAGTTTCCATCAAACAATAGCAGGCAGAGAACCAAGGCTCCACAGTGGGGTGGGGGGGTGTAATACACAATCAACTGGCACTCTGCCAACCTAGTCCAGGCAGAAACAGAACAAATTTAAACATTTAGTTTTTTGGGAGACCCTGAGGTGCCCTTAGAATGATTCAATCAAATACATATTTCTTGTGTACAATGCATTTGAGGTGGAATGGTCACATGCTCAGGTGATCTTGTGGCGGAATGGCCCCACCTCTCTTTAGTATGTTTTAATAAGTAGTAGTTTTAGTTGTCAAAATGTTTTTTTTTCTATTTTAATGTAGTGCTTTATAATGTGGGCCTTTATTTAGAATGTATAGGCTAAGTAAACAGGGTAATGTTTAAGACCTCAAATGGCCCACATTTGTTTGTAAATATTTGCATGTTATAACTCATCCAATAATCCGGTGAGTAATAAATAACTGTCAGAAGGTTATTCTGGCCATATTCTACCATATCTGTTGTTGACTTGTTGCATTGCGTAAAATACTATACATGGACATTCATCCATCAAGACATTTGTTACTAACAGTGTAATGGAAGACACCCTATTAATACCAGAGGTAATTCAATGGGGATTACCATAAATATGTATTTGTAATCACAACATTAATTACAGTAATGTGTAACTGAAATGATGACAATGACGGCAAAGTTGGGGTGCAGTTTAAATACAGTAATTTGCCGAAAATATTGTGAAAATTGGCTCATTGGGTTGTCAGTAATAATGTTTATAATAAGTGAAAAACTTACCGAAAAAACGAAGTTGGATGTATCAATAAAATATTGTATCACAACTGCCACTGGTGCAAAAAATTCATTACATAACAAATAAAATCCTGTGTTCATAAAGTGTTCAGAAGCAAAGATCAAAACACAAGAAAGCATTGAAATCCTTTGTCATTGAATTTTAAGTCACTTTCGTCGTCACTGTCACCATTGAAAAATGCTGTGCCATTCAGGCGCTGTCATTCCATGTATCCATGCCATGCGCCAGGCAAACATCTTGGCAACTGTCTCACACTAGCAGACATCAACTGTAACAACTGTCTGATTTGTTCAGAAGCTTGCTCACAGTTTCAGGTGTTGATGTTTTAAGTTCAAACATCAACATTACCACCTTGGCTTTACTGAAGCCAGGCTTCACCTGATTGTCAAAACAACACCATTACAAGTGCCTCTTTGCACTGGAGTAAATTGCACTTGCCCTGGTGCAAGGTGTGAACGTTGTGCTTGGAACTCAGCTTAAAACATCAACACCTGATAGCAAAAGCAAGGATCTGATCAAAGCAGACAGCTGTTGCCTGCTAGTGTGGGACAGTTGCCAAGAACGGCAGACGCCATCATATTCAAATTTCAAAGATGTTTGTGTGCCGCCACAGCGACAATGAAAGTGACTTTGGAGGATTTTAATTGTGAAATGGATGATGCCATCAATTTTTGAAGATTTTTGCCCATATAGTCAAAATTATAGATGATTTTTATTACCTTAATTAGTTTAGGTGATTCTTCAATTGGGTCTGATGCATAGTTTTAGATTTTGTTTAAAAAAAATTTTTATAGTTTAAAATGGCTCCTTCTTACTGATACACACACGACTTCATTTTTTCGGTAAGTTTTTCACATATTATAAACATTATTACTGACAACCCAGTGAGCCAATTTTCACAATATTTTCGGCAAATACGCACCCCAACTATGCCGTCGTCGTTATGATTTTTGATACACACTACTGTAATTAAAGCCACGGCTACAAATACAGAATTTATGGTAGGTAGTCTTTTCAATGCATTTATAACATCAACGTTACACATGATTCTACATAAAATGGCATAAAAATTAAACTTCAGGAGTAAGCAATGAATGCAAATAAGATGGTTGCTTATTGGACAGTGCCTGGTATGTAATGGTACGGATCTTAAATATTATACGATATCGTACAGGAAGCCAATGCAGACTTCAAAAATGGTACAGAGTGAGAAAAATGAGGAGATCTTGTAATCACTCTTGCTAGACAATTTTGGACACGCTGAAGTTTTGTGATATCCTTGCTAGCGATATTATAAAGGGGAATGGCAAAGTTAAAAATGTTATGGAATCCACTTAATTTTTTCCTAATTGTGTGCACCACAGAAGTATGTCACATGCAGGACTAAAATGGTCTTGGTTCAAAGTCCAGGTGCGGCTTAAAATAAGGTTTTTGCCTGTAACAAACTACGCAGAGGAAAGTCAGGGTTTAGGTCAAAAGTTGGGGTGCGGCTTTAATTAGGCATGCGTCTACAAATACAGGATTTACAATACATGATGTTTTGATGCATTTCTGGAACTTTATCTTCTATATTTTAATAACAAATGTGTTTCTGTATCTGGCCAGGATGGAAGTGGACGGCAATGTGTTTATATGTGTCTATATATATATTTCTAAAGGTAAGTTGACATTATATACATTCGAAATGCAACTGAATGAGTGATAACATGGATGACTTGGGTTTTGTTTATGTTTCGTTGTCCAAGTTTGGTCACCGGCAGTTGGGTTTTCGGTGCGGAGACTGCTGTTTATATGTTACCACATGAAAATTATTATCTTTTATTATAATGAATTATTAGGGTACGTATTCTAACACTCTGTCAATTGTTTTAATGGTTGACATTTGGTTGTTTCAGGTGCCAATATGCTAGTGACCACAATGTCAACACTGACGTTGACGCGACACAGAAGTAGGATGACTGCAACCAAGATAGAAGACTTATAAAGCTGTGTTTGCTGTCTATATTTATGAACTGATTTACATTGTTTCATGTCTAAGCAAGGCATGTCAAGTGTAAATTCACAGTAGACTGCATTAGATGTCAATAAAATGTATAATATTCCACTTTATAGTTGTCCAGAATATAAATTTTCTATGTTTGTCACCTATAAATAGCAACATATATTTAACTAATCAACACCACAATCACATCATTTTAAAGATAATTCAATGCCAATTGACATCAAAATAAACACAACTTGCAATTATAGAAAATCAATAGTTTTGAAGATACAGCTTAAAAACTGCAGACACCCAGAAATGTTGAGCAGCAGCCTGGGGAACAGGGACACATGCCAGTATAACTGGCTGGGGTCTAATGGGTTAAGTCTTAAGCTTATAGAAAAGTCCAACAAAAACACCATATTTTTAACACTCAAATGATCATAGCTTCACTTCTATAAAAGCGTTTTCCAAAATTCCAAAAGAATATTTTACTGCATTAAACAAGCTATCCAATGATGAATGCTAGATGTTTGTACGTCAACAAATAATTTTTCCCTTAAAGATTTTACCTCCCTATTGGCAGGCGACCAAGGAACTAGAACTAGTAGTAGTGTGCAGATTCTACCCAAGACCAAATGCCTTAAGTTTATTAAATCAGACATGCGTCTCAATCAAAATGAATATAATACTTCTAAAGTCTACTTAATACTTCTAATGAATAAATGTTATGTCAAGCTTCAGGGTAGCGCCAATGTCAAGCATAATGATTCAATGAGTTATGAGGAAAGTTTGACAGATTACTCAGCCTCGATTCGATGCCCTGCAATCTCAGCCTCGGCTCAGGTTGAGTGTTGAACTTGAATTAACAATACTTTTTGACAGATTTATATCGCTTTTTCGCTACTAGGTAACGGGTATAGGTAACAATGTTATATTGTGACACCAAATGTTGGTTGTTTAACGCAATGACAACCGCTACTTACCCGAATCGGATACATCCTTCTCTTTATCTTCTTCCTCCATTTTGCAATTTCTTGTTGCTATGACTTTTATCCTAGCAACCGCTAGATGGCGATGTTAGGCGTTCATGGCGGTATACTCTCGTACACATCAAAACGAAAAAACTTTAAAAAACGAAAACATAGAAATATTTGTCCTTCTATGTTGAATAAAATATTAACAGACAAAATGCATTATATAATCTCACTTTTATTAACACATATATGGATGTCTGGATAGATGAGGCGGCTCGCCATCTATCGGTTTAGTAAAGAACTATGTTTCATTATTTTTATCTAAATGTAAACGTTATTACATAGTAACAGGGTTCCACTTAGGGTTACGACTATGTCTAATTTTAAAATGATATAGATGTATACGTTATTACCTTGACAGGCACCTATTCTATCGACAATAGCGCCTTCGTGCGAACTCAACGAGGCAAATGGTGGCGCCACATCACGGAGCGTGGATAATCGCGACTCTGGAACGGTAAAATTAGTGAACAGTTGCATGCACTAACTTTTCTACATCAAGCGTTATAGCTATTAATTGCGAAGTGGTGGCGTTTCAAGAGATCTGTCTACAAACTACAGTTTACATATCGAGTGAAACTAAAATTGTAATTGTCATCCCTACGTAGCCCTTATGACAGACAGTTCTGTTAATTTCCTGTAAATATGGTGACCAGTGCCACCAACAAAATAGAATGAGCGATAATACATTAGCGTAGTATACCTTATAGTTATAGTCTTACCCATACCTTAGCCTTAGGTCCGGACTGTTCTGATCGCAGGATCCTCTCGGTTCCTCAATGATCAGATCTTCTTCTGGATCTAATATTAAAACTTTATGGTTTCCGGTTCCAGTGTTTAATGTTAGTGGGGCTTTATAGTCGTATAGTATTTCCTGGGTTTACCAGAATTTATCAAGGTGGTTTTTAAATTAATTTATTAATTTAGCTTGTACAGTTTTACCGAGGTACTGTTCCACGGTTCAGGCACTCTAACTTCTAAGCGGGAATGCATTTTTTCTTACGTTTATTTTTGCTCTTTGGTTGAATAGTTTGAGGGAATGTCCTCTGATACACGATCGTAATGCCACATTCTCCCATTTAAGGAGAGTTGGTGCAGATTTTTTATCATAGGTTATGCATTATTTTATAGACTTCAATCATAATCAAACCATTTTATCGGCCCCAATTTATTCTAGGCTTAGTTTATTTTACACAGTATTTTGCCTATTTTTTTTGCATATTTTTACACATTATTCCTTTGATATTTTTAACGACCCACAGTCACAGATGCAAGTGTCGTAGATAATAAAGTTATATTCAGCTCACTCAGTATCTACATGCCTTGCCCGAAATGGCTACCTAAATTCCTAATACAAATAGCAAATTATTTGCCAAATAAAACTAATCATCTCACATTTATTTAAATATATGCATTACAGTAAAACCTGTTTTGAGCGACCACCCCTTAAGCCCAGCAAAAGTAGTCTCTTAATACTGGTGGTTACCCATGACAAGTCAAATAACATTGAAAAGACAATTTTAAAGATGAAACGAGAAAGTGGTCATCCAAGTTGGGTGATCGTCCAAAACAGGTTTTACACTAAAGATTTCAGCCAGACATTAATAATCACACTTTTCTACTTTTTATATTATTATCTTTCACGTTTATGCACCGGAAAACTAGATGTATTCGAATAGGCTGTTCGGAATACACACAAATATTTGGACCACTAACTTAGGGCTCGGACCACCGACTACAATGTTGGTGTACCTGCAATCCAGCGCATTTTAGCTCCAATATCCTACACAAATACAGTATAATTATGTTTCTTATATTTTTATCTCTGAGTATGCCTGTATTTTTTTCATTTATCTTGGTTTCTCTTTAGCATGCCAATGCGCAATGCCACCGAAACGGGAAGTGATATCGCTACGAAAAGGCGACCTGTTAACACTGACATGTGAGTGGCAGGACTGCCAGGAAGTGTTCGAAGTGATGACAGATTTCCTGCTTCACGTCACAGATCACCTGGAGGGAACCGCTACCTCGGAGAAGCATGACGATGAATGTAGGTGTCATATGTTTTCAGAATGGAAATCATACATAAATATCTCGGTTCTAGTTGTTTTAATTGTTTCCAGCATTTGGCATTGTTTTGTTAACTGATTAGACTGTGCATATTATGGTTTATGGTCTCGTTCAACTAGTCAGCCTTTTTCAGAACATTATTGCCAAACCGACCTTTGTACGCTGGCATTGATGGTGGTCACTGCCAGGGTGCTTGTCGTCCTCAGTTGCTCTTTTATGTCCTAAGTTGAGACGGGACCAACATTAACGTGATCTCCAGGTCATGAGGGATACACAGTCCCCAATTTTGAGAGCCAGGCTTTTACACCAAATATACCATGCCTGCTTGGTCCGGGTTTTGAACTCAAGAGCACTGGCATGTCAGACAGATGTGCTAACCACTACACTATCGCGCTCTCAGGAAACTGGATCATCAATCAATTCAAGGATCTCGGATCTATGTTGTTGGACAAAATCATATCAGTTAAGGTTTGAGCAGGGGTTATTGTGTCAGTTGATTTCTTTACTTTTCTCTTCATAGAACATTAGTAGGTGTTGGTATGAACATATGTACTACAAAAGAAAACATGGCATTAATGCCATATGTCACCATTCCGTCCTTTAAAACTACTAGTTTGTGTGTCTCAGTGGAATTCCCCTTCAAATTCTTGGAAACTATAACAACGTTTCCGTAGAAACGATGACATCAGTTTCAGACCAGCGCAGATATCTGCGAGTGTAAATTTGCTCACCGTGAATGCATATCATATAGTCTGGTTATTCTGATACCAGTATCTTGTTTTATGAAGATTACATAATTAATAATGATAAGATAACTTCTACTGCACCTAAATCCTTGGAAACCAAGCTCAGAGATGCATAAAATCAGAAGGATTGGTCAATCTCAAAATCCATAAGCAGTATTCCAGTTGTCAACAGATGGGTCAAGGCGCTAGAGAGCTATGGTGGATAAGCAAGGTTGCAAAGATAAGTTTTTAAAAGACGACAATAGATAGGTTGGATAGGTTTTCTTACAGGAGTAAGCAGTGAATACAAATAAGATGGTTGCTTACTGGACAGTACCTGGTATGTAATGGTACAGATCTTAAATATTATACGATATCGTACAAGAAGCCAATGCAAAGACTTCAAAAGTGGTACAGAGCGAGAAAAACGAGGAGATCTTGTAACTACTCTTGCTAGACAATTTTGGACATGCTGGAGTTTTGTGATATCCTTGCTAGCGATACTATAAAGGAGGGAATTGCAATAGTCAAGTCTGCTGCTAACAAGCGCTGTTGCAATAGTTTAGTGAATACAGCGAAGATCACAAATATTTAAAAAAACAGCAGCCACACGTTTGAGATATGTGTTGTCGGAAATTGAAGTTACTATCAAAGATCACTCCTAGATTCCGCACCGAGGTTGCTGATATACTGATTCAAAATACGCATAGGAAAAAAATCACATTTACTACACTGCATTGGAGTACCAATAATGATCAATTCAGTTTTACGTGCATTTAATTTCAACTTGCTGTCAGTCATCCAATGGAAGATATCTTGAAAGCTATCACTAAGTTGGTTACGGGAGCGATTTGTATCCGGGGTAGCCAACGAAATGTAGATCTGAGTATCATCAGCATAAAGATGATGATCCAAGTTATGTCTATGTATAACAGAGCTTAATGGTGTGGAGTAAAGAGTCAAAAGCAAAGGCCCAAGAACAGAATCCTGGGGAACACCAAATAAAGCCGGCAGTGCAGCTGAAAAGCAGTTACCAATCTTTATAGTTTGGTATCTATCAGTTAGATATGAAGAAAACCAGCTTAGAGCTGTGCCAGATATGCCGTACCACTTTAATAAGTGTTCAGCGTTAAATAACCAATGCTGGCGGTAGTCTTCTTGTTTTGCGACTGAACGCCGTTCCACGCCCGACAATGCCGCCATTTGTCAGTAACCAAGGGTTGACTCTTGACCAATCAGGTGCCACCAAAACACAGACTAGCATGTTGAGCCATACGCCTGTCATAAACACGAAGTCATTTGACATTTAGTTATTACAAATACAGATTGCAGGGGCTAGTAGGCAGGAAAACGCGGGGATTTCTAAAAAAAACAGATGTCTCCATCAGGACCATCAATTTATATTAAAAATAAACTGCTTGCCAATTTGTTATGCAAAACCTGCCTATCTGGTGACATGTCTGTTATCAATGACAACCAGGAAGCACTACTTAATGTAATTTTTTTTAAACTACAATAGTTATGAAGCTATAACTTGGCTGCAAGCTGGCCTTACATTATTATTATTACTAGCATTTCTATAGCGCCATATCTCTGTGACCAGCCCATTCATATGCACGTACACACATTATAAAACGTACATGGAAACAAATGTAAAAATATAGATGTATAAAGATGCCGGTAAATATAATAATTATTAAGATTTACAAGATTGTATATATAATGTGACTAAAATGCATAGCATATTTGCACAAATCTTAAGATAATTAAGTAAAAGAATTTTGCTTAATATGCAGTTGTTCACAAAACAAACCCATGAATGTCAATAATATATTTGTGCTTACAAACATGCACATTTTTTTCAGGGTATTTCTCTAAATGAAATAAAATGCCATTTTGAGGTGATTTTTGACATATTTTTTAATTGTCTTTAAAAGCATGGAAATGTCACTAAACAACTTGGAAATTTAATTATTTTGGGATTAGAGTATTGCTTGATGTCTTAGGCAGATTCTGAGAAAACATTGTTAGTCTATCTTAAAAACTTTTATTAAAAATGATTAATTCAAAACAAGCATGTCTTTGCCACCGGAGCCACCTTAAACACCAGACCTGGGGTAATAGTAATATGTAATAGTAAACTAATGTCAAAGTAATAGGTTGAACAAAACACAATGTTTTACATTTTGACCACATATAAATTCTATTTCATTAGTTTGCGACTCGCGAGGCATACATATCAAACTGGAGCCAGACATGTCTACATATCAGGAGACACCTGGACAGTGTGACTGACCATTGCATGGCTAAAGCTGTAAAGCAACACACTGTTGGAACAAAACATTACCATTTTCTATTTAATCAATGTGTAATGGATATTTCTTTTAAAATAACTAGATCGATGGTCTGCCAATTTGGGAAACTCTGACTTTAATACACCTAGTCATCATTTAATTGGTCAAGCCATCAGAAATAGATTCCAAACAAGTGGAGTGTTCGGACATTCCAGCAGACATTTTGTTAAATTCTGACCACAAATATTTTTTGTGAGAAAGGCTGTCTTATCAGATTCATGCTGCAACGGTCGTGTGTAGTTTGTAGCAGTTCTGTTGTGCTCCTTCCACACCATGTTGAGAGACTATCTATTATTTTTATTCTCTGGCGTCCTCTGGATCTTTTTCCTTCTATCTTTCCTATTGTTACTATTTGTTCTAACTTTTTCTTTCTCATAACATGGCCTATAAATCATGCTTGTTGTGTTCTAACTTTGTTGATGATCTTTCTATTTGATTTGGCTGTCGTAAGGATGACTTCATTGCTTTGCTTTGCAGTCCACGGCACTCGCAGCATTCTTCTTAAGAACCACATTTCATTGGCTTCTATGGTTTTTGTGAACTTTTGGTTATTGTCCAGGATTCACATCCATATAGCAATATGGGCTCTATGTACATGTATGTGCATATAATAATTATTTACTAATGAAAACATTGCTGGCGAGACAAAGCTAGACGGAGATGACACGCATATTTTCCATTGTGACATAGGTATACAGCAATGTACAGGATCCATAATTTATGAAATTATTTCCATATTATCCACTGACTCGTACATGTGACTGCAGGGTTTGTCTGCCACTGGCGGGAATGTGGACTCGACGCACTCAGTGAGTTTGTCGAGCTTGTGCGCCATGTTTACTTCCACGCCTTCCACGTAAAGATCAAGAGCATAGGCATGTCGCTCATTCTCAAGAACCAGTTACGAGGCTGTCTGTTGGAGTCGGTCAGTCGTAACATGATCCCAGAGCTGCCCGATCAGCTGCAGTGTGGCTGGGTCGGCTGCGAGGTAAGTAGTGCAGTTCACTCGTAGACTTGTGGCTGGGTCGGCTGTGAGGTAAGTAGTGCAGTTCACTCGTAGACTGGTGGCTGGGTCGGCTGTGAGGTAAGTAGTGCAGTTCACTCGTAGACTTGTGGCTGGGTCGGCTGTGAGGTAAGCAGTGCAGTTCACTCGTAGACTTGTGGTTGGGTCGGCTGCGAGGTAAGTAGTGCAGTTCACTCGTAGACTTGTGGCTGGGTCGGCTGCGAGGTAAGCAGTGCAGTTCACTCGTAGACTTATGGCTGGGTCGGCTGCGAGGTAAGCAGTGCAGTTCACTCGTAGACTTATGGCTGGGTCGGCTGCGAGGTAAGTAGTGCAGTTCACTCGTAGACTGGTGGCTGGGTCGGCTGTGAGGTAAGTAGTGCAGTTCACTCGTAGACTTGTGGCTGGGTCGGCTGTGAGGTAAGTAGTGCAGTTCATTCGTAGACTTGTGGTTGGGTCGGCTGTGAGGTAAGTAGTGCAGTTCACTCGTAGACTTATGGCTGGGTCGGCTGCGAGGTAAGTAGTGCAGTTCACTCGTAGACTTGTGGCTGGGTCGGCTGTGAGGTAAGTAGTGCAGTTCACTCGTAGACTGGTGGCTGGGTCGGCTGCGAGGTAAGTAGTGCAGTTCATTCGTAGACTTGTGGCTGGGTCGGATGCGAGGTAAGTAGTGCAGTTCACTCGTAGACTTGTGGCTGGGTCGGCTGCGAGGTAAGTAGTGCAGTTCACTCGTAGACTTGTGGCTGGGTCGGCTGCGAGGTAAGTAGTGCAGTTCACTCGTAGACTTGTGGCTGGGTCGGCTGCGAGGTAAGTAGTGCAGTTCATTCGTAGACTTGTGGCTGGGTCGGCTGCGAGGTAAGTAGTGCAGTTCACTCGTAGACTTGTGGCTGGGTCGGCTGCGAGGTAAGTAGTGCAGTTCACTCGTAGACTTGTGGCTGGGTCGGCTGCGAGGTAAGTAGTGCAGTTCACTCGTGGACTTGTGGCTGGGTCGGCTGCGAGGTAAGCAGTGCAGTTCACTTGTAGACTGGTGGCTGGGTCGGCTGCGAGGTAAGTAGTGCAGTTCACTCGTAGACTGGTGGCTGGGTCGGCTGCGAGGTAAGTAGTGCAGTTCACTCGTAGACTTGTGGCTGGGTCGGCTGCGAGGTAAGTAGTGCAGTTCACTCGTAGACTTGTGGCTGGGTCGGATGCGAGGTAAGTAGTGCAGTTCACTCGTAGACTTGTGGCTGGGTCGGCTGTGAGGTAAGTAGTGCAGTTCATTCGTAGACTTGTGGTTGGGTCGGCTGTGAGGTAAGTAGTGCAGTTCACTAGTGGACTTGTGGTTGGGTCGGCTGCGAGGTAAGTAGTGCAGTTCACTCGTGGACTTGTGGTTGGGTCGGCTGCGAGGTAAGTAGTGCAGTTCACTCATAGACTTGTGGCTGGGTCGGCTGTGAGGTAAGTAGTGCAGTTCATTCGTAGACTTGTGGTTGGGTCGGCTGTGAGGTAAGTAGTGCAGTTCACTAGTGGACTTGTGGTTGGGTCGGCTGCGAGGTAAGTAGTGCAGTTCACTCGTGGACTTGTGGCTGGGTCGGCTGTGAGGTAAGTAGTGCAGTTCACTCATAGACTTGTGGCTGGGTCGGCTGCGAGGTAAGTAGTGCAGTTCACTCGTAGACTTGTGGCTGGGTCGGTTGCGAGGTAAGTAGTGCAGTTCACTCGTGGACTTGTGGCTGGGTCGGCTGCGAGGTAAGTAGTGCAGTTCACTAGTGGACTTGTGGCTGGGTCGGTTGCGAGGCAAGTAGTGCAGTTCACTCGTGGACTTGTGGCTGGGTCGGCTGCGAGGTAAGTAGTGCAGTTCACTCGTGGACTTGTGGCTGGGTCGGTTGCGAGGTAAGTAGTGCAGTTCACTAGTGGACTTGTGGCTGGGTCGGTTGCGAGGTAAGTAGTGCAGTTCACTAGTGGACTTGTGGCTGGGTCGGCTGCGAGGTAAGTAGTGCAGTTCACTAGTGGACTTGTGGCTGGGTCGGTTGCGAGGTAAGTAGTGCAGTTCACTCGTGGACTTGTGGCTGGGTCGGCTGCGAGGTAAGCAGTGCAGTTCACTCGTAGACTTATGGCTGGGTCGGCTGCGAGGTAAATAGTGCAGTTCATTCGTAGACTTGTGGCTGGGTCGGCTGCGAGGTAAGTAGTGCAGTTCACTCGTAGACTTGTGGCTGGGTCGGCTGCGAGGTAAGTAGTGCAGTTCACTCATAGACTTGTGGCTGGGTCGGCTGTGAGGTAAGTAGTGCAGTTCATTCGTAGACTTGTGGCTGGGTCGGCTGCGAGGTAAGTAGTGCAGTTCACTCGTGGACTTGTGGCTGGGTCGGCTGCGAGGTAAGTAGTGCAGTTCACTCGTAGACTTGTGGCTGGGTCGGCTGCGAGGTAAGTAGTGCAGTTCACTCGTGGACTTGTGGCTGGGTCGGCTGCGAGGTAAGTAGTGCAGTTCACTCGTAGACTTGTGGCTGGGTCGGCTGCGAGGTAAGTAGTGCAGTTCACTCGTGGACTTGTGGCTGGGTCGGCTGCGAGGTAAGTAGTGCAGTTCACTAGTGGACTTGTGGCTGGGTCGGTTGCGAGGTAAGTAGTGCAGTTCACTCGTAGACTTGTGGCTGGGTCGGCTGCGAGGTAAGCAGTGCAGTTCACTCGTAGACTTGTGGCTGGGTCGGCTGCGAGGTAAGTAGTGCAGTTCACTCGTGGACTTGTGGCTGGGTCGGCTGCGAGGTAAGTAGTGCAGTTCACTCGTGGACTTGTGGCTGGGTCGGCTGCGAGGTAAGTAGTGCAGTTCACTCATGGACTTGTGGCTGGGTCGGCTGCGAGGTAAGTAGTGCAGTTCACTCATAGACTTGTGGCTGGGTCGGCTGCGAGGTAAGTAGTGCAGTTCACTCATAGACTTGTGGCTGGGTCGGCTGCGAGGTAAGTAGTGCAGTTCACTCGTGGACTTGTGGCTGGGTCGGCTGCGAGGTAAGTAGTGCAGTTCACTCGTAGACTTGTCTAGTTTGTTAGAGGGGCGTAGTCTGGTCGTCCACCTGGAATTAGCGAGCGTAGTAATTTCTAACTGGAAATCTGCTCTGTTGACCATGGGAAAGTGAGCATTGTTGAACATCAAAGGGCATAGCAGTTAACTCGGCCCGACTCAGCGGTATCGCCAGTAAAGCTTGTTTTGAAACTGCATGTTTTGTTTACTATTTGAACATGCACCTGTGGTCGTGCCTTCAAATTGCAACCATTGTTATGGGCTTACTAAACACAATGTAGTGGGCAGTATACCTTCAACATAGTTAATATAGTCTTAAGAACATTATATTAATTAATACATGAAAAACTATGAACAGACTGGGTCCTTTTAAAGCTCCTTGACCCAACTGTTGTACAGTCCATCACACACCTGATTCGTTGATGTCCAAATATAAATATAATCTATGTATTAATTTTTAAAAAGTTGCACAAATGGGCTAATGTTATAGTAACGTATTATGTTGGATATTAGGTAGATTTGCTGTTTTGTAAAATTAATTTTCAACGAGATGAGCGGAACTGCGGAAGCATTGAATTGAGGAGTCGCCTAAACAGCATAACAAGAAGTTCAGTTTTTAGGAAATCAAAACTTCACATATTTAACATATTTGGTTGTTGGCGATTATAATTGTTTTTTAAATAACCTTCAGGCAATAATTGCAACATGACTGAATGCTTCCCAGAGACATCAAAATTATGTTTTAATAAACAGGTTTGCCAAGAGTGAGAAATGAAGTGTAAAGTAGACATCACATTCACACTACATGAGAACTTACCATTGTTACAGGCATTATTTGACAATGCAGAGCGGTTCTACATTCACGTGCGGAGTCACGCTGACTGCTACACAGAGGGCAATAATGTGCCTGGTGGCTGTCGATGTATGTGGGAAGGTGAATACAGTCTTATGTACATTTTCTCATTTTAGGTGCGATAGATGTGATGGCTTGTGTATCTCCAAGATGTTTCCTCTGTGCATTTCTGGGTATTTGCATTGTCTTAACATGCTATAAAACTAATAGCAGATTAAAGTTAAATGCAGAAAACATTATTTTCCCGCGACATGTATCCTGAGCTGAAATATCACGCCAGCGGCATCAGCATGGAATTTAGGTTTGATAAGTTTCAGTTTTAGTCAGTATATTTATTAAACTCGTCACTGTTTTTATCACATCTTCATTGATCTTCACTGTATTTGCCAGTACATATGTCTTTTTCTGTTGCTAAAACTGTTACAACTGGTCTTGTTAACAGATTAACCCACCTTGATAATATTGCTATCAAGGATATTACAAAACTTTAACGTGTCCAGAATTATCCTTGGATAGATTGAAGATCCGGTTTCATGGTTGTTATAATATGTAATTACCTCACAAGAAACTTTTTTCTCTTTTGAATATTTCGACTGCATCTCGCAGTCTTCATCGGCAGAATGTATAGGCAGTATTACATACAAGATGGCAAAGTTTCCAGCCACCATTCTGACCCCAGTGGTTGGAAAAAATGAACATTTTGTGGAAAAACAGCGCACAATTTGAAGATCAAAGGATTGGGGTCATTTGATATGACATCTCTGTTCACTAGTATCCCAGTGACAGAGGCAGTATCGGTGATGAGGGACCGATTAAACCAGGACACAACACTGAAAGACAGATGTGAACTACCAGTGAATCAGATCATTGTTAGAAATCTGTCTGAACACCATGCACTTGAGTTACGATGGAGTATTGTACAAACAGAAGAAGGGAGCAGTCATGACCTCATGGGGTAACTGGTATATTTCAAAGAAAGAGCTATCAGGGAAGCAACTCGCCCTCCAGACATCTGGTTGAGATATGTGGATGACACATTCATTATGTTACAAGAGAGTGAAGTAGATTGATTCACAAACCATCTGAACTCGGTGGACGAGAACATCAAGTTCACTGTAGAACCGAAACAGAACTGTATGCTAGCCTTCCTAGACACATGTATATGTCTGAAGGACGATGGATCAGCCAAGGTAAAGGTGTACTGAAAGGCAACCCAGACAGATCAGTATTTGAACTGGGACTCTTATCACCACCTAGAGCACAAACAATTGGTAGTGAGAACACTCCTACAAAGAACAGAAAACCTGGTAACAGAAGATGAGGACAAGACCAAAGAGGTGGAGCATATCAAGAAAGTACTGAAAGCGAACGGCTACAAACCATGGATGTTTAACATCACCAACCCAAGGAGACAGAAGGAGAACAACACCACAGAAACCAGTAGAAGACAACACGCCACAGGCCTGCCCTACATCAGTAAACTGTCACAACAGTTGGCAAGGATTTTCAAGTCGTATGACATACCAATGTACCACAAACCTATCAACACTGTGAGGTCACTACTGGTGCACCCGAAGGACGGGACGGAAAAGGCAGCAAAATGTGGTGTGGTATATGACACTCAATGCCTAGAATGTGACCAGCACTACATAGGGGAAACAGCTAGAGCACTTGGCACAAGAATGAAAGAACATCTGTCATGTCACCAACCCCTATCAGCTATACATGAACAGAAACTGAACACAGGCCACCAGTGTTCATTGAAAGATGTCACAATTCTAGACCACAAGGAGAACTGGCACCGGAGAAAGATAAAAGGAGGCAATCAAGATCCACAGAGGAATACCTACATTGAATTGCAACGTCGGCCAGGAGCTCCCAGCAGTCCTTCTTCAGCTTGTGTCACACAAGTGGACATGACCTTAACGTCATTCTGCCGATGAAAGCTGCAAGATGCAGTTGAAATATTCAAAAAGAAAAAAGTTTCTTGTGAGGTCATGATGTCATATTGTGTTCAGAATCATTTAGCAACAATAATTACACAATCTCCTAATCCTAATCAATCTCTTTCATCCAGACAACCTGCATATTTGTTTGCAATGCTCTGAAAAGAAAGCCCAGACAGTTTCGATTGTCTAGTTCTGATATTTACTTTATTTCCCAGAATTAAGACAAACATTGGCTATTGGCAGGTTGACAATAAGCTAAGAGGTGACACAAACTAAGGACAAACTCTCATTATAGGTTGCAGCATGGTGGCAAAGAGTAAACACAAACTGAAAGATCACGTGAAAAGTCACACGCAGGAGAAAGTAGTGGCGTGTCCTACATGTGGCAGTCTCTTCTCTAATACGACCAAGTTCTTTGACCACATCAAGCGACAGACCGACACAGAAGGTAGGCCAGTAGTGTGGTAGTACACCTTTATGTACGATGCTATTCAGCTTATCTGGTGTGTGCATACATATGACAATCTATTATGGGCTTGTTTCACTAAGTTAATTGAGATCAATCATTAAATTGATGTTGTTTATGGTACATTGTGGTGCAGTGGCTAGAGCTTCAGACTCTCAACCGATAGAACGTGGGTTCGAATCCTGTGCTGCAATACCGAACCTCTTGGGCAAGTTCGTTCACAGCATGGCTGGATGCTTCCCAGCGAAATCAAGATGATGTTCGATTGAACAGGTCTGCCAGGGAGTAAAGTGTAAAGTGCTTTGAGCAGTCCCAAGGACTGGATACTGCACTGTATAAGGACTTACCTTTACTTTACTTAACAACCTGTGTTTAACCGTGTTCTTGTCTATGGTGCAAGTGTTTACAGGGTTATTGGTGTTGCTTATGGCACATACACAACCAACAGTTAAGGTTTGTTTACAGTACTTACTGTCTTACAGTGTTATGATTTTGGCACAAGACAACTCGTGTTTACAGTGTTGTTGACAGTAGTGATCAACCCATGTCATGTAATGATTCAAGATCACTGTAGACGGGTTGAAATGTCGTAGGTTTCAACAGTTGCTCCAAAGTACGTTTAATTCTTGCTGTGTAATTGAATCTTGGAGCCACGAACAATATCTTTCATATGCATTCTTGTTGTTTACAGTACAGAACTACCAGTGTTCCCACTGCAGTAAGAAGTTTGCGACGGAACGGCTGCTACGAGACCACATGCGCCACCATGGTAAGGGTGCAGGAACCAGTGCTGCCAGTTAAAACGAAAGCGCGCATGTGTGTGTATGTGTGTATATATGGAGTGTGTGGGTGTGTGTGTGTCTCTGCATGTGTGGGTGTGCATGTGTGTGCACATGTGGGTGTGTGTGTGCACATGTCTATGTGTGTTTGAGTGCGAGCATGCGTGTGTGCGTGCGTGCGCATACATGTGCCTATGTAGGTAGCTTGTGTGGTGTGTGCAGTGTTTGAAATAACCTGAAATGATAGACTTGTGTGCCCTGCACAGTGAACCACTACAAGTGCCCGTTCTGTGACATGACGTGCCCCACCCCCTCCGGCCTACGCACACACATCCGCTACCGTCACACCACCGAGAAACCCTTCAAGTGTGATGAGTGCGAATTCAGGTGGGTCATGTTGTAGGTTCAAAACAAACCCTTCTATTACGACCACTGATTTTAGCCATGACATATAGTAAATATATAGTTAGTAACATGGAAACTTTGGGGGCAGTCTGAATGTATCACCTCCCAGGTGCCTCTTTCTGTGTTCATTCACCATTTGGAATCATTGCCTTTTGATGTACCAATTGGCAATTATTAATAAACACAACAGCAGTTATTTATAGTTAGTTACTTACATGTTTGTCATGTGCATTTCGGCATGTCAGAGAAAAATGGAAACAGTGACTTGTAGCTAACTGCGGTGTTATATGTAATTTACTGTCACGGTAGTTGGTGACAGCAGAAATGAAATGGTCAGCGGGATTGAATTTAAAGATATTATAATGGCCTATCTGCTGCCCGTTGTTCGTTGCGTCTCGTATGGGAGTAAGCAGGGTGGCATAAATCCTTCAAAAAATGCAAACATTTATAACACGATAATTATAATTGGAAGTTACCTTTCCGAATCCTTGATTTCTCTCACTGAGCTTTCGGTGTCCTCGCGACACCCTCGTCAGCATTGGACTGCTAACTCTCGGGCCACAACATCACGGCCAAAGATACAACAGTGCTCGCCAGAGAAAACAACTTCTGGTGAAGGAAAATCTGTGAAGCAATAGAGATCAGACAAAGTTGACCAGCCATCAACAGAGACATTGAGTACAAATTTCCGGCAATCTTCTTGGAACTGCTGTCATGTGACGCCTACCAACGAAGTCACATGACGACTGAGAGTTAGCAGGCCAATGCTGACGAGGGTGTCGTGAGGACACTGAAAGCTCCGTAAGAGAAATAAAGGTTTCAGAAAGGTAACTTCATACTTCCAATCATGAACATAACTGAATCCAGTAACAACATACATGCTGATGCGATAATTATAGTTCTATTTTACCTACAAATCATTGCAATTGTTCCTTACTGAAGCACATTAATTGTAATTGTCTTCTTGAAGTTCCGTAATCAGGTTTTTCTGAGATCATAATTGCACATTCTGTAATAATATGAGTATACCATGGTGACTGTATAAGTTCAGAAACCTAAAATAATTAAATTATCAGCTGTCAGAAAACATACGGTACAACAAAGTTATTTTGTTACCTAAAAACATAGTCACCATGTACTGAGTGTTTTTGGACAGGTAAAAATAATAGGTGTCTGAAAATATACAGTGCAGAAGAATAATTATATTTATGCAAGCACCAACACAAGTCATGAACAGTGATGAAAGAAGGCCAAATGAATGACGTTATTAAGAGATTAAGTTAGAGAGAGAAATGTGGGCTCTACATCCCAAGGCCAGGCCTGTGACTGAGCCCATACTAGTCTCCTGTCCCTCAGGTTGACAGAGCCCACATTTTAGGGTGTCAAAAACATAGTGTCTGAAACATAGAATCATTACATTATTTCTAATTGACGTTAACTGTGGTATTTTGGTAGGACACCAACACAAGATTTACAGTTCATAGATATCAAATCTGGTGTCGCATTCAGCCCTCAAGTCGACACACATGCTTAATTATATTAGCTAATGGTGTCTAATAATCATAGTTGTACTTCACCTACAAATCATTGCAATTGTTCCTTTCGGAAGCACATTAATTGTAATTGACTTTTTGAATTTGTACTTTTACGTTACACTCTAATTCTATTTAACCTAAACATCGGTGTGTTCTAGAGGGAAGACTTCGGCCGTTCTGAGACGCCACATGGAGACACACAGTAAGACGTGGTTCAAATGTGACATGGACTCCTGCAAGTTCAAGAGTCATAATCTCAGCGACATTAACAGTCACTACCGCAAATGTCATGAGGTAAGACTGTACACGCATTTACATATTTATTTAATTCTGCTCCAAGTATTCAGTAACAGCCTAACAGGACTTATTTTATATTTCGGTGTCCTTCTCTAGAGTTAGTGAGCTTACGAAAAGTTCATTCCATTTCAGTGCATGGAAAGTTTAGCTTCCCTAGACACAGATACCCATTACAAGTGACCAATGGTTTTTAGTTTATGTACTGAAAACCACCAAATTGGGTTGAATGAAATGGCCCAAACTTTGAAATGCTGAAAGTATATTGATTGACACTATAAAACAAAAGTCGTGTTTCAAGTTGGGACAACAGGACCATTTATAAACCGATTATGGGAAATGGTAAATCGCGTAAACGTCTCCTTGCACAAGGAGGATCAGAGTAGCTCAGCAGTAGAACACCAGATAGTTAGTCGAGAGGACCGGGCTTTGAACCCCATATTGCTGCAGTTTTGTTTGTAAATGTGTTACTTGTTTTGGACTCGGGAACTGGTGAGTGCGTTCTGCAAAACTCACTAAATGGTGTATGCTCCATAATAATTGAATTAAATTAAAATTAACTTTCTGATTGACTAATAACATTGACATACATAACATAATGATGATAGTAATAATAATACCAATGTAGTGATAACGCATATTAATCATATATTTTATTAATAAAATATTTATATATAACACTTATATATATTTAACAATATATTTTAAATATTTAAATACAGTTGTGTCATACTTGCACGATAAAGACATAAGATAAAACGTATAAATTATAAGTGCAAATATGATGTGAAATGTTAACTAAAAAGTGTATCTGAAACAAAGCAAAGTATGATGATAATAATGACAACAGGGATTGAAGCAACAAGCATTTTGAACAGTCCCAAGAATGGATACCACGCTGTGCGTGAATTTTTATCACTGGCTGTACAACTGGTATTGTAGGGTGGAATTTCATTATTAAGGTTACCCTCGGAATTGAAGAAAAATGGCCTGAAAGTGGTAAGGTGACTCTATTAGCGACACTAATTCCCTACACTTGACTGTTACAGAAATAACTTGGGACTGTCCTAGGGTGACCTTAATTGCAAGGTGGCTGTATTACTGAGGTGACTGTAAAGCGTGGTTCCACTGTACTTGACATGTGACTGAGACATGAGAGAGACTGTGTCGGTTGCAGGGTCCGTCGGGGGCCAAGTATATGTGTCACCTGTGTGACATGCGTTACGAGCGCGGACACAGACTAACGCTGCATCTTAAGAAGAAACACAAGTTTAAATGGCCGTCTGGCCACAATCGCTTCCGGTAAGGTTTCAGCTTCAGCAGTTCCATGTCTATGTTATATTGACATATTCTCACCTGCAAGGTTTGGTTTTAAAGGTATGATGTTCATTCTTCGGTGATTACCATTTATTTATATGTTGTTCTTAGTACAAGAATAAATGTCATGAAGGTGTATACAGCCTGCCACATTGCATTTAATAAGCCTGAAACGGTGTTTGCAGTATAAAAGTTGTGCCAGTGAAATGTTCAAATTATAAACAAAACATTCAATTTGTAAACGTCCACCATTGACTCTTATTGCTTATTATTATCATAGATAGTATACTCATACTGAACTATAGGGAGTAGTCATAGTTAGCAAACTAATCAGCAGGTCTATGCAGATATGTTCATAAAATGCTTTTTTAACTATAGTCAGTATTACATATTTATCAATCTAACATCAATAATTGTCGACTATGGCAATGTCATTCATGGATGAGCCACCTTCCTCCCAGGCCACATGATGGCACCACCTATCGATCATGTTTTGCGACTATTTTCCAGGCTATTCGGTGTTTCGTTATATTATCGCAAAAGTTACAGCTATCGCAATAACAGTACATCTACATGGTAACCTCCAGTTGTCAGTTGCATTTTCAGCATAACAATCTCATACATTTTCTACTTTGAAAATGCATGGGATTTGTTAGACATTTTTTTCCTACTAAGAAATTTGACATATTATCATCAATTACCTAGGCACTGTACTTTTTATATCTGAGTTTTTGCAGACTTTTGAAGACTTGAAATATAGAATGCTCTGCCGACTAATGTTACTTCTAAAACATCAGCCTTTCTTCAAGACAAACCCAGCTTTTTATTACCGTGTACTCTACTTAAATGACTTCAGAAACATTTTACTCTAAAGTTATCAATATTTTTATATACTTAATCCTCTTCATGCCCACTGGCACATAGGGTGGAAACAAGGGTCCTCCACCTCTTCCTGTCTGCAGCTGTCTTTGCGGCTTGGCCGCAGCTTAGATGTAGTTCTTTGACTTCCTTTTCTACAGTCTTCCTCCAGGTTTGTTTTGGTCGTCCTCGTTTTCCTTTTCCTTTAGATGTCCATATAAGTGCTATTTTGGAGATGCTGTCAACTTTCTTTCTCAGGATATGGCCAATCCATCTTCTTGTTTTTAATATTGTTTTGTCTGGTAATTCTGAGCTTACTTGTTGGAGATTTTTTGTGGGCAGAATATTCTCATTATATTTCGAAGGCATTTCCCATCACCTGGATTTCTTTTTGTTTATCTTTAGTCCTAATTTTTGGCTGTTGTCCTTGAGTGAGTTTGTCTTTTCCTGCATGTCATGTTGCATATGAGACAGGAGTGCTACATCATCAGCGAAGTCGACGTCATCGAGAAATGAGAACATTGTCCATCGTATCCTTCTTGTTGGTCCTGTTGTTTTCTTCATAATCCAGTCTGTGACCAGGTTGAATGGGACTGCTGAGATAACACATCATTGCCTGACCCCTGACTTTACCTTGAATGCAATATCTGACTGTCCTGCTTGTCTGACCCCTGGCTGTCCTCCTTGCCTGACCCCTGACTGCCCCCCTTGCCTGACCCCTGACTGTCCTCCTTGCCTGACCCCTGGCTGTCCTCCTTGCCTGACCCCTGGCCGTCCTCCTTGCCTGACCCCTGGCCGTTCTCCTTGCCTGACCCCTGGCCGTCCTCCTTGCCTGACCCCTGGCTGTCCTCCTTGCCTGACCCCTGACTGCCCCCCTTGCCTGACCCCTGACTGTCCTCCTTGCCTGACCCCTGGCCGTCCTCCTTGCCTGACCCCTGGCCGTCCTCCTTGCCTGACCCCTGGCCGTTCTCCTTGCCTGACCCCTGGCCGTCCTCCTTGCCTGACCCCTGGCTGTCTTCCTTGCCTGACCCCTGGCTGTCTTCCTTGCCTGACCCCTGACTGTCCTCCTTGCCTGACCCCTGACTGTCCTCCTTGCCTGACCCCTGGCCGTCCTCCTTGCCTGACCCCTGACTGTCCTCCTTGTTTGTTCCTTTCTTAGCACCTTGTCTACTGCCACTGACATTCACTTGATAATAATCTTACAGAAGATCTTGCTGGGGACTGACAGCAAGGTAATGCCTCGCCAGTTGTTACAGTTTGTCAGGTCACCTCTCTTGGGGGATTTTAATGATTGTACCTTTGCCCCAGTCCTTGGGAATGTTCTTCTCTTTCCATGTCGTCACAAATAATTGGAACAGATGTCTCGCTGCTAGTTCAGCATCTGCTTTGAATAATTCAGCATTTAGCTAGTCGTGAAGTGTTTCAACATCCTAATCACTCTTCCGGTTCTTTTGAGCTTCAGTTTGATGTGTGCCACAACAAAGTGGTGATCGCTGGCAACATCTTCTCCTCTTCTGACACGTACATCTTGTAAAGAATGCCTCCATTTGCCACTTATGAGCAGGTGGTCAATTTGGTTCTTGTCTCTTTGGTTAGGTGAAATCCAAGTCAGTTTGTGTATTTCCTTGTGTAGAAATAATGTGCCTCCTACAACAAGGTTGTTCAGCCCACAGAAGTCAATCAGTTATTCACTGTTGTCATTTACACATCCACATCCCTGACGACCAATACTTCCTTCATGTCTGGCTATTTCTGATCCTACTTTTGCATTCAGATCCCCCATGATGATCCCCCATGATGACCAGCAGGTCACGACGTGATATTTTCTCAACTTCTACTTGTAGGCTTGAATAGAATTCTTCCTTTTCCTCATCTTCTGCATTGTTCGTTGGAGCTTAACACTATGATGCTCATCTAGGATGTCGATTCTATTTCCTTTCATTTCATTTGTGACTTGCACAGTCTTTCCTGAATCGTACGTAGTCCTAACATTCCAGAATCCTATCTTTGTTTGGGTTCTGGCATCTACAGCTGATGGTCTTGCGGTGAAGGCTTTCACTGTCACTAGTTATACTAGCAGTCACATGCTCCACCGCTGCAGGACACCCAGAAGTAGAGTTTCTTGTTTCCATTTCCGTAACATTGTATTTTTTACGAGATGAGGTCTTTGGCCTCATGCTCAACCCCCAAACCTGGAGGGCTGGGAGACTGACTTTTGCCTGGACTCTATCCTTCAACCTGCCAGGAGCCGAGACTCCCGACGGCATAGCTCTCTGGATCACCGAGACACACAAGCCACCCCACCACAGCAGTCTCAATGGGGTGGATCCATATTTTTATCTAAATCTATTTTACAGCTGAAAACAACTTTTTAAAATACTTACTTTAATAGAAGAATTAATTTAAACCATTTAGTTAAATTTGTTTTCTACTATTTATGTATTATTTTTATGCAAAGCGCTATGAATGTTATGGATATGGCACTATATAAAATAAACATTACTATTATATACGTTACAGTTTTGTAGTTGCGGGTTTGTGTTGCAGGTATAAGCTGCATGAAGATGGACTGTATCGTCTACAGACCGTCCGTTACGAGAGCATCGAACTCGCCGAACAAATGCTTGGCTCCGATAACAAGATCGATGACTCCGACAGCACTGGCAACATGAGTGAGACAGTAGCGGCGCCCTCTATGGACGACGACTACTCGTATAATTTACAAATGCTCGGTGAAGTGGCACTTCATTTCCCGAAGGGTTACCAGAGTTTGAAGGGTTCTGAGACGGATTTAGAGGGGGAGACGGATGAGAGGGAGGGGAATGATGACATGGGGGGTTCGGTTGTCCAGTCTGTCGGACATCAAGGTGGACAACACAATGATAGTGTAGTGGACAGTACATGTGACAGCATGGAGAATGGAATGGAAAATGATTTCGGCGGTGAAGACTCACAAGAGGTGGCCAAAGGTGGTTCTGACACATCCCACCAGGTGGAGAAGTACGTGCTGTGTAACGGGGTGAAGCTGTCGATTCCGCCTGGGACCGTCGACGTCATTGACAATATGTTGGTGTGCGTGTCGCCATCGGACGTGACCCCTATGACCTCACAAGACGACGCGAGTGAGATGGTCACCGTCATCGCCACGGGAGATTCCAGCTCCTCACAGATGGAAGACCCTGGCTCAGTTGAGGGGCCGTCTCAAAACGTGGTGTTTACTGAAGTGCCTACCGTATTAGATCTTAGTCACAACTTGGACTTTGTTATCACACGCAGTGATACGTGGGATTCTGACGACGCGGAAGATTTGTCACATCATGGGTAACTTGTGACAGTGCACTGACGGAGGACATTTTTAAAACTCATAACTGAGTGAAATGTTATGATGGTTCAGACATTTTTTTCAGTGTGGAGTTATGAGAGTCGTGTTAAAGTGCAACATTTCAATTTTACAATCATACCAGTGAGATTCGTATAAGTCAATTTGTTGCAAAGTAATGTGTGGTCTGGGGAGCATTCAGCCATACTAAAATTACTGCACAAAGACTATTCAAACACACAAAATATCCACCACTCTCAATAACCAGACACTCATTTATACAGTAGCAGGGCTGCCTACCATTACGGAAATTCACCTCAGATTACAGCATTACGGAAACTGCCGTGATATTACGGAAATACGAATATCCAACTACAGAAAATGATACACATTAAAGAATTGCTAAATCTATAAACAATGCGGCTCCAGATGCCCTAAAGAAACTGTCATCATTCACGTTACAATTTATCAACAAATGCTTGTTCACAACAAGTTCTAGGAAGTCAGTACCGTGACCTCATCCAATGCTGTGCATGTCTACAATGTCACAACTTTGACTGCCAACAGGCTGTTGATGTCTGCCGTGGCACGTGGGCATATTACTATTACCTAGGTACGTCTGCATCTGTCAGTCAACAGCAGTGAATTACAGCTGCAAAATATCAGTGTCATTAATGCGCGCCTACACATTAATAAAATTGACACGTATAATTATATATGATGAAATAAATATTAAGATGACGTTAGGTAGAACCAAAATTATGTTAAATAGTTATGGTTTTCTTAAAGTTATGAATATAATTATAAAATGTCTTAGAAGAATATAAAATAGTGATATAATTGTTCTATTACAACAGAAAACTATCATATTTTATTCAAAGCTTTTTTATTTGAATACAGTAATTTAACTTTGTCATTGGCTGTTAGTAATAATTATAATGTTTCCTGTTGTGTGTTGTAAATTTAGAAGCTCATGGATGATTATTGGCTATTCACTGGTGCTGTCTTTCTCAAGGTGATGCTCTACAGACGTAAACACTTGGACATATCTGGCCATGCATGCACTTTGACAGCCGTAATTAACACAATGTAATGGATTGGATGTTACAAAACAATCATCCCTTTGAAGTGCAAACCCAAGACCTTAACAGGAGTTACAGTGTAGCAACACAATATGTTGAAACAAAGTATATCTACTTTTGATGATTAATTTAGTAACTTCCTGGATTCCCAGGCACCTGTACAGGTTGGTGGGCTTGTCACTGTATCTACTTCAGAGAAAGGTTTGATTGGCAACCTTTTGGACCTGGGGATGGGGGTCATTACAGAAATTGTTTTTGTCAGGTAGGCAGCCCTGCAGTAGAATGAACTGGAGCGATGTGGAATGAATGAACTTGCCCAAACTTCGAAATGGTAACTAGAGGGTTTGAATGTAGATTCTCTCGACTGAGTTTAATTCTCCAACTCCTATGCTACTGCATCCCATAGTGAGACTCTACAGGTAATTGTAAATTTGACACTTACATACCTGATAATATTGTGAATATAAGTGAACTATCCTGAAAACTGTTAAGTAATACTAGGCATTTACCAGCAGTCATTTTGACTAATACATTCTATGTTCAATTTATTGGAACAATCAAGTGTATAATTTATAATTCAAGATTCTGCACGTCGTTACTATGCTTAACAAGAAAACTGTTGCCATGTTGTAATATTCTTGTACACCTCTGCAATTGTCAGATTTAAAGAACTTGATGTATGATGTATCAAGTTTTGATAACCTATAATGCTATAATGTACTGGTTTACCAGGTTATCCAGGTTACTGTTCAATAGCAAAATTTTGTAATTTATATAAGACCTGGGTTTGATTCTGAATTGAAATGGAATTGAGCCTTGGTAAATAAATACCCATGAATTAGAATCAATAAATATAAATTGAACCAAGGTCTGATTATTACAATGCCCAGTTTGGTAATTCCCAAGTGTTTCTTTTTGACACAATGTCTATTCAGTTACGCCAAGTTGCATGAATAATTATGTCTGGTTGAACAGGAAAAAATGTATTAAGATAGAAAGTAGTCTTATTTGTGTTGGTGAATAAAAAAAAATGTTACAGTCGAGTGTTGAATTTATTCTTGGAAATAGGCCCAATGTTTGAAAACATTCACAAATAATATACACCATATCAGTCTCATTCTCAGATAAAAATTAACAATATTGTTTATTAAAACAAACAGAAACATACACTTAACATAATGGATACATCAGTCAACAGCACCCAATAGATTCTAGCACCTGTTAAACAGTATACGTTTAAACATTCACCTACTAGACAAGTATGAAATAGAACATCATTGCCGATTTTATTTATATCGTTATCAAAGCAACATCTGTGATTGTTTACATGAATAAACATATCCAAACAACAAATTTAAGTTAAGTAATCCTTAACTAAACTCACTTTTAAAACATATTTAAGGGTAGTCGCTTGTTCTAAATTAGATTTTTGGGGGATTTCATAATTTTCCAATAGATTAACATGTAATGCATTCCCAATATATTGCACCCTTCAAGATTCTGATTACAAATAGCTACAATGAGATGATGTGTACCTGCCCGTACTGCTTAACATATGATGTTCTTATTTTGTTTAGGCCGTTTTCTGAAAATTATATTTTTGACCATTTGTGACAACGAAAAAAATTATTTTGGAAAAACTACCCAAGATAGAGAATTGAAATTGTCACCAGTTATTCTGTGGAATGTTCCAGGTGCAGCTATTCTGGATGTCATAGCTTTGTTTTAAGAGATTGTAAAAAAGGTCAACCAATTAGGGAATTTAACAAAAATCTTCATCTGAACGGCACAATTCACTATGGTCATAAAACACTTGTCAGAGCCCAAAACCACCTTTTTGTGCAAAGAAACATTCCAACAAACAACTTATTGCAATAGTATGATGGCGGTTGCTATCACTTACTCTGAATAATTTTTTCTGTGGAGGCATATGTCCATAGGCACATAAACCGCTGTTGCCATGGCAACAATTATGCAAATTAGCTGAATTTTTACACAACCTTCACCCAACTAACATAATCCTCAAATTTTATAAAGACATGATGAGTTTTCACCAAGATATGGCCCGTAGTTACTTTAGGCTACCCTTAACTGGAATACAGCAAAGTGAGAGCTATATCTGCTTCTAACTTAGTTTAAAAGCGACAATTGAACACAAGTGGACTTATCAAGAACTGTTCACGAATCATGAACCTGACCAGAACAGAAATCTATAGATACATAGGATCCTATCTTACTTCATTCATTTGAAACTAGTTGTGCATATGTTACTTGGCAGATCAGTTTGAAAACCTCAGTTGAATCACCTGAAATGAATACTTGTTAGCGTCCCACATTCAATGCTAAAACAATGAATCTCATAAACAGAATCAAGATCATAAATACACAAGTTGTGAGAAATAAATAATGCTGCAGGTATGTTGACTTAAAACCATCCTAACATATCTTCATTCGAACAACTTACATTAAGAAATATCAGAAACAACCGTGATGTTCCAACAAGCTATTCAATACTCAATCAAAACATAATTTGACATTTTATAAACAATACTCTCCAGTCAATCAAATGTAGATTTATACATATTTACAAATAAGCTTACACAAAATATTCCTATGTACATGTGGCTATACGTACAATCCTATGAAAACAAAAAGTCTGGGTGGAAATCCCCCGAACACTTGCATGATACGCTTAGCAGCAACTTCAACAACAATGCCATAAATTTACAATAATTCATAATGTCACCATTCAAAACTATTTGAACATTGAAATTCTTCCACAGACTATGCCCGCTATCACATCAACACAAGTATTATTCACCAAATCAGTCGTTTAGTACCAAGACATCTTAAACCACAAAGATTTATGGTTTAGAACCAAAACCATCCTTCGCATCTGAGACATCTGAAGCCATTTTTGTGGTTTATCAATTTTTTTTCCATCAAGAAGATTCGCTAGTGTTTTTAGTGTTTTTGAACAGGATCACGGATTCATGAGTACATAGCCCAGTAGACTGTTGTTCGTTGGTCACCCCTGCTTGAATGGCACGACTCGACGGAACAGCAGTATGTGGGGTTCTGGAAAAAACATGTAATCACAACAATGTTTCTTATATAGCGCCCCATCCAAATAATTTTTCTAGGGTGCTTTAAATGTATACAGAAAATATTTAATATTGTTTAGCAAATTAATGTAATCGTTTCAGATTGATTTATATAAGATGATATATAAACAAAACAAACACAATACTATCTAACTAAGATCACATACGAAGATAGATGAATAATAAAATTTAACATTTGATTGATTGTTTTTAAAATAAAATAAAATTATAAATATCAGTAATTAAATTTGACAGATGTAATTATTGAAAAGATGCATCTCCATTGCGACCCTGCACTGAAAGATCAACATTTTGTTAGATTTGTATTTCACTATGATATTAAATGTGATGACCCATGCATGCCAACTTTTATGCTTTACCCGTAACTCTTACAGTTTTCGTAATGTATGAATGGTTTCATGGGCATAGGATATATTCCTTGTGCATTTTGAATAAGGTTTTTTTGTGTTATGAGATGCAGTCATCATTTGTCAAATGGCTTGTAAATGATAGATCATCTGTGCAAGACACATTCAAATAGTGACATGTAGCATAGTCAGTGACACGTGGATACATTAACTGTCTCAGTCAGCTAAGTCAGTGTCACAACATTCACTTAATATAAACCAGTTTGCATATAGCAAATTAACTAACCAATGGAGACTATGAAGACAATTGTCTGTATGTTTTACCAATCATTGTAATTGCAAATATGTCTTGCTAATGCAATTGTTAAAACCTGTTTCCTATCTGGTATTCCATTCTAAAATGTTTGTGTATGGTGTTTCTAAATATTTGCATACATTATCAGGAAAGAGGACGTGTGTGTGTCCCACAAACAAAATATTACATACTGAATCTAACTTGACATTATTCAATATTCTTCTAAAGTAAAACAGAAACAGTGCTTAAACAAAACAACACAATTGAGCAGTATAAAAGTCTGTCTATGGGACAGGAGACTCCTACTAACAGTTAGATAAATTACCGGTATACATTGTAACTAGCATTCCTAGTCAGTAGGACTTTCAACTTTGTAAAATTGGAGGCCCCATTCAAAAGTCAGTTGTCCACATACACCTTTACTACATAAAATGTTGACAACATTTGCAAATTTTGATATTTGCTGAATAGACAATGATCGTGCAGACAAGCACTTGGAACTGTCAGCCCAGTGAAACAGTAACATGTTCGGTGCTGCAGACCAACAGTATTTTCGAACACTGATTATAATGTGAAAAAGGCCAAGCAAAGTTAACCAGTGCTCTAGTACTTCTGTACTGACCTGGTGCATGCACCATGTAGTGGATCCAACCAGGGGACTGCTGCACGCCAAGGTTTCTCCATTCTGTCTCCGTCATCAGATGTGTACGAGGCACCAACTTGGCAATGTCCGGCGGCAAGATGACATGTCTAAACCAAAACAACTCATCATCTACAGTTAACAACATAATATATGCAACGTTTACAAGGGATGGCACTCCAAAATAATGACATGTAATTTTTTTTTTAATTAGTGTGGTTTCTAAACTATGCATATATGTACAGAAAACATTCAATACATCACCAAATGTTTATTAACCAGGAAAATTTATAAATTTGGAAGTATAATTACTTGTTCAGGTATTTATTGTACCAAAAAACAATGTTCATAAGCTTTTAAATGTTCAAAATAAATTTACAGTTTGATCACAATATAACATCAGAAAACAGAGAACATTAATCATAATTTATCATATAATAATAAATAAATATAATTAATATGACAGACATGTTGTATCATATAAAACAACTAAAATGACAGTTTTGTTCAATGATAAATGGAACCTAAATAATATATGAAAACTAAGAAAGCTGAAATTTGTCCAAAACTCACTGAACACTATTGTAAGATAATCAGTAATTACACAAAAAACATAACACAACCGAACAGTATGCTTATTTAGTATTACAACATTCATTATAGAATACCGGTAGTCTGTTTTGAAATAACTTGTTTATAATTTGGTATATATATATCTGACAAATAATAATTACATGGTGATGGACTTACCTGTATTCGTAAAGGTCATCAAAATATTTTTCTGAGTATGAAATCTGGTCAACTGGCATGCTGCAAATAAATAAGACAAGACGTTTGTAAGACAACAACAACAATAATAAAACTTTATTTATACACCATCAAATCTGGGGCTAATGCTTCATTCATGGGTGTTTACAAAATACAATAGAAGTTAAAAAGGCAAAATCCTATATAATTGATATGTACCTGGTAATAAAAAGACACAGACACTCTACATGCAACCTTCCTTGTAAGTCAGGGGCTGGCATGTGTAAATCTATAATTATATAATTATGGTTTAATTCAAAATTTCACCAAATTTATAGGAAGTAAGTATATGTAAGTTAAGACATGTTTTTTTAAATGTGGAATGACATATGAAACGTTTTGCCTATTCAATTACCACCATTGTTGTCATCTACAGGAAATTATTTGCTGACATGCCAAATTATGGTCACTGCTCATCGTTCTGTGTTAGAAAAAAACCCACCTTAATTAACTAGTAACATTGGTGTACAGTTTAATTGTATCATTATTATCTACTAAATGACAGTACATGACATCATCATGAAGCAAAGCAACCAGTACGTGAATTAACAGTGAGTGCAATAATATAAAGCCTGCACCCTAGTCCCAAGGCTGGTCAGCATTTCAGGTTTCCACTAAATATATGGATTCTCATTTTGGCTTACCGTGCTGCTCCACTTTCCGATTGCTAATTATTATGTTGTAATAATCTATTATAAATGATTATAAGTTTTTTTTTTACTGCATATAATTACTGTAATAAAGGTATCCAACCATGTGTGAAATTAACGTAATCAAGATAAGACTCGTACTCACAGCCAGTCGTAATCATACTCATAGACACTATAAGACAGTCATAGACATGTCATATCATACGACATATGTCATACTCATAGACATAGTCATAGACCAGGGAATTTAGAGCAAATGCCATAATAGCAAGTACTCTACTTGTGCTACAAGTTGTAGTTGCGACAAATGAGCACTGATGCAATTAGCAATGAATTTAGTAACGCATTTAGCCACACTCATGAGCATAACCATACCATAAGCCAGGTCCACCTGGCTGGCCCTGACAACCATAATTTGGCACAAACAAATTGTAAATCATGCAATCCACTGGCACTACCCACCTTCAACTTTTCTTTGCCACTTTGGTAATGTCTACCTTTCGGTCAACATATATAATTCAAAGCTTGCACCACCTCGTGTACGCTATTACTACAAATGCTCTGCGCACTGTCTCCTTCTGGATTTTGATATCGTCGAACATTGCAAGATAAAACATGTTTCGGCCAAGCTTTGACAGGTTTAACCCGGAAATGCTCCGAAAGTACTCATCCAATCAGCGCACGCCGCTCCTGGTAATCGGCAGAGTACGAGTCGGGCCTAGGCTCGCTTCAAACAACGACGACGGGGAGAAATACTCGTTTCATGTCTGATAGCGTTCTATGGCAGACTAATTGATTGAGTTAACAATTCACTAATTGCTTAATGTTTTACAAGATGCAGACTTCCCCTTATAATTTAGGTTTTGTTGTCAGATCTGCAAATTAATTAAAATGAGCATGTTACATAAAGTCATAAACAATCATATTAATTAAATATATCCAATTTACTTTATTATTATCGGGCCTCCAGTGCAGGATAATTATTCCTCAAATTACATGTAGGTGTATTTCCTTCGTAAGCTAACTCAAGCATAATAATTTTATTGACTTCCTGCTATAATATGTAATTTTAAAATCCCTTAACAAAAATATATGTAGAATTCAATATAATATATTATATAATATATATATATACATATAGTTGTTACATATATACGTACGTACAGACATATACGTACGTACGTACATACATACATACACGCACGCACGCACGCACGCACCCACCCACACACACACACACATACATACATAGTTATATTACAGGCAGGCAGGCAGGCAGGCAGGCAGGCAGGCAGGCAGGCAGGCAGGCATGCATACATTCCTACATACATACATACATTCCTACATACGTACATAAGTAAATATACGTGCACACGCGCACACGCACACACGCACACACGCGCACACGCACGCGCATGCATACATATACATACGTACATCCCTACATACGTACATGCGTACATGCGCACATGCGTACACATACATACATATACGTACACACGTGCACACGCACATGCACACACACACATACGCACGTAAGTACACATGTATATACATACATATACATACATTGTAGTGAATTAAGCGCCGTGGTGCAGTGGCTATATAGAGTTTCGGGCTCCCAACCGAGAGAACCCGGGTTCGAATCCTATGCTGCGGTGTCGAACCTTAAGCAAGTTCGTTCACTATACGTTGCTCCAGTACACTCAGCTGTATGAATGAGTACTTGGCTATAGACAGTGGTGGATATTTGTGTACGAATAGTCTTCGCGCATTAATTGCAGCGTGGCTGGATGCTTCTCAAGGAAGTCGAGATGGTGTTCAATTGAACAGGTCTGCCAGGGAGTAAAGTGTAAAAGCGCTTTGAGCAGTCCTAAGGACTGGATACTGCGCTGTATAAGAACTTACCTTTACATACATATGTATACATACACGCAATACACACATACTTACATATATACGCATACATGCATGTATACACATGCATGCATACATACATACATACATATATACATACATGAATACATGCACGCATGCACGCATGCATGCATGCATGCATGCACGCATGCACGCATGCACGCATACATTCTTCTCTTGTCCATCGGAGTGATGGAAACCATAACAATCATTTCATTTCTCGTGACAGTTAAAGTGTTGATCATGTTATGCGGTGTGTTCGCATGATACCAATAAGGCAAATGTTTAGATAGACACGCTGATTCTATCTGAGCTTGCACCTTTCCAGACTAGACCTCTCTAGGCAGGACGGTTTGCCGCATGATTTTCCCAGTATATCTGAAACGCAGCTTTGGCCGGCCCCGCTCGCGCCAACCTTCCGCCAGTTCGCCGAAGAAGAGTTTCTTCGGTAGGCGCTCATCATGCAGGCAAACGAACCCGATGCCCAACCCATCGCAGTTCAGCCTTTCTGATGAGTGTGTGGATGCTTGGCAGACTGGTTTGTTCAAGGATCTTTGTGTCTGGGACTGGATCCTGCCAGCGGATTTTCAGCAAGCGGCGGAAACAAGTCATGGAAGTGGTTGAGTTTGCGGGCATGTCTCTGGTAGACAGTCCGACTTTCGCAGGTGTAGAGTAGTGTAAGTAGCTCAACATCGCGGTACACCTTAAGTTTGGTTGTAAGGCTGATTCCTCGTCGTTCCCAAACTGACGCTTGCAGTCTTCCAAACAAAACACCTGCTTTCGCAATACGGCAATGAGTATCGTCATCAATGTGGACAACTCTGGAGAGGGTACTTACTTCGCCCCTACTGGGACATAGTCCGCCAACAACTCCTCTCCAGTTGTTGGCGGCCATATTATCCAATTGGTTCCAGGTGTAGCCCATCCTACTGGCGTCTGCTTCAAGTTCTCGGCGTCAGGTGTTTCGTCGTCGACCTCTTTTCCTCTTTCCTTGCGAGTTCCATGATAGCGCTTGTTTAGTGAGGTCTGTGTCTGGTTTCCGGAGTGTGTGCCCGAACCATACCCATCTTCTTTTCCTGATTTCCTCTTCCACAAGAAGTTGACTGGTCCTCTGCCATAGAGGGGGGATACTAACTAAGTAATTGAACTTGTCCACCACTTCTAGTTTCAGTTGCTTTACAGTGATTTATGGTTCCGGGTAATGCTTGCCGGGAGCTGGCTGATGCATAACTTCGGTTTTCTTCGTGCTAAAGGTAAGGCCGAAGTTGTCACAGGCATTGGAGAATCTGTCCATGTTACTTTGCATGTGTTGCCCAGATCCGCTATTGATCGAGAGCGCAATCATCAGCGAAGTTGAACTCGCGGATCACATCTTGTAGTAACTTTATCTTCGCTTCGAAGTACAGTCAAGCTGGATATCCCTCCACCAGTGCAGTAGTTGGTGTAGATGCCATCATAATTCCCCTCTGAATGCGTCGGACAGCATGGCCGTGAACATCATCATGCTGAACAGACTAGGTACGTACCAGCACACACGTACCCTTGTTTTACGCCGTTACTGACGGGGAAAGTAGCATAGGCGTTACAGTCGTCCATAACCTGAGCTTGCAAGCCCACGTGAAACTGTCTGACCATGCCAACGAACTTGTCAGTACAAGGTGAGCATGGCTGAACAATCGGCGCTCAGGATAGGAGAGCTACTGGAAGGTTGTAGACCATACAATGTCTTCACTGCGTTGAAGAAACGCTTTGAGCCGTTTCTGTCAGCGTTGTCTTCTGGTTTTTTTACTGAGCAAGGAGTCTTGAATCTCACCGAGTCTGGCTTGTACCTTTCTGAGAGCATTTGTGAACGCCGCTTTCTTTGCATGAGAGGAACTCATTCTGGTAAACCCTGTACAGTATGTGCTTTTCTTCCAGAAGGACCAGGATCTCGTTATCGTTTTCACCAGTCCTTATGCTTACACTCTGTTGGTCCAAGTTGTTTCAGTGCACTGGAGTGAACAAGACCACGAAAGGCTGCCCATTCCTCTTCCATATTGGTAATGCCAAGTTCCAATTGTTGCACCTGGCTATATCAAGTTCTTTGCAGAAGTCTTGCCGAAGAGTCTCGCACTTTAACCTGTCTACAGTAAGCCTTTTCTGTGATTTATTTCCTTGAGGGGGTCTCTTGGGCTGGATGCGGATGTTCAGTTTGGACAAGACACGCTTGTGGTTTGTTTAATACTCGGCGTCGCTCATGGCCTTTGTCACTCTTACGTCCTGCAGGTCTTTCTTCCTGATAATCACGTAGTCAATGAGGTTTCAGTGATGGGATCGTGGGTGCATCCAGGTTGTCATGTTGCGAGTTGGGAGCCGGAACACTGCGCTTGTAATGAGTAGTTGATTTCTAGCACTTGAGGAGCAAAAGTCCATTGCTGTTGCACTTGTTGCTCCTGTTCCATGTCTGCCAATGACACCCTCCCAGGCCTCGTGGTCTATGCGAACACTCGCATTAAAGTCGTCAAGGACGATGAGCTTGGCTGACTTCGGAACATCTGCGAGCAGATCCAAGCTCCTCGTAGAATTTTTTCTTTATCTCGTCAGGGTTGGTCATGGTAGGGGCACAGGCAATTACACACATACACGCACACACGCATACACACACACATACATACATACATACACACACACACACACACACACACACACACACACACACATATATATATATATTTTGGCTAAACTAGAGTTAACTTTTAAAACGTCACGTCATGATATGACTTCTAGACATTGCAGAAGAAACAAATATAATTAGTTACATATGTACAGCTGTATATGTTAATATTGAGTCAATATTTTGATAGGAAAGAAATCGTATGTATCAAAATTACATTGTATTTTTTTCCAAATATTTTTTTTATTTCAAATGTTAATAATAAAAAATAATAAAAAATTATACAGAATTATATAAATATGTCATGGCAATTGCCATTTTCTAAACAATTCTATACAATATATGCTATAGAATTTTATAGAAAAATTATAGCCACTTTACTTTCTATGGAATTATGTAGAATAATATATAGAAAAATCTATAGAATCTTGCCCCAAAATCCTATAGAATATTTATATTTATGTAAAACACTACTATGTATATGTGTGTGTACGAGTGTACGTGTGTGTATGCGTGAATGTGTGTATATGTATGTATGTGTGTGTGTATATGCATGCATATATATATATATATATATATAATTGTATAAAATATATATAATACATTATTATGTACAAAACTACATGATTGCAAATGGTTTTCTGTGAAATATGTTGTAGAATCCTTTTGGATGTATGTTACAGAGTATACCATTATTCTCAACTGCATGTATTACAAAGCGTTACACGGGGTAGGGTCTTTGGGGAAGCGTTACATAAAAAATGAAATGTTGGCTCATCTAGTTGTTTATATCAAATTGATAGAGCAATAACTGTTCAGTTAGTTTTGGGGTAGATTTCAACCGTTTTTACTTTTACATTTTTATATTTTACGGACAAACAACGAATCAATACAAATTAACATGTACACCTGTTTATCATTTTATTGTTTAGTGTTTTACTGTTCCTATGGAACACAAATCTGTTAAACCTATTTTGTTTTTTTGCTGTATCTAATTACATAAAAAACATAAAGTATGATCATCCAAGCCAAAGCAAATAAAATAAAATAATTGAAATATAAAATAAATGGTACAGACTCAATGGCTGTTCGTATTTTAATATTACAGTAAAACGTGATTTCATAATTTTTACATTAATTATAAAGAAACAAACAAATATGAATATGTGAACCGATACTTTATAAATTGTGTAATTGGCATTTTAAAAACAAAATTGCGAATCACTTCAAGACAAAATGCGTGTTCGAAAAACTTGCACGATCGATGGGGCAAGTCTGCAGAAGAGTAGGTGAATGTTTTGGTTTTACGAAGGTCGCTGCCAAGTGGTGATCATCGAAGCAAAAACATGTCTCTATCAAAGCTAAGGTTTGATCCTCTTTTAACTACCCAATGTTGTGTTTTGATACACGGTTGTGCGTATTTTCCGTTGTAGTGCTATTTATATAGCATTAAATCGTTGCAATGCCATTTGCTGACGCCGGCTGTTAAATTTGGTCACCTCCGCTGACTCCGAATCCGATCCAGGCCTCTGCAATTCGTTAGACTTAGAGTCTGAATCTGATAAGAAAGCCTGTTATTGTTCGATTAATTAAGTTAATTTAGCTTAAAATATGGTTGCAGAGTTTATGGACAAAATTGGTAAAAGGGTTCTTCAAATCGTTGTTACGTCGGATTCAAAATAGCAAGTATTAGTACCATCTGTAGGGAGGTCGGTGAAAATGCAATAATTCATCAGATTGGCAAATGTGATACACCACTGGAAAGGTCTATTTAAGAGATAAACAGCCATACCAGTTTTATATCTTTGTGATGAAAATTGGCGAAGTTATAGACAATTATGTAAAGGCCATTGAATAAATTTGTGTGACAGTTTTTTTTATCTGAAGGAAATGTGAAAAACTAATATTGTACAACACAAAAAACTTAGCTAAAACTTGATATTTTATGTATTTCCTTTAAATATCATTTACGAAAGGAATTATACAGAAAATTAAGTTAATTAACTAAGCTACTAACCTTATGGAAAAGCCTACAAAAGTATCTCCAGGTCCCCCACTTTCAAATCGTCATCAATAATATATATACGTCTACACAATATATCTGGCTCGTTGTCATACACCACATTGAACCAGCTTGGGAAGCCTGCTACCCATAGGTTGGAGGATATGCTTGAATGGTTTCCATTATGTGGATATCAAAAAAATCTGACATGTTTTAGAAGGTGTAGGTATACCAGCAAAATCATGTGGACGTTAGTGAGTACTGCATGCATGTCATGTATGCAAAGTTAGTAAAGTGTGTGTGAGAGTATAAACATAGCGAAATATTACATGCATTGATGTAAACATTCTGCTTTGACCTTGCACCATATACTTATGTAAACATAATGTAAATGTAGGTTTGTGTGTGTGTGTGTCCGCATGTGTGCGTGCGCGTAAAATTAGTAAAGTGAGAAGGATAGCCAACTACTGCAAGCAACAATAAGCATTCCGCTACATAGCATGCATGTACAACATTATATATATATATATATATATATATATACATACATATATATATATATACATAATATATATTGCTATGCAACTTTGAATTTTCTGATGTAATGTTGTATCTGCAAAGATCCGTTTGCAGAGAACAGCGATGGTTGGAAGTAGGATATGAAGAATCACTTCCGCATTTGCATCTACATCAGAAAGCGTTGTCAGCATTTCAAACAGACTGTCCTTGATGCGAGTAGAGTCTCTAAAGATAGGCATACTCGTCCCACTCATGAACTCATTGATGTTTCTACATGACTCCTGGCAGAATGACACGAGTTGCTGGTAGTGAATATTCATGTCCAAGATGTGAACACTCTTGTCTTCGATCATGCATCAGAGGGGCAGGTGATCAGCTTGCTGATGAGTCCAAGTGTTTTACATCCAGCGAGAAACTGTGGCGTTTCTAAGACGTTTAGAACATATTTCAACAACTTATCTGACGCACCTTGTTTGTTTTAGAAAGCACCACCTTCCATTGCTTAAGAAGAATGTCCTTGCAGCATTCGAAAATAAAATGTTGAAAAAGCATGCATATCAATAACCGCTGAAGCAAAATGTTGCACTGTACCAACACCAGGAAATGTTAAATCATGTTATATATTCATCTACAAATTAAATACTTCTAGGAAGATACAATAAAAAACCACCCAAAAAACAACCACCAAGCCAATGTTTATACATGCAGTTAGTTACAGCAAGATCAATGTAGTGTAATTAGAAGTATATTAGATGTCTAATTTATGGAGGGGGTTGTCATTTATTTGTTGTCATTTGTTATTTATTTTGCATGATTATAACATGAAAACAAACTTTAAATATTCATATTACGTCCACCATTTAATACCCGATAGCATGTTTGTGCATATGTAAACACAAATAACAAATGCATGGCTAAAACACAACTTCAGAATACAAGATTGCAACAATGTGTACGCCGGGTATGTGAGCGATAATAGGAGAAATTTGTTGCCGGACATGGGGTACCGCTACGTTCGAGCTTGGGGCAAAAATGGGCAAAGGTATATCCACGCCAAATTTGCATTAATATTACGTTTATACATTACTAAATAGCACAGGTGTAGTTTGCCAGAGTTTCCGCAAGCTTTTCATACCTTAAATCCTCTCTAAATATGACCAATGTTCAACATATCATATTTTTCTTAATTTTATTTCAATTCATACAAGAAACACGTCAAAAGAAAGAGCATCATTTTACGATTTCAACCATACCGCCAAACATAGCATGGCGGGTAATAACGCGAGTACATGATTTTATTAAAAACACCTCCCTTCCGCGAGATTAAATATGGCTGCGTCCGCAACGAAACAAAATTTCTGTGGGTGTCGTTGTTTCATCACGAGTATCTGTATGAAGCATTACGAATTCACAAAAGCAGGTATTTTTATCACAAAGAAGACATATTTATGTTTCTTTTGATATAAAATATATGATCAGTCTTTATAAATCAAGGGACTTACAATGTTTTAAACATAGGCGATTTAACATTGCGTCCCAATGCAAACGCGTTTGCGTGATTTCTTCCGACCTCCCTACCATCTGACATGTCGCACGAATCATCTGATTATCTGAGACTCAGACTGTGCTCGTGGTCTGCACGCACTCGCTGTCAGTGGCTGCTGCCGCGTTAACTACCCAACCATGACTATCAACAATAAACATGTTTACGGACTCGGCCAACCCGTGACCTTCCTGTGATCACTATACAGAATAATATGCTAACAAAATAGTATACAATGTTTGCAGTACTTGGTTAATGTTTATAATCAATTAATTAAATAACACAAGCTAGCCTAATGGGTGACTTGTTTTGGATATGTTTCCCCACAGGTGAAAATGATAATTTTTTAACGGATGTCCTTATTAAATGGTACCAAGGTCTTTTTTTGACAAGTGCCTGTTTTTAAGCCGGGTTTTAATCCAATTTTTTAACCAGTGACCATTTTCATCCAGTCATCTACAACAGTGTAGCCTACTTGTTCATTATGTTGTTTGTCTGTAGGATGGCGATTCGCCCGTGCCTAATGGTGCAGCGGTCGGCTCTTATTCCAAAAAGGTAAGTGGCAAATTTATAAGAGTTATATAGCTCTTAATTGTTCACAGTAAAACATGTTTATTTATTGATTTTTGTTTGTTTTCCTTTGTTCATCATTGATACCACACTGCTGTTTCCACTCCCCATCTCTCATTCTCTACTCTCTTTCTAGTCCAACTAGGTCTTTCTTCACACAATCCTCCCATCTCAGTCATAGTCTTTCTATTCTTCTACCTTCCATCCACTCTAAGTCTGATGGCATACAGATATATTCAGGTATTTTGCTGTTCTGTTTCCAATTGTCAGTATTTTATTGTTGTGTTGTTGTCTTATTACCAACAATCATCAAATAATAAATCACGCCTCACCAACTTCTATGATTGCATAACCTCAACAACAAAACGCCTAACCACAAAACTATTAAACTACTTACTGGGAAATTACTGGAAATATGTTGCCATTATAAAGACATTTATTTGTTACCATAAATGTACAACAATTGAATAATTAACATAAATGTAGAGGTCAAGGAAACTTCCATTAAAACACAGCATGTCGCTAACTTGGTGTAAACCATGTTAGTATCTCAATATCCAGAGCTTTATGTTACTGTCAAAGTGTCAACACTAGCCAAAGTATTAATGACAAAGAAAAAGACACCAAGAAGAAAAGGCATTTTGGAATGAAGTACATACCAATTATTGGATTTGCTTGCTACTCTAATGATTAATTTGAAATTATGTATGGTTGATATAACCCGTCTGGTATGAATGCTTGCCCGACCACATTTGATGCTAGGTATAATTTTGAGTTGTTGACAATACATTTTCTGTGAAAACACCTTTAAAATCAATCCCTCATATTTTGCTGTAGTAGTTAGCTGGAAATTTGTTGAATCATTTGTAATTAGTCCCAATAGCACGGGAATAAGCCAATAAATGCAATAGCAGCTATTTACAAATTGAATGTTTTGTTTATATTTTGAACATTTCGCGGGGGCAACTTTCACATTGGGAACTTTATTTTGGGCTTATTATACGCTGTTAGGCAGTCAGTATTGTATATCTTCAACATATTTATTCTTGTATTAAGAACAATATATGTATATATATATATATATTAATAAATTAAGAATGGACACACCTTAACTTTAAAGTGGGCAGTATCCTAATTATGTGGTAATCTGCTTAGAATTTTTTAAATTAGGATGTCCATATTGCACTGGTAGCTCAATGTAGCAACGAGCATTGTGAACTTTCAGAGTGGTGTCATCAGAGGTTAAGGCACATGAGGAGATGAGGGCATTCTGGGAGAAGAACCAGAGACTGGGTCGTCCCCTCACCCACTTCACGACCTACAGGTGAGCCATGAAGGTCATGACAGTAACCAATCAACAGTTTGGGAAATATCAGGGAATTTGGATTATTTTTAGTGAAAGGTTAGTGCATTTTGCATTCCCTTCCAATTGGGAAATTTGATGAAAATATTGCGTGAAAAGTAAAGTGCATTCTCCAAGGCTTTGGCAATCTTCTGGAAATAATGTATTTTAATTAATTTGAAAAAAATGGCGGTCAGGGAGCTTAGAGGTCAATGTAAAGTCATACTTATTTGTTGTCCCTTTTGTCCGTAAAAAAATTATTTTGGTTAGGGGAAAAATCAAGGAATTGTTTTCATTATTTGTTAATTAGTAGACTGACATATTTTCAGATATCATCAATGTTGCAATACCAATGTATTATAAGCTGTTATTTTCCTACAGGATGCATCAGCCAATGTTGATGTCACTTGGTCATCGTATCTCTGGAATTGCCATGGGAGTAGGTACGTAATGGTTGAGTCTATGTTTATCTGGTAGAAACTATGCCATGAGTTAGGTTGCTGAACTCGGTCATCTCACCATTACTAATTTCTCCAGGTAAGTCACTATTCAAGTTATTTTAATTAACGTTTGATGGCAAAACACTGTTCGAGACAATGCACAGTTATTGGAACCTGCTTGATAGTATTGAGTCTCAATAAGATGCATATTATCCATATTTAGATATTAAAGTATTTTATGCAATATGCTTAGTTGTTGACTTTAAATTTTTTACATATAATTATGACTCTTACTGAAATATTGCTTTATTTTCTTGTAATGTTGTCTTCCTTACCTCATGATATTAATCATGTTGCATACATACAAGGGATGTTTATAGGACTAATTTGCTTGCGAGTTACTGGTTTATCTTTCAAACTGTTGATGAGTTTTAAAAAGAGCCTGGTTATTGCACAGAGCAGATTATGCTGAATGCAACATTGAAAACTTTATTTGGATAACGTAATTATTCGCTTGTTCCATGGCTAAAATTCATTTATAGGTATTAAATTATTACAATAGGGAATTTGTTTGTAAGTAAACAAAGTTATCATAATCTATTTTGAGTATTTTTGTATACACCATTTCACCTGGGGTGTCTGGTCTTAAAGCTAGCGTTGTTGGCTGTTGTTGCAGCCTTCTACGGCCTGGTGATCGGGCTGTACGTGATGCCGGGAGACTTCACACACTACATGGACCTCATCAAGAGCTTCGATCTGCCCAAGTGGTTCCTCTTCCCTGCCAAGATGGTTGTAGCATTCCCGCTCATGTTCCACTACATGAACGGCATGAGACACTTGGTAGGTGTCACATACATGGGCGCTCGCTATAAGGACGCCGCATAAAAGGAACATTTGAAATCCCCATTCTGGTCTGTAACTGTTTTGGTTTTAAAGGCCACACATATACACTGGCACTTTTCGTCAAACCAGATGAGACCAAACTTGCCTTGATTGCAGTGTAAAAACTATGCCGACTGCGCTATACTCGAAGCGGGATTCATGTTATAATCACGTAAGCTTGGAACCTTAACTAAATTGGGGCTTGTCATTGTCAGCTGGACGTATTCAAAAGTTTTCAAGTTTACATGATTATGATGTCACCGGCTTCAAGTATAGCAGTCGGTGCAGTGTATACACTGCAGTCAGGGTGAATCTGGTTTGACCTGGTCTGGTCTGGTCAGGTGAAAAGTACCAGTGTATTTAAGGAACATCAGATATAAGGAAGTTCAACCAGTCCCAAAGTATTCTTTAAACGAATGTCCACTGTATTCAACTCTAAATGGTATTCATGCTAAACAAACGTTGGTAAGCAGGTTGTCATTTAACATAATTATGTCATGAATATTGCTGTTGAACATTTGCAATTGTGCATCCACTGTTGAATAAATAATCGTGTCAAGAATGCTTTGTTTATACATCAGTATGTACTAATCCACATTATACAGAGGTTATATCTGATTCTTCAGCATTACACGATAGTTATTATCTTGTAGTGTTGTAATCAATACATTGGTTCAATGTATCAGACCAGATAATTGAGATTAAAAAACGTAGCATTTATTTATACAATCCTGTTTCCATCTATTTTGTAGGCACACTGATTATGTTTGAAAACAAAACAATTTTGTATTGAGATTTCAAGAATAAGAATACAATATCTTAAAACAATTTGGGGAATTATATTTCAAGAATACAATGTATTATCATTGGCTAATGGTGATTGTAACATGTGTTGTATTTCAGTCGTGGGACACGGGCAAGGGAGTGAGGCTGGCGACTATGTATAAGACGGGCTGGAGCATCCTCGCCACGGCTATCGTCATGTCTGCCTTCATGGCATCGCTCGCCTACTGGTGAATGCCGTCAAGACACAGATGCCACCAGACACCTTTCGGTCGTGACGTGCAATAGTTAAAACCGGCACTCCGACTAATCTGCATTTTACCTGCTATCAAGTTTACCGACTGTGGCTAGTGTGTATTTTGTGCACCGTTTCGCTTGTGACTTACCATTTGTGAAAACTTGGAACACTGTAGTTGCTCATCTCGATGAAGCATTTGGACGTTGTTTTGTTGAGAATTAGCCATTTTATTTTGTTTGTGGTTTGTAAAAAAATTTAATGCACTCACTAGCTGCCATGTTTGAAGAGTCGTGCCAACAAACTTGTCGTTACTAAATCAACGAAGTGCGGACTGATAAGCTGCGGCGAAGCGCTAAGTGTGTATTACCTGTAGGAATAAAATGCAAAAAACTTGTTTGTGTTAATCATAATCTTTCTAAACAATCACTTGGATTAATGAACATGTGTTCTTGTCAAGATATCCTTCATCAGATGTGCATTAGTTTATTGAATGATCTGTTATCTACATTACAAATACATAGTGTGTAATATAAGTCAATGCACATTCAATTCCAACACATTTACTGGTGGCACTGCTATTCGACTTAGCTAATATGATATATATTTAAAAAATATTCATATTCGAACGATTTTGAATGTCTGCATTAATGCGAAATATTTATATTCCTTTCATCTATACCGGTAGGTGTGAACCATTTTGAACCCCATTTCAGGCTGGTCATTGAGAGATTCCATTTTTGAAACACGGGTTGCAGACTATCTTTGATCTACCAACATTGACATACTAGTTAATTATATTAACTACACAGGGCTTTCATTGTTCACAATCTTTTACATACATTGCTTTGCAGTCCCACACAAAGCGCACAGATGTACCCTGGGACATGTTCATACTGTACCTGGTGTTTGACGAAAGTTACGTAATTGTTTGTACCATTGTTCAAAGCCGCGTAAACCATCTGCTGATCAGTTTGGAACAATTTATAAGTATCATAATTTGATCATTTGAAGAACGTGTAAATGAGGTGAATTTTTAAGTGTTACAGACCCTTCCTGGTATTGTACGAGATCCTAAAAGTATGGGACCCGATACGCGAAGCAGAACATAACATATCTAATGTGCTAGTTCAAGTGTAAATGTTAAATTTCTACCATGAATGAAATTTGCAACTTTTAAAAACATTCAATTTCTACCATGATAGAAATGTGCAACTTTGAATCCAGTCGGTATCAGACTGTCCAACCTCTGACCAGGCACAAGTCAGAGGTTGGACGTCCATGGGAAGGCCGGGACTCGGGACCCAGGGCACTGTCCCGACCAATTCAAGATGGTTGGACAGTCTGCAGTATCTGAGTATGCTGCAGTTCATCTAATGCCAAGATAAACCGATGGATCTTAAAGCATTTGTCCTTGGGGGAAGGACACAGGACTCCATCACAGATTTGGACACTTGGTCAATAGCTTGAAACAAGTACTAGTACAGCTGTTTCATGAACTAGACTAAGAAGTGTATAGGTATACTGTGACAGTGTGTAATCAGTAAACGAGGACGGGCATACTAGGGTTATATATTATGAAGTATTGATCTATATCCCATGCTTTACCAGATATAAAAACACAGACACTACATGTAATAATTTATTATTTTTATTACCTTGGCAACATATCACAAATCCATGCAACTTTTGGAAACACCTTCCTCAATTCATATCTGTAGTGTGTGAATAATTTAGAATAAACTGCACAGTTAGTTTAATAACAATGCATAGTTATGATAAAATCACCAAAATAATTTACCCACATCGTTAGCGTATTTTGTGAAACTGAGAACAGCCTTATAATATATAGAGCCAGGCTACATTTGCAACTTTTTGACAAATTTTGACTGGATGTAGTAAATAATATTCATCCCAATTGTTTCATCAAATTAAATAACATTTGCGCAAATGCATGATTAGTTTGTTGTAATGGATATTATATTGGTTTGACTTTTCGTGAAATGATTCCAAAAAGAGACCCAAAAAAATTGAATTGAGGAAGCACCTTTAACCAATTCACAATGGTGACAAAATTCAGCTTGAGAAACTTATACGAAGATGCTCCTGCCTAAAACATCATCTAAGAGAGTCACATTCAACAGCTACAGAATTACATTACACTGATGACTACCTAAATGTACAAACAACTGCTAGTAATAATCCTACACATGAGGATTAACACTTCCATACTGCAGGCTTATCGCATTTATGAAGGCAGATATGAGGGTAGCCAAGTTCAAACTTCAACTACCCGGTATGCATTATATACATATAGACATATTATGCAAACACACGCATGCATCGGTACGCGATCCAGCTTTGGAACATTACAGAGAACCATATTTTGTATCCTCGCATGCCATCTTTTGTACTTTTAAAACATGTACAACGGTTTTCGTTGAACACCTATTGGGGAAGTTCGACTCGCTGTAACACTTTAAATTTTAAAGGGGTATGGCAGGTTCGTCCTAAAAATTAGTGGGCGGTTGGCTCCCAAAATGGGTGAGGGATGGGAGGTTGGTCCCCAAAAGAGATGCAAGGCCGAGACGAGACACCCCCATCTGCGTGCGTACATGCAGCTTCTGTCAGTTGACATCAGTAGATGCCACTCTTCTCTGGAGCCTGTTTGTGTGCAATGTAGAGGAAGCCAATGCTACTGAGGGCTGAGATGAGGAAGATCACATCGAACCAGCGGTGGTAGAAGTTGAACTGCAAGTCTCCCAACACCTCCGTGATGATAGACCTGTAAAGGACACAATGTGAATGACAGGCGACCATTTCACCAAGATAATAACCCCATAAGGTGAATCCACTGTTAATCCGTTGTGAAATATAAGTAAGGAGTTATAAAAATGCAAAAATCTGCTGCCGTATCACCGAGAATACTATTTCCGTAGCACACCGACGAAAGTGTCCCAAGAACTGTGCTGATATACAAGAGGTCAGTGTCTAAATACTGCCATCAGTAATACCTTGGGACTGTTCTGATCGCAGGATCCTCTCGGTTCCTCAATGATCAGATCCTCTTCTTCGGGGTCTAGTATTAAGAGTTTGTGTTTTCCGGTTCCAGTGTTTAATGTTAGTGGGGCTTCATAGTCGTATAATATCTCCTGGGTTGACCAGAATTTATCAAGGCGGTTTTTAAATGAATTTATTGATTTTGCTTGTATTACTGAATCAGGTAAACTGTTCCATGGTTCAACCACTCTAAGCGGGAATGCATTTTTTGTTCTCTTATGTTTAGTTTTGCTCTTTGGTTGAACAATTTAAGGGAGTGTCCTCTGTTATTGGATCGCGATGCCACATCCTCCCACTTAGGAAGGTTTGGTGCAGATTTGTTGTCATATATGTTATGCATTATTTTGTACACTTCAATCATATCTCCTCTTAACCTACGATATGTTAATGTGGGTAACTTAAGTAATTTTAGTCTTTCAATATATGATAAGTCCCTCATACCAGGTAGTTCTTTTGTGGCTCTTCTCTGGACATTTTCTATGGCTATTTTATGTTTCGTCTTAAATGGATACCATACTGCTATTGCATAATCTAGGTGGGATCTAACCATAGTCTTGTATAGTGGCAAGAAAGTGTATGTATCTAAGAATTGAAAAGTTCTTCTGATTACTTTTGTCATTCTGGTTGCTTTATTAACCACTTGGTTGATGTGATCATCAAAAGAAAGTTTTGAATCAATAATTACTCCTAAATCTTTTTGTTTGTCTGTGGTGACAAGAGCATGTTTGACATTATTTGTTGCCATAAAATATTTACTTTCACCAATATTATTTATCCCAATTTCCATGTGTACACATTTATCAGGATGGAATTTTAACAACCACTTGTCGCTCCATTGTTCTAATATTCTTAAATCATGTTTAAGTACATCCTGATCATCTATATGTGTTATTGTTCTAAATATCTTTATGTCATCAGCAAATAGAAATGTATTTGAATTTGTTAGATCTGGGAGGTCATTAATATATAGAACCAAAAATAAGGGTCCTAGAACGGAACCCTGGGGTATCCCTGATATTACCTCTTTCCAGTTAGACTCATCTCCATTTATTGAAACTTTTTGTTTTCTATCTGTGATGAATGATTCTATCCATTTAATCAGTTCTTCTGAAATGTTGAAGCTTTTTAATTTGCTAATTAATCTTTTGTGTGGCACAGTGTCAAAGGCTTTTTTGAAATCCATATATATAACATCAGTATGGTTGCCCTTATCCATTTCTTTAGTCCAGTCATCTATTATTTTGATTAGTTGTAGAACTGTTGATCGGCCAGATATAAATCCATATTGTTTTTGACTAAATAGATTATTTACTTTCATGTAGTTTATAATGTGATTTCTAATAATTTTTTCCATACATTTACATACTATGCTTGTTAAACTTATTGGGCGGTAGTCACTAGCTAGTTTAGTTTCCATTTTTATAAATTGCTGATATTTTTGCCTCTTTCCAGTCATTGGGAATGCAGGAAGTTCTAATCGACGTTTCAAAAATTTGTTTTAAGGGTTGACAAATACTTGCTGACATCTCATTTAGTAGCCTGGTGCCTAGTCCATCTGGGCCAGGCGATTTGCTTATATTAAGTTGTTTTAATGTCAGTAGTATTATATTTTCAGTTAGTTTTAATTTGTCCATTGCATGTTTATTGTTTACCTTAGGTATGGTTGGTATAGGTTCTGACTGTTCTTTGGTGAATACACTGGAGAAATAGTCAGCAAGTATATTTGCTTTTTCTTCATCTTCATTTGTTGTTTGAGATTTTAGGTTGGTGGGGTCTATGTTCAGTTCCCCAATTCCTTGTTTGATTGTAGTTTTTGATTTATAATATTTCCAAAAGACTTTGGGGTTTTTCTTGGTCTGGTATGCTAGATTTCGTTCAAATTCCTTTCGGAGCTTTCTGGTTAGAGCTCGGATTTTATTTCTGCTTTTACAGTACTCTAGATATTTTGTTCCATCCCTTGTTTCCATGTATCTTGTCCATAATCTGTTTTTAGGTCTAATTAGTTTTCTTGTATTAGCATCTGGGGGAAGTTTCCCTTTCTATTATTTGGAACTATTTTTTGAGGTACATATTTATCTTCTAATGAGTTTAGTATTGTTTTGAAGATTTCCCATTGACCGTTAACATTATCCTTACAGTCTTTACATTTTACAGTTAATATTTGAACATTCTATTCTCATTGCATCATAGTTTGCCACATTATACAGCTTCCTTTTTTTAGTATAATTACTTGTTATAAAGTTGCACACTATACTGAATTTGAGTACACAATGGTCACTTTTGCCCAGAGGGCTAAGGTACTCTAATTCTCCTACATTATCTTCGTCATTAGATAGAATCAGATCTAACAGGTTTGTGTTAGTTGTGCCTCGTCCTCTGGTGGGGTTTGACACATGTTGAACCATGTAGGTGTCTCTAAGGCATTCCACAAATTTAAATTGTTCGGGTTATTTGATTTGGTCGTCCAATGATTCCAATTTATCTCAGGGAGGTTGAAATCTCCAGTAATTACGATGTGAGAGTATTTATGTTGTGATATTGATCTGATCATATTTAGAAGTTCTACATTATTTTCTTCAGATCCCCCATCGCTTCTGTATATGCATCCAAAAAGAAGTTTGTTTTTATTCTTTAATTTGATTTCTATAAATAAGCATTCTTTGAAAGTTGTGACTAGGTTTATATACTCTGCATGCAGGGAATTTAGCACATATATTATAATGCCTCTTCCTTCAGTATTTTCTAAATTTTTGGTGAATAACATGTAACCTTCTAAGGAAAATTCTGGTGTTGTTACATTTAGGGTTTTTGGGTTTTACTTCATTAATTGCTATTATGTGGGGTTTTAGTTCTTTGATTCTTTGTTCAAATTCATTTTGTTTGTTCCTTAATTGGTCAGCATTGGTGTAAAAACACTGAATGGTGCCTATCTCATTAAGATTATATTTGTTTACGTTCGTTTTCCCATCTGTTGTTCTAGGTGGATGTGTACTCTTTATTGGCTTTTCCTTATCTTTTTTATTCTTCTTTCCCATGGTGGACCCCTCACTCTGTACAAGTATTCCCCCGACTCGTCTGCTGCTTCCTGTCTCTTTGCTTCTTCATAGAGCTTTTTAGATTCTTCTCTTTCTTGTTTGGTTTTGTCATGGTCAATTTTTATATTTTTGAACTTATCATTGTCCTTGATGTGATGGAACTTTCGAAGAAGGGTGCGTTTTTTGTCAATGTGCGTTACTGTAATCAGTACTGGTCTGGGGCTGTTTGCATTTTCTTTGGCTTCCCCGAGCCGTCGGATTTCTGTGATGTCAGTGTCTGTAAAGTTATTGTCTATTTCTGTGCAGACTTCTAGGATTTGTTCTTTGTCATGTTGTTGTCTTGTGGTTTTTAGTTGTGATGTTGTTTCTGGCAGGTTGAAGATGATTACATTGTTTAATCTTTTTTCTCTTTCTTTTGCTTCAATGTTTTGCTCCTTTACTTGTAGTTGTACTACTTTTTTCACTTCATTTGGGTTAATGGTTGGCTTTGTTTGGGCTTGTGTTGGGCTCTTTTCTTCTATCTTGGATTCTGAGATAATTTCTCTCACTCTTTTCTCGTCGACTTTGGATCCAAGTTCTTTTTCTATTTCACTTATTCTGTCTTCCACTTTTTTTAGGAATTGCTCGCACCTCTCCTCACAGCTCTTTTCATTTTTGAGGTTTTTCATTACTTTTGAGTCACAGGGTGGACAAAACCAATGTATTTGCTGTTTGTCTGTCATTAGTTTATATTCTTTATCGTTTATGTCCACACATTCAATACAAAAATGTTTCTCGCAGAATTCGCACTCTAGCAGTTTATGGTTTGGTCCTTTGAAGTTTTGTTTACACCCTGTGCATGTCCAAACTTCATCATCAACAGTTGTCCACTGAAAATCAGTTTTACTTTTTGTCCTTGGTTTTTTTTGCAGGTTGCCATGACCTACCTAGTTTTATATTCCTTATTATAATATATATTTAGTATTTTAGAGTTGTGCGAGGGATCAAGGCAGTGCTGGGAGAAGATGTTGAGTAGTTATAGAATGATGCCCAGGGCGACTCTGGGTTTAATGAGTTGCCTTGATGAATAAGCCAGATTAGTATAAAGTGAAGATTTGTGCAGGATGGTTGAAGAAATGTGTTTATGTCTAACTAATTAATAATGTTTATGCCTACATAATTTATAATGTTTGTCTACATAATTGTAGTGGCTTTAACTAAGTTTGTATGTTAAGCGTTGCTTAGGGTTTGTTGACTTTTAATTGTGGTGGGAAAATTTTTAATATGAGTTGCGTTATAGTTATGATCCTAAGGGTAGAAGTTTTCTATTTTCTGGTATTAATAACAGTATGGGGTTAGAATTGTGCTGTGGGTTTAAGTATTTACTGAAGAGCTTTGATTTGTTAGTTTATGATGAGATTTAGTGCCACTGGTGTTGCTACGTACGCGCCTTGTACCGGAACCGGAAATCCAATCAATTCAATAGTACAGAAAACGTTAACTCTATTAACTACAATTCACATGATGCAGACCTGCCTACCCCAAAAACTTCCTGTCAGTAATCCATCTTCCCATTTACACTGAGTGATTTTCAGGAGGGGGGGTAGCGATGAACCAAAACCATTACATTACACTGTCACTGTCAATGTGTCATCGACATCGCCTAGCCCTAGACTGTAGTAACGGTATGATAGGCTGTAAATTATACATTAAAATCCTCAATAAATACACTAACTTAGTCTTAGTACAGTCAGTTGGCCTAACACTACAAGTACAACACTCACTACATTTTTGCATTACACATTTCTTTGGGGTTGGCGGTGGCGTCGTTTCCCTGTCAGCCATCATTTCGTGCCGCGTGACTTAGTTTTGTTTGATCGCGGAAATGCGAATTTGTCATAACGCTGTTTCCTATTGGTTACATTACGACCAGACTCAGCGAATGAAAAACCATGTCACAACATGCTGCATACATATGCTGCCACCTGTTGAATATAGTGGAACCAAAATTTTAGTGATTGTCCACAGGGTCACAGTCCGTAATATTTTCATCCCTCACCGTAATTTGAGGTGACTTTCCGGAATGATTCCGGACAATCCGGAATGGTAGGCAGGTCTGCACATGCAATGCAGAGATGAATGCACACTATTTTATGGGTACTGGCAGATAAATATAAAATTCAGGGACTTTCCCAAAATGACACAGTGTAATATATTTAATCATAGTCTTGGCTGATGCTAATCAATACAGTAGTATATCATTTAGTACCCTTATATAATCAATCACCCACCTGTACTCGGGTGGCATATTCATTCGGATGAGCAGTACAGATGAAACGAAGTACATTCCCTAGAAAAAGATGGTCTTATTTAGACATCAGGTCAAAGTGTATTATTTAAGCAGAGACGGTTCTTACTTATTTATTTATTTAATTCACATAATCACAACACTCCCCACAAACATTACAACCATCTACACATATTACAACCCACCCCTCAATGTTACACCTATCCCCACTGCATTACAACCTACACATTACAACTTACCTGTACTGTTACAACACTCCCAACATTACTACTACACTTACCACATGCTGTACAACATCTCCACCACTGTTACAACACTCCCAACATTACTACTACACTTACCACATGCTGTACAACATCTCCACCACTGTTACAACACTCCCAACATTACTACTACACTTACCACATGCTGTACAATATCTCCACCACTGTTACAACACTCCCAACATTACTACTACACTTACCACATGCTGTACAACATCTCCACCACTGTTACAACACTCCCAACATTACTACTACACTTACCACATGCTGTACATCTCCACCACTGTTACAACACTCCCAACATTACTACTACACTTACCACATGCTGTACAACATCTCCACCACTGTTACAACACTCCCAACATTACTACTACACTTACTACATGCTGTACAACATCTCCACCACTGTTACAACACTCCCTGTTGTTAAACTGCAGTGGAACTTCATTATTAAGGTCAACTTATGGACTGGACAAAAGTGACCTGAATAGAGAGGTGACCGTATTAGCGGGACTAATGTCCTATACTTTACTGTATGTGTAAATAATTATGGACTATCCTAGAGTTACCTTAATTCCAAGGTGGCTGTATTACTGAGGTGACCGTAAAACAAGGTTCCAATGTATTACAATTTACAAGCAGTACTTTAAAAAAAAAACATAGGATGACAACTTATTTCCAGTAAACTTACCATGATTTCCGCAAGACACAAAACAATAACATTGGACGACTTGCTGCTGGCGATGGCATAGAAGAACTGAAACAGTGGAAGAGACACAATACTAACGTGTTCTCTGTACAAGGGGGGCTTGAGACCCCTTTCAGATCTTTGAAGTGTGGTTGCCTCATTTTGCAACTATTAGCTATTTTAAGATGCCAGTTTCGACTGTTAATAATTCGAACGAAAATCCCCAACTGCCTGAAACCACCCATGGATGAGATGAACTTTAACACCTCATACATGTGGCGCCACCAATTGGACAATTCTGTGTTATTTGTCATTTTAAAGCTTAGTCTATTTGCTGTACACCAAGTGTATTTGTACGTCATTATATAGGACAGGTTTGAGTTAGTGCCATTTGAATACATGTCTCACTGAATGTGACCAAGTGCCACAGTGAATTGGAGTGCATTTCGTTAAAACATTGTGTGTTGTAAAGGATTAAAATGAGGTGGAATGTCATGTGACCTTGGTAAGGGTGATGAGGAGTCCTCGTATTGACGTGATGATCATGATGCCAATAAGCCAGAACGAGATGTGTTGTGACCAGAAGCGCACCTGGCAACAGATGACAACAGTTCTGTCATACACCCAAAGACAAACCACAGGTTGGACTGGTCTGTCGTATCAACTGACCGTTAATGTGGCCAGTCAGACTAGACAGAATAACTTAAGGGTAACCGCTAGTCCTAAATTAGATTTTTTGCCATTTTGGGATTTCATCATTTTCCAGTAGATTAACATGTTATGCATTCCCAATGGGTTGCATTTTTCAAAATTCGGATTAGAAATACCTACAATCAGATGATGTATACCTGCCCATACTGCTTAATGTATGACGTTCTTATTTGTTTTAGCTGTTTTCTCAAAACAATATTTTTGACCATTTGTGAAAACAAAAATTATTTTGGAAAAACCACACGATAGAGAATTTAAATTTTCATCAGTTATTCCGTGGAATGTTCCAGGTGCAATGAGCTAGCTTGTATGTCAGCTTTATTTTAAGGGTTTATAAAGAAGGGTAAACCAATTAGGGAATTTAAAGAAAAAAACCTTCACCTGAACAGCACAAAATCACTTTATTGCGCAAAGTAACATTCCAACAAACACGTTATTGCAGTAATATGCTGACATTTGCTATCATTAACTCTGAATATTTTTTTTCCGTGGGGGCATATGTCCATAGGCACATAAATCACTGTTGCCATGGCAACAATTATACAAACTACCTGATTTTTCACTTGTTCAGCAGCCCTCACCCAACTAATATAATCTTCAAATTTTATGAAGATAAGATGAGTTTTCACCAAGATATGGCCCATCGTTACTTTAGGACCAGCGGCTACCCTTAAAGTGAGATAGTCCACTCATGTTATACATCATCAATTATATCTATTATAACACTGACCCCCAAAATGTGGTTTAATGGGCCATTTTTTTTGCTAAAATTGAGTTGTTTTGGGAGAAAACAGTTTGTTTACATGGCAGCATGGTGCTTTCAAAGGCCTGAACTGAGGGCTGATTACTAATCATGCCCCCTTCAGATCATGACTGTTCTCAATTATCCGAGATCACTATACGGGGATTTGAGTGAGAGAATAGTGATTTTGTAAAGATTGAACTGTTGAATTCAAAAGTTACTTCTGCTTTGTTTAAACATATTTGGGCAGTGAGTATTTTATAATACATATAGTTTAGTAGCTTTTTTTCTTTTCTACTCAAGTAAAAAATAAACATATTTCTGCCAGCTTTGGAAGGAAAGAAAAACTGAAGGTGAGACTCACATCAAACTGTATACCGAGGTAGTTGACGGCTATTTCTATACCTCGGGTCACCGGATCAACCTTGCCTACGCGGTCAAACACTATGTTGATAGTCGCCTGAAATAAATTATAATTAATATATGTAGTAATTTCAGTTCTATGGCACATTTTCTTCAAACGATCTTGACTGGAATTATGCACAAAAATCTGATGTATTTTATCACAACGTTTGATGAAGATATATTGAATATAAGTTTGAAGAAGGGTATGATGAATAATTTTTTTGTAAACATGTTAGCATCAGAGAGTTGCCTGCACTTTGGACAGGTAATGCTCCCACACACATGCAGGCATGCAGGGACACACACACACACACACACACACACACACACACACACACACACACACACACACACACACACACACACACACACACACACACACACACACACACACACACACGAACACTCACATACACATCATGAAACATAAGTTACAAATCTGTTTTATCTTGGTAAGTTGCTGACATAAAAACACCTACGATTATGCAATATTGACAATTACAATGTTTAGCCAAAAAAATACGGAAGTCTGAAACATTTTTGTAATGTATACTTAAACAAATCAGTAAAAGTATTGATGTATTAATGTTTATTGAAATTTATTGTCTCACAGACAGGACATTAACATTTGTTTCTGATGTTACTTACCATAAATATTTTCCATATACAGTACACAGAGAAGAAATATCCAAGGATATTGAAGTATCTGCCTTTCAATGTCTTTGAGTATTCAATCCTCTCCTAAAAATTAACAAACTCAATTTGAAACATTTCACAGAGAAAACTACAATGCCAAATTCACCAGCAAGATCAAATGTTAGATTATTGCCACTGGATTGCCAACTTGGGCACACTTACACAGTACACGTATTAATTATTATTAAATTATAATATATTATGCAACCTTCTATTGAAAAAAATTGAAATTATCTGACCATTAGACAACATTTTTCCTGACGTGTGTGAAACGTTAGTAGTGTTACAACATGACAAATGTGTGAAAAGTAAGCTGCTGTGCAGTGTGTATGTTTCCTTCTGATAGAAACAATACACGACCACCCCGAACTGATAGTCTTACTTGTTCATTATGCAGGTCGACAGACTCAAGAAAGAGTTGTCGACTGAGCTCCTCGTGTGCCTGGGCATCCTGCTTCAGCTGGTTTAGGTCTTGTGGTCAAGGACAGTAAGCATCACATGTATTTATTTTACAATACATATGATATGTTGCTATATATCTTGCGAACAGCAAAAACAAAAAGCATGCGTCTAATGCACTAACACATATGAAACTGAACTTAAAACATAAACATTATTGATAGAGTTCCAATTCAAAGTGGATTCTAACCTTAGTACATCAATACTTTCATTTATCCTCAATCGTTCTCATATGGACTAACGGAGAATTAAAAACATATGTAGTTGTCACTGTTGCTCGAGGATACTCTCATTTGATCCAGATGATGTGAAACTCTTCACCATCCCCCAGATGCCGCCACCTTGGCTGCGATTCATCGTAGCTCTCTGTTGCATTTCCTTCTCGGCCAGTGCAATTCTATTCAGCCAATCAACAAACATTCACATCTTTGCTGCGGAGAAATGTTTCAGTTGAGTAAAATATTTCTAAATGTCCTCCTCAGGTGATTCTGTCCATCAAGAATCAAGATCATCAATGATTATACTTGCAGTGTGTAAGAAATAAACAGATGGTTTAACAAAAATGCATATTTTTGTTAAAATCAATGAAAGAATTTCTTTTGGGCATTGATAGAATAACTTACAAAAGTGTAAACAGTCATATGCTACAGTAAATAGAACCAGACCACATTTGTTCTTTTTTGTTGAATTTTGACTGGATCTGGTCAAAAATAACAGATTAGTGTGTCCAAAGATTTCCTCAAAACAGATGCACAGTCAATAACATTAACACAAACAAAAGAGCATTTGTGTGTGTGTGTGTAGTGTGTGTGTAGTGTGTGTGTAGTGTGTGTGTGGTGTATGTGGTGTGTGTGATGTGTGTGAGAGGTGTGTGTGTGTGGTGTGTGTGGTGTGTGGTGTGTGGTGTGTGTGGTGTGTGTGTGTGGTGTCTGTTGTGTGTGTGTGTGTGTGGTGTGTGTGGTGTGTGTGTGTATGTGTGGTGTGTGAGTGTGTGTGTGTGTGTGTGTGTGTGTGTGTGTGTGGTGTGTGTGTATGTGTGGTGTGTGAGTGTGTGTGTGTGTGTGTGTGTGTGTGTGGTGTGTGTGTGTGTGTGGTGTGTGCGGTGTGTGTGTATGTGTGGTGTGTGTGTGTGTGTGTGGTGTGGTGTGTGTGTGGTGTGTGTGGTGTGTGTGGTGTGTGTGGTGTGTGTGGTGTGTGTGTGGTGTGTGTGGTGTGTGTGTGTATGTGTGGTGTGTGTGGTGTGTGTGTATGTGTGGTGTGTGTGTGTGTGTGTGTGTGTGTGTGGTGTGTGTGTGTGTGTGTGTGTGTGGTGTGTGTGTGTGGTGTGTGGTGTGTGTGGTGTGTGGTGTGTGGTGTGTGGTGTGTGTGGTGTGTGTGTGGTGTGTATGTGTGTGGTGTCTGTTGTGTGTGTGGTGTGTGTGGTGTGTGTGTGTATGTGTGGTGTGTGAGTGTGTGTGTGAGTGTGCAAGCGAAGAGAAAGAAAGAGAGAACACCTCCTTTACCTCTTCTTCTTCATCACTATCATGTCCATGGTCTGCATCAGTCTCCTCTCCAGCATCTGTATGTCTCCATCAGTGACAGTTCTACAACATGCAGTGCAAGTTCTCATTTCACTCCTGATCTTTCCGTCATTCACTCTCAAAGCTGATTCTACACCAGTCTGATTTCTTCCTGCACACACTCATTACTGCACCAAAAAAACTACATTATTAATATCACAGGCATCAGAACCAGGACCCCCAATGTTGAGAGTGGGGGGTTAGCCCCAAATATTTTGTGGATTTAAAAAAAAAAAATTGTGAGTGCCATTCAATTTGCAACTTTGCAGTTTAATTTGCATAACTGCATGATAAAATGCTGTAATTGTTCTGTGAAAATCTTCAATTGAATTTTTGAGTTCCTCAGATTTTAAGTGCGCATTACGTTTTACTTTCCGAACAATGGATTTACCCTATAAAAGGGAGGAAACCTTATATGGGGTATGTTGAAATAATAAAGGGGTTATGTTAAACTCGTGAGATTAATCCTGAAAGTTTGGTGCTTGAGGTTTAAGTTGTCTAGAAGGAAAACTTGAATACACATATGCAAGCTCGATTATAGTAAGACTACCGGTAATATTGTTACTAAGCTGAGGAAGGTGTACCTGAGGAAGTAGGCCATGCTTGTGTAGGGATAGTTGACCGCTCCGAACCCAGAGAGGACTGCCATCAAAGTTACGCCTATCACGCCGATCCGCCCAATACACTGCTCTATAGACAACACACCTGAAACAACACAGACACTGCTCTATAGACAACACACCTGAAACAACACACAGACACTGCTCTATAGACAACACACCTGAAACAACACAAACACTGCTCTATAGACAACACACCTGAAACAACACACAAACACTGCTCTATAGACCACACCTGAAACAACACACAAACACTGCTCTGTAGACAACACACCTGAAACAACACAGACACTGCTCTATAGACAACACACCTGAAACAACACAGACACTGCTCTATAGACAACACACCTGAAACAACACACAAACACTGCTTTATAGACAACACACCTGAAACAACACACAAACACTGCTCTATAGACAACACACCTGAAACAACACAGACACTGCTCTATAGACAACACACCTGAAACAACACAGACACTGCTCTATAGACAACACACCTGAAACAACACAGACACTGCTCTATAGACAACACACCTGAAACAACACAGACACTGCTCTATAGACAACACACCTGAAACAACACAGACACTGCTCTATAGACAACACACCTGAAACAACACAGACACTGGCTAAAAAACAAAAGAATAAATGAACGAACAGGACAGAGAGGCATGTTTATTACAGCATACATAACACATGCTTACTGCACCTACTAACCATGTTTAGGGCTGAGTATAGGGAACTGATCACCCGTCTTCCAGAAGAAGTAGAGAAACACCAGCCAAGACGCCAATGTCAACACAACCCGAAACTGGGCCACTGAAAAAGAAGAAATACATGTTACAATACCACGATTCATAATGTCTATTATTGTTACTATCATAGTTGTAACTGTAATTGATGTGACTAAAATGCATTGTTTATAAATTGTGTTTTTCATATGAGAGAATAGTTATGACGAAAATAAAATATCAAAGTGTGATTGTATGCCGCACATAATAATACTTTGGCTTCTCTGGAACAAGTCTACAATGTTTAAATTATTTTTAAAATAACACTAGTTGACCAAGTTTCTAGAAAGTCCTATCCATCAAGTTATGAACACATAATAATTAACAGATGTTTTGAAAATCTTCCAGTAATAAGCATTTAACAAACAAATGCACTTTAATAACATCCTGATCAAATACAACCTGAAAAAGATATGATGTCACAGTTGATAAAAATAAATGCAGACATGCAAAGCCCTAGTTACCTTGTCTATATACACGACACGATCTTAGTCACCATGTCGCTAAATATAACACAGCCATAGTCACCAGGTCCCTACACACAACATGCATAGTCCTAGTCACCCTGTCCCTAGATATGATACACAAAATAATAATAACATATTTTTAAAGCAATCAAGTTCACAGTGTTTTACATAGATACATAGAATTTGTTTTTAAATCCTGTTTTATTAAAAACAATGCCATATACCATAGCTAAAATTATGTATAACATATTGCCATGAAATAGTAATAATTAAGAAAATAAATCTAACATGGACTAATGATGTACATACGGACCATAGTAAAACTACTAGAATATTGGCATAAATAATACTAATAATAATACATTTATTCGTACTAAAATTGTACAATTCAACTAAATCAATGTATATAAGTTACTGTGTACATAAAACAGTAAGCAATGAGCGCAGCTCGTCAATGGCTAACAAAGAAGAGCTACCCACATTATTTATATTATGTAATACATCTTTTGCAAATGAGACTCTACATACTAGTTCATCATCCAGCCCCTCCTGGTAGTGGTCTTGAATCATACCATAAAACTGATTAGACTTCATTCGAAAGAATGTCATGCCATCAAGTTTGAATTTGGACATGATATAGTTAAAACTTTTAGATATATATGACCCACTACCTTGAAAGGCTAGATGAGAGAGCATTTTCAAACTGGAGTTACTGCATTTCAAGCAACTCTGCATAAATCGTACCATTCGATTCATAATTTGAATTTGAATCGGTAAAGATAGTCCTAGTCACTTTGTCCTGTCTCTAGACATGATACATAATCCAACCGACCCTGTCAAAAAACATGTCACAAGTCCTAGTCACCCCGTCCATAGATACACACCCAGTTTGATGTTGCTGACAGTGAAGTAGGCGATGTAGAAGGGCAAGACGACTACGAGTACAAAAAGAATGGCGTAGAGTCCAAGCTTCCAGTGGAAGTATCGCGAGCTGAAACAAACAAACCAATCTACACCAGACGAGACATTAACAAGAAGACATTTACTCTAACATCAATATGGCTCACATGCATGTTGACCTTCCACTGACCTGAATGTTACAGCCGATCCATCCTGCCCATTTACAGATTTGACATTGATATATACAAAAGCACAGTGTGCTGCCATGTTGTGGTAGGAATGAGAGCACATTAACTGAACACAAAAGACTACTTCATTTTAGTATGTGCATTTTTCAGGACGTTTCAATAATAAACTTTATTATGTTCAAAATTATCAATGAATAATTATGTATAATGTATTTTCGTTTACAATCCAGTAAAAATGTAGAACATCATATTATTCAAAATATATTACATTAAAGCATCATATCACCATGCAGTTGACTGTGACAATGCCATTTTAAAGTGCTGATACACATATTATAGAGATCAATGTCCTTTAGAATAGTATATATAACACATCATTATGCACACATAAGTATTACATTTTCACACATGTTGTTTATTTGTTATTGTTAATATTGTACCTTGTGTTGAGTATGCCAGCTATTTCAAATATGATGAGTTCAAACATGGTACAAGATAGAGCAAACGTGACAGAAAACACCAACAGGACAACCCAGTGATGAACCTGAAAAACAAATTAATTCCGAATAAGTACACTCATTATTTGCAGTAAGAAAAAGAAACATTATTATGTTCAATTATTAATGAGAATACTTTATGCAAGATTTTACATAAATACTACTTTAATTGACAATTGAACATTACAGTAATCTTCAATCTTCTTCTAAATGTCCCCATTTATTTCCTGTGACTTTTCCTAGCCAAAAATTTGACTTTAGTTATGTGAGTTTATTTCACCCATCATTTTAGTATCAATGTATCGATGTCATGTTAATGTTACAACGGCTTTATTTTGCAAGAAACTGCTAAATACTATGAATATAGAATGAAACACATAATATAGTCCAGTACTAACCTCGTAATCTCGAAATAACCTCTTTAAGAAGAAAACCCATCCTCCACCAAAGAAGATTATCTGAAATGGGAAATAAATTATAATTAAAATGACAAGCCTATAAACAGTGTTGATGCAATGTCATTTCAATTATTTCATAAGAAATATTCACACAATGACACTTCCACATAATTTGTACGGTGACATCAAACCACATTGAATATACAATTATATAAATTGGTGTCATTTAAAAAATATACACAAGATCTATATTATCACCATCATAACCAATAAAACGTAGAATTAGCAATTTGGGTTTTGGCCAATCATGGCTGATGTTACAATGTAATGTTCGGGAACTTCGAGAAGTAGTCTAAGTAATTATTAGAAAATTGCACTGGTGCTGGCTTGTGTGAATGATGGTAATTATACTGGAATTTCTTGGAGTTGCCCTTTGTGGGTGTCTGCAAGTTCGCATGTCATGGTTACATTTACAACAAAGCATTTGAATCAGTCACTCTGCAAAATGACATGTATTGAAATTGACTGGATAACACCAACTGTTGCTCAGTCTGTGTTTGTAATATTACGATATGTTTTGGATAAGAATTCCCATTTTGGAGGCAAAAATGCATGGTCAAAAAGCACCCATAATGAATCGGCAAAAACCAAAGTGATGTGACACTGTAAAGCATTTTAATTAAATTATCATAAACACAGCGTAATACTACTATTTTAATGCAACAGATGGCGCTACCTGGGTGACTACTTCCTTATTCATTTTTTTGCTTACAGTCGTGACTAGCGGAGTCAATTATTACTAGTACTAGGACAAAGTATAATTGTGTAAATTGATGCAGGTAATTTCCGTACATTACATAGGATATCTGCCAGGGCTTGCAAGAATGAATCAAACCGGTTCCATGACCATGCCTATCATTATATGGGGTAATGGTCGGAATGCACCTCTGCCTGAATGCACCAGTCGCAATGCACCAACTGCCTAGTCGCAATGCTCCAACCGCGTGGTCGGAATGCCCCAACCGCCTGGTCGCAATGCTCCAATGGGGTGGTCGCAATGCACCACCTTTGGTCGGAATGCCCCACTTTGGTGGGTGTCATAGTTAAAAAATATACAACTTATTGTGAATTAGGTGATAAAAGAACGGAACTTGGCAAATATGTAGAATAGTTCGTAGTTATGATGTAGTTCGTTTTTATAAAGACCTCCATGATGTATACATATACAATAATACTGTTATTAGTATTACTAGATCATCGCATGTGTTTGAGCTGATTCGTTCGCTACACATAAAACATAAGAACAGGAAATGCAAGAAGTATAATACTTATAATTAGCATTTCCTTTTTCATAATACACGTACTTAAAAGATAATTGCTAATAAGCATGTTTTACTATAATTATAGACAATGCGGACTTGATGCCATCAATCATCAGACAAGAACAAGTATCTATGATGTAGATACATTTGACACATGAAAAGGATTTGAACATGATGTATAAAAAAGAGTATATCATTTTACTGACGAATAGGAATAAGTATCGTTGATTTAAGAACACTTGATACAAGATTAAGATTTGAACATTATTATAGCGATAAAATGTACTATATATTCTATTTACTGACCAGTAGTGATCTATTCCTTTTCTTAAAGGAAATTATATTTTCTTGTTATTCAGAATGTAACGTAATGCAATAATTATACTAACAGAAATCTGACACGCAAGATCTGCTCAGTTCCTAATTTCTCTTCAAAGCATTCAAGGAGAACTTAGTAATAACTAGATTACCCAAGTAAGCCTTCACATCATCAAAGTCAAATGGAAGCCAACTTCACCTAGATGATGCTAATGTCTGACCAGTTGTTTCAACAATGCTGTTAGTCAAACAAACCGGTATGTTCAATGAAACAAAGCAAGGGTATTAAGCCAATTGCTGTGGCCTCCAAATCAAAGAACAGACAACATATAACAATCTGCTCAATAAAACAGAGTAGAGAAGCCAATTACACAAGCCTCTAAACATTCTTGACACACACACGCCACTATTGTCATTGTTGTTGTTGTCAGCCTGTCATATTAAAATTCAAAGGTCATCATTTTAGTGTAATTTAATAATGAATGTCTACACTATAAGAAAATATAACCTTAAATTATTTCTAGAAAATCAAAACGAAAACTTCCGCGAAACAATATAGTAACTATAATACAGTAATTGTTTTACTAGTGTATTGACTGATTAATAATTTATATTTATATTCGGTAACATACTTAGTTTACACTATTTTCGTTAGCCGAGCCATTCATGCATCATTTACATCAATCGTTCAACATATGTACAAAGAATAAATTAAAATATAAAAATATTTGTTTTAAAATTATAATAAATAATATAAAAACGTAAACATGCATGCATTAAAAAATAAAACACGTAACTACGATATATATATATATATATAAATAGAAAATAGTATATATATATATATCTTTATTGTTTTATTTAATATTGTATGTATTATATACATATAAACACACACACACATATATATGTATATATATATGTATATATATATATATACTTTGTATTATCTTTTTGGTACAATGCCGTTATTCAAACAAACCGACCTGCTCAATAAAACAATGCCAGAGTAGCTAGCCAATTAATATGAGCACACATCCAAAACAACCAACATAAAAGATCTGCTCAACGCATGAGCAGGATGCCTATTAGGCATTTACTACATGACTTCTACACATCAAAGGACAAATATGTAATCGATATTTCACGATAGGTTATTTAATACGATCATACACGTGTATACGAAGACAAAACATAGTTTACTTTCAAGAATGTACAGAAAGTCAACGAAACATGTTATTTCTATATTCATTATGCATTTCATATTTTAATATATATAATTTTATTATCTATATATGCATACATTTGACAATATAATATTACAATCAGTGGGGCATTGCGACCAAAAGTGGTGCATTGCGACCAGACCGTTGGAGCATTGTGACTACGTCGTTGGAGCATTCCGACTACGCGGTTGGAGCATTGCGACTAGGTTTTGACTTTTGTGCATTCAGGTAGTGGTGCATTCAGGCAGTGGGGCATTCCGACTATAACTCATTATATGTATATATATAATTTTGGTAAACCATATCTTTCATAGGCACTTATGTCGAATCTTGGCATATGAAAGGGCAGTGCTCTTTCATATGCCAAGCAGACTGCCGGTAAACATACTACCATAGCCAGAACTATACAAGCCTAGCAGGATGGGCGACACGTCAAATGTAGTTGAGCGATATTAAGTATAAATCAGTTACTTGCCTCGGAGATAAACATGATACATGAATCTACTAAAAGAGACATGGTTGATGTCGCATGCAATAATACAATATATCAAAGTGGATGTTTTCTTTGCATCGTTTCTTGAGGAATTGTGAATAGAATATGAAACGACAAATATATATTTTGGAATCGGAAGTTAACACACAAACGTTCATCAAAGGCAATCGCGCCGTAAAGATCTGAATCTGAAAAAAAAAACTGAAATATCGTATAGGCCCTACTGGTGAGGGCAATAAACGTGAGTTCTTTTGCCATTTTAACTAAAACCGGAACAAATTCTTCCGTATGATATCTATGTGCACAATTTTTAACACATATTCCTTCAAATTTACGCAAACAAAGTGTTAGACAAGTTTTTTTGAGTGAATTTCTTACGAAAATAGACGGGCGAAATCCAAATCTCGTCAAAGACGCCTGCGTTAAAAACTGAGATTTCATTGACACGAATTTTGACCTGGCACAAATTTGTATATCGTGAGTATATGCACAAGGTCGGTTTAGTGATAATATTGCTATACATTTTTTTAATAAAAGCCATGAATAAACAATTCGTAAATCTTTTATATTGGTCATGATGACAATACACGCCAGCACGAACAAGCGGTCATATACGCGCACACACAGCCACATAGACATACAAAAAGCGCACTTGCGGACACGCGCACAAAAGACGCACAATAACAATGCGGAATCGCTAGTGCCCATAGTGCGTGTATGGTGCGCAATGCGCAAGCACGCTTTTTGTGCCGCGCGATGGCCAGGCCGCGCACCATTCACGCACATGCGATTTCGCATTATGTGTACACATATTGTGCGCGGGTGCACAAGTGCGCTTTTGTATGCGTGTTTGATGAGCGTGTGGCCAAACCAGCGAGTGCCCGTGAATACGCGCACCGTATACGCGTAATGCCATAGAAGCCGATATGCCGTCAAAACGCTTAAGTATGTTAACTTCTAAATCGAAAATTTATGTGGATCCGCCATGACAGAGAATGCCTCAAAGAACCGGTGGTCATCATGACTGTGGAACAATCACCAGTTTCTCTACATACGCAAGTGAGTTTTTGCATTTTATGCAGAGCGTATGCTGTTGATTCTGCATTTGGCAATCGAATTCCGCCTATACGTAACTGGCCAAGTAGCCTAGTTTTAGTTGCCAAACTTTTTCAAACGTGAATAATGTCGGAAAGTACCATTTTCACGACTGCACATGTATGCTAATTTCTCTGGAAATCAGCATGTTTAAGTTTGTAAACTCTCTACAACATCATTCAATAACTAGTTATCAGTTCCTACCACGTCATGGTACTGTCAGTTGCGTGGGAGTTACGCAATAGCCTACTGACAGTCTACACCTACCCTACTCATTGATATGCCAGCAGGCAGGGCAGTGATAACCAGTCACGTCATACTAAATTATAAAACAACACCTTGCAGTACTTACCATATACGATACCTGTCATATAGGCCAACTAATGATAGAAAGTTACTAAAAATGCCACTAAAGTGATACACTTTGATCATAGGCTTTGCCAGACATGGTCAGATGGTAGGCAGACAAGTCGGCCCGAGACGATTCGGCCCGGGCCGAGTTGTCTCGAGACATCTCGGCCCCATCCTGAGACAAGTCGGCTCGATGAAAACTTAATGCATGTGTGTGTGTGTGTGTGTGTATTTTTTCTCAAAGACAATGGGAATTCATCTGCCTTTCATACTTTTTCATTGAGCCGACCTGATGAGGCCGAGTTGTCTCGAGACGATAAATATTTAACATAATTATTTATTCATATTTAAACTAACTAAGCCACCCAACGGTCTTTGATCAGAGTTTTTCACCAGATCGCATGAATGTTCAGTTATTCACACGTACTCCGAGAGTACGTAGCATGCCAATTACCCCGTTGTGTCGTTTCATAGATCAAAACACACACATAGGGTGCTTGAACTTCAGCACTTTCTGACAAGACTGGTTTACCTTTCCTTTGATGACGAGTACATGAATTAAAATAGCTCAGAGGCGATAGTTACCGAGCAGATCTTGAGTGTCAGTTTTGCGCAAGCCAAGTTTGAAACAGCTTAATGCTTACGATAGGTGTGTGACACATATATTGATATTGCTCCTTGTGAATGTCCATACTATAATCACTTCCCCAAAATCTAAGTTGTTAGCATATATTCCAGTTGTTTGCATAATCTTCGTTGTTATTGAAAGTGTGAAAAGATCAGTCGGATGATACATTCTGACAACTTCAGAATTATCTGCTCAACGAAACAATGACGGAGTCGCAAGCGAGTTACACCTCTGTGTCCATTCACACATTTATACTGTAGTAAACAAGAAGCCGACAAACAACTACAACTACATTCCCTTCAGAAGTATCTGCTTATTTACTATTTTACGTTAGTGTATTTACACCCTGAACAATATTTACTATATTTACTTTATGATCATAGTTGCTACCAATATTTACTACATTTACTTTACGATCATAATTGTTACCATATTGTTTATCTTTTGCGCCATTTGTATCTTAGAATTATATATGATGTACAAAAAGGCTATATAGAGCCGAGGACAATGACAGTATAATGCATACGGTATGTTGATCGATTCACTGGATATTTTTATTTAAACGATGGACTATCTCTGAGTAAAAATAACAAGCACCAAAATATACATGTATGTTTTGAATATTAACTGTCATATATTGAGCTTTTATAAACGTATGGGCTGAACTGGACCTAGCAGATGACATGATCAAATATGTGTTCTAACACAAATTAATCGGTTTTCTTTAGTAGGTAAATTATACAGAAGAGGCAGCTAGAAACCACTGCCGCTTTACATTATCTTAACACCTATCCTTTGATAAAGACAGCAGTAAACCTCAACAACAATGGCTGCTGGTAGAATTTCGCTTTAAATATAAAATATTGTTACTGACTACACAACAATTATGGAACATCCTACCCATGCAAATATGTGCGCAACGCTCACCATGTCTGTGTGCAAACTGAAGACTCACAATTTTAGCATAGCATACAAGTAACATTTTCATATACGATCATCATTCTATAAAAAGTGATTAAGTACCTTTTTCGAAGTCCACCACAAATTCGCGCACGGATGCGGGTCGCGGCAGCAATCGGCTTGTGACACGAAACACCTTTAAATGATGACAATTACGATTAACATCAACACATCATACAAAATGACATATTTAAACGTATATATATTATATATATATATGAATATAATAATAAAAATAAATATTACAAAAAATATAAAATGTCCGTTAAAATTATGAATTATCTATTAACACTGCTGTGTTAAGATAACACTAACATACATGTTGTAGCACATAAAATACAATGTCAGTAAGACTCTACTTTAAGACTTTACCTCTTTGTAGTCTTTTGTCTTGCGTGGAGACATGAAGATGAATGCGAGTGGCACTTGTTTCATCGCGTCATCTTCTTGTAGGAAAGCGTGTATCGAAAACAGCTGAACAAAGGGCGTCTTGACGACCTTGAACGTTCCATCAAGATACCACCTCCTTGCGTGTGCCAGTAGATCGAGCTGTCTGTCTGTCGCAAATAACAGATGACGCTGATCGTCCACACGAATGTCGGCTTTGATGAATCCTTCGGGCAGAAAATCTTCAGCCAGCTGAAATTATACAATATGAACATTGCATTTTAATGATGACAATTACAAACGAAATATCTGAAGCTCTACGTACAAAACAAAATATTTGTGTTGTAAATTTGATTATACCGATACGTTTCACAAAGTAATGTCACGCAGTTCATACCTGGAAGTCTACGTCTCGCGGTTCTTGTGGTCTTAGCTTGGCCCGGACGCGGTTGACGGTGCGTGCGAGACTTATAATCCCGGGCAAGGCCTCGCATGGATGTTGAACATCCAAGTCGCGCAGCAGAACACTCAACAATCGCCGTTGCGGACTGGAAGATTTCAGACCTTGCTTCAGCTTTGATCTATGACAAGCAAACAACATCATATTTGTGAATCTGAATTGCAATTTACAAGCCGAAGCCCTGACTGGGGCCGGAGGCGCCAACGGGGAAGCAATCATGGCATGGTCCGTTGCAAACGTGATTGATTGATTGATAAAAGCACACACTTAACAATACCATCTTCCATATTCACTCTGCCTAAAGTTTACAGGGCGTAATCAAAGTAGTTTGGACAAACACAACGATTACAGCAAGGAAGACAAGCTCATTGTTACGGGGTACATGTGTACTGAAGAGAGGGACTACTGTATATATCATCATTAAATAATGCTCTATGTCCATTCTTACTATTATCATTATTATGATTATTTAATGTAATTGTTATTATATTTACCTTTGCTTTGACTGTCAACGATGTAGCCACTCCGGCTTCAGGGCCGTGCGCATGGTCTTTAGGCCCAACGATGAACTTGCCACCGGTTTGATGCACAGTAGCTTGGCAGTTTGTTTTCTTGTTACATACTGTGCATCGCCACATTGTAGAATCCCCTTTCTGTCGCTGGAATACCAAATAATATATATATATAACTATATATATATATACTACTACGTCTACTAACAGTTCCAAATTAAAAATATTCATATTAAAATAATAAAGAGTTTACAATTCTCACAGATATGTTTTAATGCAGAAATGTTATTATCCTTCTTCAACGGACACCTGCTATCATAATGATTTGTTCTATTGTTCGTGAATTTACCTTGACTGTGTACGAGTAGCCGTTCCAGACGAGCTTCCTTTTCCCTCGCTGCGTCACTTCCTCCAGGATCGTGAAGTCTGGCGCCGACTCATCAACGGCAATAGGGTCAGCCGGGAGTTCATCGACGATCGATCTAAATAAATAAATGGACATATTTCTGAAACAATGTAATCATGCAGATATTCTAACCGCTCGTGCAACAACAGCTGTTCTGCCTTAGGAGCTGGGTACGTGGTTAGGGATTACAAGGTGTGAACAAAATGCTTTATCTTTACCTTTCATCTATCTCCTCTGGCTGGCTGAAGTTCGTCGAGACGTTAAAGGAAGAATTGTTCAGATGGTTGTCCGTTGTGGGGGGGTTGTCGGTCGTGTGCAGCACAACGAAATGATTTGGTACGAAATCCTCTTGTCGCTGCAATCGGCTCACCGTCGTCCACATCAGTGTACATTCATGCGAGTCTGTAGTCGCTACTCCGCGGCCGCGGATCGTCCTGTTCAGGGACCTGACATCGAATGGAACGTTGTATGTGTATGACAGTATGGAAACATTTAGAGCTGCACTAGCCGCATACATCACCATCAGTTCTGAGTAGCTGCCTGGTGTTGTAACGGAACTGAGTAGTTGGTGGTACGGGTCGTGGTGACTGAGATCATCACATACGTGGTCGACGGATCCTGTGTGTCATAGCATATCCTGTGCTCTAGCAGTTTTATGCCAGTGAGGAGATGTACGTGTTCGTGGTGATCTTCGCAACCGAACAACCCGCGGGATAGCGCTCGGAATAGACAGTTCCTGGACGCTAAGGGGTACCTGGGTTGTCAATTTCTCTTGATCGAGCATTTGAAGAATTGCTGTTGCAGTGGCATCTGGACGTACTGTGCTTGTGTCAAGCTGGAACAAGTACTTGAATAAAGTAACTAAGTAAAAGTAGCTCCCAAAACACTACTTATGTAAACGAATCCTCCCAATAGAGTACTTATGTAAAAAATTAGTAGCTAGCTACCAGCTTATGCCAAGACCCCAACAGGACATATACCCCCACCACCGTTACCGCAATATGGAAGTAAAAATGTACTTCGTTACAAGTAAAAGTAATCTTTAAAAGTACTTCGTTACAAGTACATTAAAAAAACGACTTAAGTACTGTACTTAAATATAAAAAGTTACATACCGGCACCGCACGTTGGGGTAGTGAGACGTCGTACGTACGCATGAGAAGTTTCTCGGTACGTACGTATGCATCAGATGTCGCATTGGAGAGTCTGTAAAAAGTGCCAGTGACATCTCATTTACGTTTTTTTCTTAATTAAGCAATTACTATATAAACAAATCAAAATAGCATTACATACATTATTATTATTATAACTCAGAATGCAACTTTTATAAATCAACAAACATACACGCACCTATGCATAGCCTTCAGCATGTCATAGCTGTCATTGGTGAAGGTGCAGGATTTGCAGATGAAGTCTTTATCTTTGCCGCTCCAGTTTTGCAGCATCGTCTGGTCCATCGGGATGCAAGACGCATACGTCCAACAACCGCACTCTGAGCATTCTATCACATCTGTTTTACATTCTTTCTTACACTGGTCACAAGGATAGCGACACTTTCTAACGCGTTCGGACATTCGTGTTACCATAATTGTTGTTGTAATTAATGATGATTTGACGCACTTATATAGCAACCAGTAGCCTTCATGGCTCACACCGCACTGACACCTTCTTGACCAATGAATGGCTTCTGACCAGACCATTGTACCCCGTCAGCGGGCGGACATACCAGCTGCTGCCTTCTATGGTGTACAGTACGCGGACGACCGTTAATCCTACCACACCCCCTTCAATTAGGTTTACTGCTGTCTTTATCAAAGGATAGGTGTTAAGATAATGTAAAGCGGCAGTGGTTTCTAGCTGCCTCTTCTGTATAATTTACCTACTAAAGAAAACCGATTAATTTGTGTTAGAACACATATTCGATCATGTCATCTGCTAGGTCCAGTTCAGCCCATATGTTTATAAAAGCTCAATATATGTCAGTTAATATTCAAAACATACATGTATATTTGGTGCTTGTTGTTTTTACTCAGAGATAGTCCATCGTTTAAATAAAAATATCCAGTGAATCGATCAACATACCGTATGCATTATACTGTCATTGTCCTCGGCTCTATATAGCCTTTTTGTACATCATATATAATTCTAAGATACAAATGGCGCAAAAGATAAACAATATGGTAACAATTATGATCGTAAAGTAAATGTAGTAAATATTGGTAGCAACTATGATCATAAAGTAAATATAGTAAATATTGTTCAGGGTGTAAATACACTAACGTAAAATAGTAAATAAGCAGATACTTCTGAAGGGAATGTAGTTGTAGTTGTTTGTCGGCTTCTTGTTTACTACAGTATAAATGTGTGAATGGACACAGAGGTGTAACTCGCTTGCGACTCCGTCGTTGTTTCGTTGAGCAGATACTTCTGAAGCGAATGTAGTTGTAGTTGTTTGTCGGCTTCTTGTTTACTACGACAGTATAAATGTGTGAATGGACACAGAGGTGTAACTCGCTTGCGACTCCGTCATTGTTTCGTTGAGCAGATAATTCTGAAGTTGTTAGAATGTATCATCCGACTGATCTTTTCACACTTTCAATAACAACGAAGATTATGCAAACAACTGGAATATATGCTAACAACTTAGATTTTGGGGAAGTGATTATAGTATGGACATTCACAAGGAGCAATATCAATATATGCGTCACACACCTATCGTAAGCATTAAGCTGTTTCGAACTTGGCATGCGCAAAACTGACACTCAAGATCTGCTCGGTAACTATCGCCTCTGAGCTATTTTAATTCATGTACTCGTCATCAAAGGGAAGGCAAACCAGTCTTGTCAGAAAGTGCTGAAGTTCAAGCACCCTATGTGTGTGTTTTGATCTATGAAACGACACAACGGGGTAATTGGCATGCTACGTACTCTCGGAGTACGTGTGAATAACTGAACATTCATGCGATCTGGTGAAAGACCGTTGGGTGGCTTAGTTTAAATATGAATAAATAATTATGTTAAATATTTATCGTCTCGAGACAACTCGGCCTCATCAGGTCGGCTCGATGAAAAAGTATGAAAGGCAGATGAATTCCCATTGTCTTTGAGAAAAAATACGCACACACACACATGCATTAAGTTTTCATCGAGCCGACTTGCGGGGGCCGAGTTGTCTCAGGATGGGGCCGAGATGTCTCGAGACAACTCGGCCCGGGCCGAGTCATCTCGGGCCGAGTTGTCCGTGGGCCGAGTTGTCTGGCATTCGGTCAGATTGTTGCATGGCAGTGATAATCATAATGTCTATTAAAGGGAATAAAAACATATCATGCTTGAATTCATATTATATTACATCCTGCTATCTTATTTCCTTGTCCACCAAGCCAAAAATAATCGATGAATTAGAAATTCTACATTTTATGCTGTGCATCCGGACATTTTCGAATATGCATATTTTTGGCGCGCTTTTTGGGATGCCGAGATGTGACGTCACATATAACCCATACTCGTATCAGGCCGACCCTTTCCATGCATTCAGAGCATGTTTATAAGGATAGCTTTCGGGTCGAAACGAGCGTCAAAATTAGGTATTGTGCGATATTCTGATGTAATACAAACATTAGTCATCTTAGAGGAACAAGCAGTTATGTTACAGTTCCACATGAATCCAATTTTATTTAAAACAATGAATACGAATGGGCCTACAAGTCGATTAGGTTTCGCCGAGCTTTGGCTCGTTTTTAGAATAATTATCGGATGCAACTGATAGGAGATAATCTACACCAATAAACAAACATATCGTATCCAGCTACAGAAAGTCTTCTTCTTCCCCTTCCGGGGTGGGGTCCACGTCACTTGGTAGCTTCTTCTTCCCCTTGCTCCCTTCCGGGGTGGGGTCCACGTCACTTGGTAGCTTCTTCTTCCCCTTGCTCCCTTGCGGGGTGGGGTCCACGTCACTTGGTAGCTTCTTCTTCCCCTTGCTCCCTTGCGGGGTGGGGTCCACGTCACTTGGTAGCTTCTTCTACTTTACTTGTCAGTTCTTTCCACCTCTCTCTCTCATCCGCAATTGCCATCCATTCATGGCTGTTCACGCCAGCCCTCCCCAGGTCTCGTTTTATGTTGTCGTTCCATCTCAGCCTTGGTCTTCCTCTCATTCGTCTGCCACCCTCTTCTACTTTCCACGCTCTTTTCGCCAGTCTGTCTTCACCCATTCTATGTACATGTCCCGCCCATCTCATTCTGTTACCGGCTACTTTCATCTTTAGATGTTTTTTCATTCCAGTCTCCTCTCAATTCCTTCATCTTCCTTCTGTCCTCTCGTATTACTCTACATATTCTTCTGACCCAGTTGTTTTCTGCCACCTGTAGTTTCTGGTAGTTCCCAACCCATATATACAGGCTGGTACAACGCAGGCTTCTAACACTTTTCCTTTCAGTTTTCTGTCCTACATAATGCCTTCTACCCTCTTCCATGCTGCTGCTCCTGCTTGCACCCTCCTCTGTATTTCTTTAATACTCCTTCCATCCTCACACACTGTACCGCCCAGGTATACAAAGCTGTTCACTTGTTTAATGATCTTTCCGTCAACAACTACATGCAGATCTACCTCCTGTTCACCTATCCACATTACTTCAGTCTTCTCCAGATTCATTTGGAGGCCGTGTTTTCTGAAGGTGTCACTCCATTCTTGCAAAGCTTTCTGTAGTTCCTCTTTGTTATCAGCCACCACTGCTAGGTCGTCTGCATACAGTATCTTCTTAAAGGAAAACAAAAGGCAACGTTTTGGTGTTAAGCATCTAAAAGAGTTAATACAAACTAACAATTTCCAACTACAATAAAAATTTTAACGTCAGCGGTTTACTAGGAAAACATTTTTGAGCACACAACTACCGAATTTCTATGGACTACGCCATTGTTAGAAGAAAGTGACGTCATACTGCCGTAACTCGCTTCGTAAATTTTCTGTGTACTATTTGTTCCCAACTCCGTTAGGTGGCGCTATGGTAAGTTTACCAATTAAACTATGTGCGCATGCGCTGTGACTGTGTAAATAAGATGGCTTTCCAATTCTTCGGAAGACAACGAAAACCAAATCGATTTCGAAGCAACTGGTTACCGGTTTGAACCACAAAAACAAGGGCCTGTGTTGGAAGATAGGGCAGAGGCACGTGTCGGTGGGCACGAACAGGAAGGCCCACGGGCAGTGGAAATGTTGAGGCGCATACCATGCCGATGTGAAATTGACTGGTGTCGGTGTGGAAAATGCCGCAGCGATCTTCTTGTTCAGGAATAAGAACTGTATATGTCTACCGCCAGGAGGCGGTTGCTACTCGACAGCAACGCTGTTGGTGAAGGTAATTATTAATCTGTTTAGTTTATTGTTTAAATAACCGATGAGCCTAAGTTCCGGGCTGCGTATGAACAGCGAGAGATGATCGCTCGGGCCGGGACACGTCACTTGTCTTACATTTGGGATTGCCTGGTTGACTTTTAACTTAGTTAGATCTCACTCTCAGTGCCACTGGACTCAGTGTTTGAACTTTGACATGTCCATTTTTGAATACCACCCATGGCTGTACCCTCACTTTTTAAAAGAAATGTAGTTGAATGGTTCCATGTGAACCAAAATTGTACAGGGCAGAGCTATGATAGAAAATAAGCAGGAATTAACTTTTTGTTCTATCCCCGTCGACACAACTTCACATTTGCAGTAATGGCTATGCATATGTGGCAGTACTACTTTTTAAACACATGGCAGTTAGATATATTATTTTTAACTTTATGCATACTGCAAATTTTCTGCCCAAAGTTTACATTGGCTCTTATGAATAAAATATACCTTGACAATTTTTCAGCCAGAGCCCCCATTTGTTTTTGTAACAAAGAAAATGACCACCGTTTTGTGCAAATATTGACACATTTCAAAACGGCCTTCCTTAATCTGCATGATATTTCTAAGGACCCATGTATAATACTGGGATGAATACAGTTAGAGAGGATCGTGATGCATTCTTTATGAAATCTGTTCAGAATAATAATCCATGTTTGCTTAACATTCGTGTAAAACTATTATTTAAATGCTTAATTCTTTGTTACAGGTGGACTGCTGTGCATTACAAAGAGCAGGGGATTTAGAATTCTTTGTTTGGAGCAGGTGATGCTGCAGAATGGGAATTAGACCGTCCAACAAACAAGTACGTATATATGTGCATGCATTGTTACAAGACCAGTGAAATGTGTTGTTAAATATTTATTGAAATGTATTAATAATGAACACAATACAACATCATAGTAGAACTAGCAATACAAATATATATAGATAATGTTATCAGCAATCTCATGCCTGATGCCCAAATTATTAACAATCTTCCAGGGAAATTACTTAGTGGACTTACCATACGTCATCTACCATCCACATGCTAAGCAAATTCACATAATTGAACTGACTACCATTTGAACCTAACATCAAGAAAGATCATGTATTCAAAACTAACAAGTATGTCGCACTAATCCATGATGTAAACAATAACGGAATAAAATCAGAATTAACATGCATTGAAATAGGTTGCAGAGGCTATGTATCTGAACCCAACAAATCTAAGACTGACAACCTCCTTAAAATCTCTTGGAATAAAACCACCAACAAAACAACTAATTCAATCGTATGCTTGTCTAAACTAGCCCTGCTAACGTCATTCACTCTTTCTAAATGTAAAGACGAACCACACTGGTTTAACCCAAGACTAATTAAAATATGATGGCCATCACCCTAATATGACAATAATTACAAAATAAAATTCCCCTCTACAGCAAGTAATCCTATACATAAATGTGTTCATTTTCAATACGACTTACTTTAACCGTTAGTCATTATTTACCTTAGCCTGCTACAATATACTACTATACATAGCTATTTACTGTATTCACACATGTACAATCGCGCCTTGTTATAACGCGGTAGCCGGGGTCCACGAAATGAATCCGCGTTATAAACGTGGCGCGTTCCCATATCTGCCGTCAGGGGCGCTACGACGACGACCGACACTGCTGCTGCAAGAAGAACGCCATCGAAGCCAACCAAAGCGTGCACGTCGCGCAGTCTATACGCAGTTTATGAAGCTTATTAAACTGCCAGCCAATGTCGATGTGTATTCTGTTTAAATGTCGTACACTTTTGGACATTGTTGAACTGAATAAAATTAATGAATTGTGTACCGTTTTAAAATAAACGACGGACCAACAAGCCACGGTCAACTGAACGATAATATGGTAGCGCTGACGTAAGATCTAAAATAATGACCTGGCACTCAGTAGCCGAATACGCAAATGATTTGAGAAACGCTGTGTTAGAGTTTATTGAGGATTTAAAGCTATAAGTACGCTCACAATTGGCTTAACTTCGTCTTTCAATCAAAATACCAATTTAGAAAGCACATTTACCGTGCCGAACAATATTACGATTCACCAATTCATATGCGGTTGACGAATTAATATTTTGGCGCACCAGTACAGGCAGTAACTTTGCGTTCATCGCAGCGAAAGCTAATATTTGTTACGCAATGTTAGCAGCTTACTGATCTTGCCTACTAAGCTGTATTAAAACGTATTTAACCCATTCTTAAGCAAGGCGTATTTGTGAATTTCAATTGCACTTTACAAGCCGCCCGGCCCATGTTCCCCCTGGCGGCAGAAATTTGGGATCCACGACGGGGCGCGTTATAACGAGGTGCGACTGTACTTGGGTTATCATTTCACACTTTATTGTATTCTACTGTATGAATACAAGTGATACTCTCACTACAGAACAAATTATAATGGTTCTACTTAAGTTATCATAACGTATAGATACAATGTTTGTTGCACCGTCATAATTTGTTCTGTAGTGCAAAATTATCAATATTTGCCTTATTCCAGATGAACACTAAACAATTTATATAAAGGAATGGTGTCGTTGTAGAACCGATTTTTATGTCATTTATTTACAATGTCAGATGTTTATTTGAGCCTAATTTATTTCAGGTGTCTCAGGTGGGCTGCATACAGACAGTTTACCTGGTGGATCCATGGCAAGCTGGGACGGAGGGTACAGAGAGTTCTACCAGCATGCGCCAGCCATGGAATAAGATCAAGGTTCCCTGCCCCCGAAGGGGGACAACACGAGGGATACCACGCTGGCCTTGAAAACTAAACTAGCCAATGTACATGTGACCTATGAAGGTGTAGGTTGGTGGTGGCAGTATTTACTGTTTCTTTACAAATTGACTGACTCTTGCTGCCAGCAGATCCTCCTTCTCTGGTTTTGGGACATCTGCCCCAGTAACTTTGATCGGATGCAGTGTGATATTTCTTTATAAACACATCTGCCACTCGATCCGTGAGCATTTGTAGGTGGGTACGTGGGTTCACTTGCTGTGGTCTGTTATGCAGCACCCATTGCTTGCGTCTTTTGGACCACATGACACCAGTCTCAACAGGTTTGTCTGGGCTGGGACGTGGTCGGCAGTTCCACGCCAGAGCAGACAGCATCAATCTAGCTTTCATTCCTACAGGGAAGAATAGTACATGCAGTATTCTAATAAAATGTCTGCAAACAACTGGTGTAACACACCAGTCTATATGTTGTTAGTAAGCTGCTGTTATTTACCTTATGACTGTAGCATTCAGTGAACTTTAAAATGCTTTTCCTGTGTAAAGTGTTGGTTGTTTTTAGTAACAATAAAATGGCCAATCATGGTAATCATACTGGTACATTAGTAAACCGATACTGATCCTTACAAATAAGGCATTCCATCATCACATTCCTTCACATAATTTATTATAACTTGTTTTTTTCTTCTTAATTTCTGTATCTACTGTATATACAGTCACTGAATTTTGATATCATGTTTTGAATTTGTATTTCTTTAATAAAATTGGTGATAATGGCACAAGTGCTCTTATTTATTTCATTGCAGACAATTGCATTCTGGAATGTAATTATTACACGGAGATGTAATTTATTACACTCAAGTAACTGTACTCATAAATGTACACAGCAACTGATTACAAGGAATAGGTAGGGTGATACAGAATGAGCACTATCCATCTGTGTATTCGCTTGGTCATCAGGAACTTTGACTATGTAACATTTTTGGTCCCATACATAAGTCGGTGGTCTACATATTAACACATAACATGTAAACAGCATTTACATTATCAGTTTTGGAAGTCTGAATAAACACATTTACTGATAAGGTAGTAGTCATGCTGGCTGGTACTTTTGAGTAGCCATCCTGAAAAAACGAGTTTGATGCCTATGAAATGCAGTAATTTTGAAAACTTATTATAATGTTAGTTATGCATAGGAGCTGATTTAATGTATTTGGGATTCAAGTCGGTGACTGGAATTCACCTTACACTACTTGGGTTGTGGTCTCTACTCATCATCTGCTGATTGCAAATCTAAAGGTTACTTGTTGCTTTGGACATGCCTCAGGTATAAAATGAATACATATCAAGTTTGGTACTTACTCCAGCAACTGTGCGTCACCGTTGCATGTTGCACAACACCACCACAGATGGTTTGATACATTCTGTATCCAATGAAGGAGGAGGAGCATCCCTTGCCTCGGACCTTCGCAGTAAACTTGCGGTTGATGCCTTTCCCCATGTGCCACATCATGTTAGTGATAGAGCTGAACTGCAAATTACAATTATTTATATTTTTTATCCAAATTCTAGATATTTTCACAACAGCTGTTACCTGTTTTTGCTGTTAGTGTACAAAAAAAACAAGTTAGTGAAGATGTGTGCACATGGTATATTATTAAAGATATTTCGACAATATATGATTATTGAGTAATGCCAGTATTTTTATAATACAAACATGGTGTATCTGGTGAGCTCATTGATAACTATATTTGGATCACATAATTACTCCTAGAGATATCCTTCCAAATGCTGAATTTAAATGTTTTTTTAGAAAATGGCCAAATGTGGCATAATGGATAAAAATTACTTGATATTGACACCCTTATTCTATGGGTAAAAGTGGTTTAAAGGTATGTGATTGTTGTAAAATGATATATATTCACAGTAAACATAATAAGCTATCATAATCTGGCATAAAAACATTTTAGTATTTTTTTCTATAAAAAAAACACTCACCTGGGTTGTATCCCCTTAACTAAAATTGAGTAACATTATGTAATTTTACTAAATACAAATGAAGCCATTTTAAATGTTTTACAATAGAGTATATAGTGATATTCTTCGTCACATAAACAGTAGTCACACATAATTATATACGAAGTCCAATTGTATAACATCATGAGACATGACATAAATAATAGGCCAAACATTTCGATATATGACAATGTCTAATGCAATATTATTGAATGCAGAACGTATTTTTGTTCATTTAACACAAAATACAGTAAGTTTTGCAATGTTATTATAAACGACAATCATTCCAACCCATGTTAATCCGTTACTGTAGTATCGCTCATGCGACTTGATTGCCGTTAACTTTTGCTATTCGGCTATCTTCTAAAGTCTAAACTCTTTATGGTGCAATATAGTACATTCTGGTACTGTTCTAGCTTGCCTCCAGCATATCTTGCATCTCAAATGTCAACAGATTATAATTGGATACCAAGTAACTCGGTACTAACCTTCTTGCGATCGATTTCTCGGCCGGTCGGCGGCGGCACGTTTGATCGAAAATATGCGTCGCTTCAACGGCTGAGGTCCGTGACTAAATATCATAGGCACTGCACCTGGCTTCAAACATCGACACTAACTGACGATATAGATTTCCTTCGAAGCACGTTTCTTCAAAATGATATGAACATGTCATAGTGCGTTGTATTTTGAAGGCTTCCAACCAGCCCGTCCACAGTTGTGAATCCACTATTTCACTTCTGGCTCATTATCCTTCGCTGTACTATTGTTACAACCGTATGGCACATTGCAAGTCATGTTTTCATTGTAAGCTCAACTTATACTAATATAACGAACCGCATCCCATGAGCATGAACCAACTACGCGAACTACACAAGACAGTGTGTCGTACACAGCAAAAATAATGCTGCTCGTTTATTGGTTGCTTTCGGCCAAATGAACACATCATCAGTACGATGGCAGTCTACATGTTATCGCAGATTTCGGTAGAATCTTCCAGTTTAAGACTAAATTCTGAGTAAACCACTGAACTGAAAATTGTGATTGTAGATGCAAATGGTTAGTTTGTGCTAACTCTTTTAGGTGCTTAACACCACAACTTTGCCTTTTGTTTTCCTTTAAGTTCTTCCTGCTCCGATATCTTTCCACTGATCAGGTTCATCACCATAATGAAAAGTAGGGGACTCAAGGCACTTCCCTGTCTGAGTCCTACTTCCACTCCAAATTGTTCCGATGTTTCTCCTTCGACTCTCACTACCGCTGTTGTCTCCTTGTACATTTCCTCCACCATTCTGACTTCTGCTTCTCCAACCTCCATCCATCTCATGACTGCAAATGCGAGTTCTCTCGGCACAGTGTCAAATGCCTTTTCCAGATCTTCAAAACCGAACGCTACATCCTTTTTAAATTCTCTCTTCTTCTCGATAATTTGTCTAATGGCAAACAATCCAACATCCATTCCTCTCCCTTTCCTAAATCCCAGCTGATTCTCTCCGATTTTGCTCTCCACTGAAAGCCTCACCCTACATCCAGTATCCTTTCCAACAATTTCAGGGCTTGACTCAGTAATGTGATGCCTCTGTATCTCCCTGGGTCATGGATGTCCCCTTCCATATCAGCACAATCACTCCTCTTTGCCACTCTGCTGGTATCTCTCCTACTGTGAAGCACACATTAAACAGCCTCATCAGCCACTTGATTCCAACTACAGGGGTAGTCTGTTTGCTTTCACAATTTCCACTGAGAGTTCATCAACTCCTGCAGCCTTTCCAGTTTTCATCTTCTTTACTGCTTTCTCCACCTCTTCTGTTATTGTCCTCACCTCAAGCTCTCTCCTTACAGTATGAGGTATCTCTACCTCATATTCTTCCTCCGGATTTAGTAAGATCCAGCTACAGAAAGTAACGTGTATAATCTCATAATATCACTAGAATATCGATGTATGAAGGAGGAGTTGTACAATTTATCATAACAACTTAAATCAGTCAGCAAATTTCTCGTCAGTCCTGCTAGCTCAGTTGGTAAACGCGTTGCTTCCTTGGCATTTATTTTGCAATCGGGCAACGCTGGTTCAATCCCGACACCAAACCATTGATATTCTTGATTTTTTTGTTTATGTTTTCACAAAGTAATATAAATCAAATAATTTTATACTATGATGCACTTTTTTGTGATTATTGTCGTCACAAGTGTATATACAATGCACATTCAGATATATGTTTACAGTTTTAAACATAGACCAATAACTGGCAAAATGTTGATTAGAACTGTTTTTCAAACTTGTATCATGTTATTGTAAGAAACACAAAAGAAAATGTAATTGAAGATAGCTACAGGAGAGTGTAAAACTTGTCATGTCTGGCAAGTATTGTTTTACCACAACTTACTGAACATTATTATTAAATATTATACATGCTCTTCTTCCACCATTGTTCTTTTTGTGTTATTACATACCATGTTGCTTTGTATTTGTTCATATTGTAATGAGTTACAATAATAAATTGAATTGTATTTTCTGTCAGAGGTCAACAGAAAAGAGCAATGACTTTGCCAAGATTCGTGAGGTGACTGGAATAAATGACTACCAAAGGATCAATGGAGCTATCAAGGCGTGTCAGAATAACAATGGCTCCTATGAGATTGATGAGGTTATAAATGTACTTATCACCGAGGAGTCTGGTGCCTCTGTAGCCGCTACGGTAAGGCAATGTAGTGCTTATTCTGTAGCCATGATGACATGGTCAATCATGAATAATAGTATCTGATAAAAGCACCATGATAAAATTGTAGTGTGTGTACGTTTTAAGTAGGAAACTGACAGAAAAACAGTTTGGACTTCAGTTTCGTTACCCTACATAGAAAATAATAACTATAATTAAGCATATTAAAGTATCTAAACTTAATGCTAATGATGTTTCTTTTTACCCGTGGAGTGACCAAATGTAAACTTCCACATCGTGCACATTTTGGAGATATTTATAAGGACGCTTTATAAAAATCAAACATCGCTAATAAATATCATGAGGATATAACTGGTTTAATTTTATCAAAACAAAGTTAAAACTGCTGGTACTACCAGATAGTTATTGAGTAGTATGTCAACTTGAGAAAATGCTCCATAAATGTTAGCTACAAAGTAAAAAAAAAGAACCGTGTTAACAAATTTAATACTTTTTTATGGTCACCTGTGAGGTTTAAATAAATTCAGTGATTATGTTACGTTAGATGTAAACATTTGTATTCATGACATACTTTTTTATGAAACACTGTTTTGTGCTAACTGTGACATGTTATGTGTATGGTCTGGGGTAAAAAAGACCAATGGAACCTCACTAATAAGACCACTATTGGGACAGGGCAAGGGTGACATGAATAAAGAGATAACCCTATATTAGTGGATTAATTTCTTATACTTTGCTGTTACAAAATTAATTAGGTCAGGGGCTATCCCCCTGCGAGTCAGCTACCATAATTGTTTAGTGGCTGTATTATTGAGGTTACCGTAAAACAAGGCTCAACCGTACTTCAGATTCTGATAAGACACTGAAGTTTGAGCAGGCCTAAGCGCCATGGAGCACTATATGAATTTTTTATTTTATTATTGTTAATTAATGTAGGCTGCTATGTAGAAATACATCAGTGTGACTGTCGTTGTCATGCCTACAGGTGGTTCCCCTCACCGAGAGGAAACGTGAGGAGCCTGTGGGCAGGGAGGACAAGAGTACCAATGTGACAGCTCCAAGCACAGGTAAGGAAACACAGGAAGGCAATCCTCTAGACTGGGGGGGTGCAGTGTGTGTATGCACCCCTAACTGATGCTAATGAGTTCCGCTGGAGGTCTCAAGGGGAGTGTAGTTGGTAAGTTCTTTTAGCGTCTGTGAGGAGGTGCAGTTGGAGGTATCATGGCGGTTAAACAGTAGGATATTTTTGGGAGCCTTGGAGGCTGCAATTTAGGGTGCAGTTAGAAATATTTGGGGAGTTGTGCGTTGTTGTTGTGTTAGTGTTCTGTATACTGTAATACTTGTGCTGTTTGATCTACCCTAATGACTGTATATTTGGACACCTAAAATAATTAAGTTCTCGGCTGTGTGACAACATCAGTGTGCGCGTACGTAGTCATTATGGCAGTATCAATAAGATGTCATAGGAACCCAACAACAGAATATGCCTGTCTTGACCACTTGACCGGTTGACCACTTACAGAGATGGTCATTGACCTGACCCAGAGTGAGGGCGGAGAGAGGGAACAACTTCGCAAGGCCATCGCAGAGAGCTTGTGGGACACGCCAGGCATTCTGGGAGGTCAGATCACTCGCGAAGAACAGGAGATCAGTCGGTGCGTAACTTTCCACTCGGTGGTGCTTTTGGTGGTGGGATTAAAATTATAATGACAGCATTCTTTGCATCTTATGATAATCACTGGTATTTGTAGCCATGATTTCTCAAAGGTACGGATTGGGTGTATTCCTAATCACCCTTTTTTAAGATCTGGGACTGATTTCACAAAGCGTTTGTAGTGTACGAAGGTTATTACAGGGAAGTTTAACGTAGATTACGAAAACGAGGTTGTGGCTGCTCCCGGTCTGCCTATAATCTCTATTTATCAACGTTTTGAAATCCTGGATTACCTTCATGCTGTGTCAATGGAGCGCTTCGTCTCAAGACAACTGCAACGCTTCCTGAACGAGAATGGCATACTGGGCGTCTACCAGAGTGCCTACCGACCACGCCACAGTGCGGAGACAGCACTCTTACGCATTCACAGTGATGTGGCGCAAGCAGTTGATGCTCGTCGTGGAGTACTTCTTGTGCTTCTCAATTTAACAGCAGCCTTCGGCATAATAAATCACGATATCTTACTATGGAGACTGCATGGCTATGGCATATGCGGTGAAGCGCATGCATGGTTGGCGTCATATCTATATGGTCGTACCTCTGCCGTGCGTGACGGGAAAGAAGTGTCTGAGTATACCGTGATGAGATCCGGAGTACCACAGGGGTCGGTTCTTGGGCCGGTGCTCTTCAATGCCTATATTGCGCCTCTAACGAATTTACTCAACCGACACGACGTACAACACCATCTGTACGCCGATGATACGCCGTTATACGTCGATTTTCCACCGTTTGAGCATACAAATGCTCTCATCAGAATGGAGGCTTGCATCAGTGAAGTTAAAATGTGGCTCTATGACAACGGACTGGTTCTCAACGAGAGCCAAATGGAAGCAATTGTTATATGTTCGTCGAGCTTGCGCAGAGCAATACACATTGATCATGTCGACATATGCGGTTCTACAACAGCTACACTGGCTCCCAGTGAGAAAGCGCATCGAGTACAAGTTACTCATGGTTGTACACATGGCACTGTATGCAGGCACGCTAGTGTATCTCGCGTCACTGCTACATCGTCACTCACCACGCAGGACCCTACGCTCTGGCGGTGGTCTGCTTCTGGACGTTCCACGCGTGAGCCTAGAACGTTATGGTCGCCGGGCGTTTGCATGTGCTGGGCCGACATTGTGGAACTCTGTGCCACTGGAACTATGCGCGATTGAGAACACTAGACAGTTTGGAAAATTATTGAAAACATTTCTGTTCTCAAACTAATATAATCAGACATCATTTAACCTTTATCTCAGAATCACATTTTAGTATCTAATCAAATTATTTAATGTAATTTGTACGTGACTAGTAAAAGTTTCTTTTTGTGTAGGTTCTTATGTATGAATGCATCTTAGTAATTATTTTTGAAGGCGGGTATTTGTAAATACCACTTATCAAGGTCGGTGTTAGTAGTCACCATTTTAAAACTTGATATTAGTAATCATGGCGACAAGGGTAATAAATGATTTTAATTTGTGACAATGTAAATGGTAATGATATTTACCGTAAATCCTGTATTTGTAGCCGCACCCCTAATTAAAGCCACACCCCGACTTTTTACCTAACCCCTGACTTTCTTCCGCGCAGTTTGTCACAGGCAAAAACCTTATTTAAAGCTGTACCTGGACTTTGAGCCAAGACCATTTTAGCCCTGCATGTGACATACTTCCGTAGTGCACACAATTAGGAAAAATTAAGAGGTTCCATAAAGAAAGTCATAACTTTGCTATTAATTGTCATAAGTGAATGAATAAGGTATAATTTTATTGGTAAAAGATTTGATTGTAATGCATTGATAATAACTACATCACATTTTATATTATTGTTGGAATATTACTATATGTGTATGTTGTCAAAATGGAAAATAAAAAATAAACAAATTTTACCGTGCTACTAGAAAATAACTGGCTGAATGTCCATACATCCAGTGAACGAAATGTAGCCATGCATTTAAGCTATACGGTAAAGCTACAATTATTAAAATATTTTGAGTAGTTTAGTCACTGTTATAAATGCATTGAAAAGACTAGAGCTGGTTCAGTGCAGTTGTACCAGCTGTGTTAACTTCAAAGGTGTTTGGTTGACAGCTAGTAATCACAATGTAATAATTGCAGTTGCTGTGCTGCCATGGGAAAGCAGTGTGAGAAGGGATGTAATATTGTGGTTTGGCCTATTTCTTCCACTGGTTGACCCAGGCAAGTGGGATTATAACACTGTATCTTGTGCCAGGGCAAGTGCAATTTACTCCAGTGCTAAGGGGCAATTGTAATGGTGTTGTGTTGGACAATCAGGTGAAGCCTGGCTTCAGTAAAGCCAAGGTGTGAATGTTGTGCTTGGAACTCTGCTTAAAACATCAACACCTGATACCATGAGCAAGCCTTTGAACAAAGCAGACAGTTGTTACAGTTGATGTCTGCTAGTGTGGGACAGTTGCTAAGAAGAGCAGATGCCATCATCAAAGATGTGTTTTTTATGCGCGGCCACAGTCCGCGATGCTGACGGCCCAGACACGGATACGCAGGATGACGCCGCCATGCCGTTCCAGGCAGCATTCTTTGATAGCGACAATGAAAGTGACTTTGGAGGATTTTAGTTGTGAAATGGATGATGCCATCTTATTTGGTGATGTTTGCCCAGTGCGCGCGGCACGGATACATGGAATGACACCACCGGATTTCAGTGACGATGGATTTTAATGTTTTCACATGTTTTGATCTTTGTTTCTGAACACTTTATGGGCACACACAAGTTTTTATGTGTTATATAATTATTTTGTGCACCAGTGGCAGTTGTAACACAATGTTTTATTTATACATCCGACTTAGTTTTTTCAGTAAGTTTTTCACTTATTATAAACGTTACGGCACTTGTGTAGAAGTTACAGCACTTGAGTTTTGTCTAACTTTGATACATCAGAGCATTAGTTCCATCATTCAACATCATCCCAGGCATATTTATATTACAAAAATATTGTGTCTTAGAACACTTTTGAAGCCCAAATAGTGACCCGGTTTGTGCTAGTCTGCACCGCTGCGGTCGTGCGTTACCACATCGCGCTCATAAAATTAGCGATATATCGGCGTATGTTGATGCAAACCGGGGCGCTATTTATGTTTCAAAAGTGCGCTAACACGCAATATTCTTAAACGTAAATATGCCTGGGATAACGTTGAATAACAGAACTACCGCACTGAGTTATCAAAGTTAGGCAAAACTCAAGTTATAACAGCGAAATTGAGGTGGGTCCGAATTCTACACAAGTGCCAGCATCACTACTAACAACCCAGTGAGGCAATTTTCACAATTTGTTCGGAAAATTACTATATTTAAAGCCGCATCCCAACTTTGCCGTCATCGTTATCATTTCGGCTACACACTACTGTAATTAAAGCCGCGGCTACAAATACAGGATTTACGGTAGTCAATAGTAAGCATTCATGAACAGAGTTTTACAATGGGTATCAGTGTATTAAATAAAAATAAAGTTTATTATTATTTTCAAAACATCTCCACCTTTTTCTTAGCAGCCTCTGCCAATATGTGACAATGTGTCTTGTTCCATTTCTTAGAATATTTATCTGTTTGACACATTGTGCATTGTACTGTAGCTGGTGTACATTTCTCGGGTCAACCAGGTTTGTTTTGCATTTGATCAACTAAACAAATTATGTAATGTATCCGATAGGTGACGGACTACTCAGTGTAACGTTACATGTAGGGAAACTGGATTCTTATTATATAATCATAGCCAAAAGTCAGACAATTTTTCGTCACTCAGAGTTAGATTCCTGACCTCTTGAAAAGGTTCTGCATTGTCTGATATGTGGGGTGAATACCATGCAGGGTTCTGGAGCAGAGTTTGGAGGAGAGCAAGTCTGGAACGAAGAGGAAACGGGGTGACTTGTGGTTTGTCGACCCTCTCAACCCCCATGAGCGCCAACGCCAAGACCTGTGGCCGGTCGGACTCAAGAATGTCGGCAACACGTGTTGGTTCAGCGCCGTTATACAGGTGAGTGCCACTGTCGCGCATAAAGGGTTTTTTCATTCGTTTTTTTTTTTGTAAAATCATGTTATGCAGTACAAACTATCTATTATAAATGTATAACACAACGACTGTCCAAAGATGGTTTAATTACTTGTTTTCGTTGTTTAAGTTTCGTGCTTAAACAATGTGTTTACATTACAGCATACCACTTTCAAGTGTGCGGCCACAGGTCCGACGTCATGATGACAGTGTGCTGATATTAGTAGCTCCGACCCTATCAGGTTATGACCTTCCTTAGAATTACCCGAGCTCACCATTCGGGGATTTAAATAACAGCGTGGCAATTTTTGCAAACATTGAGCTGTTAAATTCTACAATTGTTTCTGGTTCGTTAAATGGCTAAGCTAAGCTAGTCTATACTATTACATGAACCTCTAAAATATGAAATTGGCTTCCATTGTTTTAACTATTCAACAGCATAATGTTTGTTTGGAAGCGTGGTAATTACTTTTCTGCATCCTTGGTTGGTCTAACAGAGCTTTCAGTATTGACCTCGTCAGCGTTGTACTGCACCACTCTCAGTCGTCATGTGATGTTCGTGTTCATCACATGACGTCTGAGAATGGCGCAGTATAACGTTGACGAGGGCGTCGCGAAGATGCCAACAGTTCCGTTAGTGTAACCATGGATTTGGAAAGGTAACCTACCACACTTCCAAATTATGTACGTAACTGAATCTGGAAGTAAGTCACATGGTGACACGGCTTGTTATTGCAGTCGCTGTTCCATCTGCCCGTCTTCCGAAAGCTGGTTCTGCAGTCTGTGTTGCCCCCGCAGACGGAGGGAGGCCTGGTGAGTTAACACATAGCTTTACCTAGAGACCCATCCATCTGTCTTTTGTTAGTATGAAGGCTTAATTTTTTATATATTATTTACTCTATTTGTGTCCTGTATGGTTTTTGGTCACTTTTTGACATTTGTGTCATTTTAGTTGCTATTACTATATAATCAACCCGTAACATGAAGTAGGTATTTAGCATAATCCGAACATAGCAACTTTGATTTACAGTGAAGGTAAAGATACAGTAACCATAAGATTTATTGTTGTTAATGTATTTCAATGAAGCTATGTTGTAGACCCGAATGACGCTGCGATTCATGCATGAACTGTCACGCCTGTTCGCGTTGCTTGTTGGCACACGTCGCAAGTACGTTGACCCATCAAAGGCTGTCGAGATCCTCAAAGAGGCTTTCTCATCTGACGTCGGCTCTGTTGACAACCAACAGGTGATGGTTGCTTCTTCATACTGCTTTCATCTTGTGTGTCTCAAATCAACCATACGCGGAATCACAGTTTGACTTATATGGGCATATAGGTTGGGTCACACAATCCGGGAAACAAGTCACATCACCTATAATTTAAAAAAAACTGCTGTTGGATCGCTACAACGCGTATGTCTCCTATGCTTCTTTTAAACACATTTTTCTACATATCCATCCGATATGTGTAAATAAATTTTAAAATATGCTATCCGGATATCCAGTGTTATTTGCGATCATTCTAGTTCTAGTTCTAGTTGTTTCCAGCACTCGGCAACGTTCTATTAACTGACTAGTCTGTATATATTGTGGTTACAGTGATCTTATGAGGTCTCATTCAACTAGTCAGCCTTTTTCAGAACATTATCGCCAAGCCGACCTTTCTATGCTGGCACTGAGGGTGGTCACTGCCAGGGTGCTTGTCGTCCTCAGTGGTTCTTTTACGTCTCAAATTGAGACGGGACCGACATTTACGTGATCTCCGAGTCACGAGGGATACACAGTCCCCAATGTTGAGAGCCAGGTTTTTACACCAAATATACCATACCTGCCCGGTTCGGGTTTCGAACTCGGGGCGCCGGCATGTCAGGCGGATGTGCTAACCACTACACTATCGCGCACCCCCTCCATCATTTCCACAAAATACAGCTTACCAGGTTGACTTTTATTCGATTTGAACTTCAAAACAATGATTGCGTGTATACAATACATCTTTAGTTTGACCCATATTACAGGTAATATGTTTGAATATTCTACACATGTACAACATCAGTAATGATTATTTGAGAGTGGTAATAATATATAGTAGGTGAACTTAGTTGATGAGATGGTTTACAAAGCATTTGTTTACGACAGGACGTCAGTGAATTTCAACACAAGCTTTTGGACTGGCTCGAGGATGCGTTTAGGGACAGCCCTTGTCCGGAATCTCTTCAAGATGGGTACGTTGGACTGCCACGCAATTGCTGTATCCACAATTTTATTTGTGTCTGATACTTTAATGCACTGGTGGGGATGGGTGGTCATTTGAACCAACACTAGTGCCACACCATGTACTGGTGGGGATGGGTGGTCGTTTGAACCAACACTAGTGCCACACCATGTACTGGTGGGGATGGGTGGTCGTTTGAACCAACGCTGGTGCCACACCATGTACTGGTGGGGATGGGTGGTCATTTGAACCAACACTAGTGCCACACCATGTACTGGTGGGGATGGGTGGTCGTTTGAACCAACACTAGTGCCACACCATGTACTGGTGGGGATGGGTGGTCGTTTGAACCAACACTAGTGCCACACCATGTACTGGTGGGGATGGGTGGTCGTTTGAACCAACACTAGTGCCACACCATGTACTGGTGGGGATGGGTGGTCGTTTGAACCAACACTAGTGCCACACCATGTACTGGTGGGGATGGGTGGTCGTTTGAACCAACGCTAGTGCCACACCATGTACTGGTGGGGATGGGTGGTCGTTTGAACCAACACTGGTGCCACACCATGTACTGGTGGGGATGGGTGGTCATTTGAACCAACACTAGTGCCACACCATGTACTGGTGGGGATGGGTGGTCGTTTGAACCAACACTGGTGCCACACCATGTACTGGTGGGGATGGGTGGTCGTTTGAACCAACACTAGTGCCACACCATGTACTGGTGGGGATGGGTGGTCGTTTGAACCAACACTAGTGCCACACCATGTACTGGTGGGGATGGGTGGTCGTTTGAACCAACACTAGTGCCACACCATGTACTGGTGGGGATGGGTGGTCGTTTGAACCAACACTAGTGCCACACCATGTACTGGTGGGGATGGCTGGTCGTTTGAACCAATACTAGTGCCACACCATGTACTGGTGGGGATGGGTGGTCGTTTGAACCAACGCTGGTGCCACACCATGTACTGGTGGGGATGGGTGGTCATTTGAACCAACACTAGTGCCACACCATGTACTGGTGGGGATGGGTGGTCGTTTGAACCAACACTAGTGCCACACCATGTACTGGTGGGGATGGGTGGTCGTTTGAACCAACACTAGTGCCACACCATGTACTGGTGGGGATGGGTGGTCGTTTGAACCAACACTAGTGCCACACCATGTACTGGTGGGGATGGGTGGTCGTTTGAACCAACACTAGTGCCACACCATGTACTGGTGGGGATGGGTGGTCGTTTGAACCAACGCTAGTGCCACACCATGTACTGGTGGGGATGGGTGGTCGTTTGAACCAACACTGGTGCCACACCATGTACTGGTGGGGATGGGTGGTCATTTGAACCAACACTAGTGCCACACCATGTACTGGTGGGGATGGGTGGTCGTTTGAACCAACGCTAGTGCCACACCATGTACTGGTGGGGATGGGTGGTCGTTTGAACCAACACTAGTGCCACACCATGTACTGGTGGGGATGGGTGGTCGTTTGAACCAACGCTAGTGCCACACCATGTACTGGTGGGGATGGGTGGTCGTTTGAACCAACACTGGTGCCACACCATGTACTGGTGGGGATGGGTGGTCATTTGAACCAACACTAGTGCCACACCATGTACTGGTGGGGATGGGTGGTCGTTTGAACCAACGCTAGTGCCACACCATGTACTGGTGGGGATGGGTGGTCGTTTGAACCAACACTGGTGCCACACCATGTACTGGTGGGGATGGGTGGTCGTTTGAACCAACACTGGTGCCACACCATGTACTGGTGGGGATGGGTGGTCGTTTGAACCAACACTAGTGCCACACCATGTACTGGTGGGGATGGGTGGTCGTTTGAACCAACACTGGTGCCACACCATGTACTGGTGGGGATGGGTGGTCGTTTGAACCAACACTGGTGCCACACCATGTACTGGTGGGGATGGGTGGTCGTTTGAACCAACACTGGTGCCACACCATGTACTGGTGGGGATGGGTGGTCGTTTGAACCAACACTAGTGCCACACCATGTACTGGTGGGGATGGGTTGTCGTTTGAACCAACATTAGTGCCCCATCATGTACTGGTGGAGATGGGTGGTTGTTTGAACCAACACGAAATGAAATACATTTTTCTTGACTGCGAACTTATGAGACCTCATCCACATTTGTGTAAGTTACAAAGTCAGTTAACCCTGCAGGTGACCAATAGTAAACTTCCACGGTGTACACAGTTTGGAGCTATTTGTAGGGGTGCTTTTAAAAAATCACAATTTCGCAAATACGTATCGCAAAAATATGATTGAGCTATCATTTTGTTGGCAAAAAGACCCTTTATTATTATTAACTGTTTAATCCTCTCAAGGCCAGATTAATGGAAATATGTGCCTGTTATTGAATCCTATTAAATCGAGAGAATGTGCTGTGAGTGAATCATGTGATATACTCGGGTTGCATGAATGCAAATAAATAAATAATTTTTGATCCGATTCAAATAACATTTTCACTACATCTGAAGAACTAATTCCTGGTGTAACTAGCCAAGTATGTGACATATATGTCAATTTATTATCCAAATATGAATTGCTAAGTTTGACAAAATAAAATACTTAAATAATTATTAAAAAAAAAAAATTCTTCTATTTTTCATTAATAATTAGCAGTTACATGCTGCGTATGAAATGTTCATAAATTACTATGCTACAGAATGGAAAACTAATTAAATGTCTGGTAAATAAAACTGAAATAATTTCAGTTTTTCAGAGTGCATGTAGTTTCAAGATTTTATACAAAATGGCGTTCTTTGTGATCATAGCTGTCATCCTGTCTGAACTATTAAGTCGGTGTTATATTTAAAATGCGTAATCATAGTGCAAAACATTCCCCTTCGATGGCAGCGTTCGTTATAAACTCGATTCGAAAATCCCATCAAAGTCCAAATTACTGGAGTTCGACATAATGACAATGTTGTTATTACATCAAAGCTAAAAAACACCACCCGCTTCGTTGCGCGGCGCATTAATACTTCTTTACAAGAAAATAGACCGCTCAAAAGTTAGCATTTAATCATAGAAATCGCCTGCGGACGCATGTTTTGGAATAATTCCTGGGTGCTTCCATGTTTATGCCCGCAGCAAATGTTAAACTTTAATCTCATTGGCTGAAAATCACCATTAAAATATTCACTGCATGGCATAAAAGAGGGCCCGGAAATTGTGTGTCGCTGTGTTCGACTACAAAACCGCGTGGTGGTTGGCGCTATTTAGCCACGGAAATCGTCATCATTTCTCACTTTTGACGCTTTCCAGTGAAATTTCAATATTATATGCTAACTGCCGAAATAAATTGCCGTTATTGGATGACACTGTTTCACGGTACCAGTTTAAATGTGCCCCTGTATTCGGGCGTATTCAGGCGTTCTGGCCGTGAGTGGGAGTCGGGTTGATTCGGGTTAAATTCGAGAGGGTTAAAGTTTATATAAAATAAATGGCCAACAAATTTTTTTTTTCCCTTACTACTAGCTAATTTCCGAGTGATTGTATGTGTCAGTCTCCAATTAGAGAAATGTAGCCATGTATATAAGCTAATGAGTACAACAAAAGTAATCAAATATACTCAGAAGTTTTTGATATAAATTTTTTTTAGGTCGACTCGTAAAATTTAGGCTATTCATCAACGTCAGAACGAGGGTAAAGTAGAAACCCAAGTTTGCCCGGTGACAAAATAATTATTGAGCGGTTGTATGTTCATGCATGCAGTGTGACAAATGTAGCTATACATTTCAGCTGCGTGATAATGAAAACTAGACTCAAATATATTCAGAACTTTTCATTTTATTGTATTTTTCGTAGAACGTTCAAATACAACCAATACGGCAATAGGCCTCATAGGCCGACTGTTGCGCGCTGTGGCGCACCTGTCCGATAACATGACGTATCTATTATCAATTTCCTTACATATCAATAAAGTAAGTAATACTTACAGTTCCTAATTACAATGTCATCAGGTTATAGTACATGTTGTATTTGAATTCTGAATGCATCGTATACTTCGCTGGCCGGCTGAATAGGCCCATGTCCGGGTGCAAGACAGCGATGTCCGGCTCGCCAGCAACTTGCATAATATTCACTTCAAAACAGCCCCCAAAGTCTGTAACTGTCTGAACTAGTATAATAACTTGATCCACAAATACTGTCTTGTATTTTGCTGATATATTGATAAATAATTCAACTTACACAATCGAGCGAGACAAAAAACATGGCGGACTTTCGTCGTGATGGAATGAAACCAGCGTCAACAAGAAGATGTTTTAGAGCCATTCGCTGATTGGTTGACCGTTAACGTAAATTTATTTGGATAGACCAATCGTTGGGCTTTCCATTGGTCCCTCCATTTCCCTGTTTAGACCATATGAATGGGAATGTAAAATCCTGACGCAGAGCGTAGTGAAATAGGCCATATTTGGACATCTACTACTACGACATTTTAAAGCTTGGTTGTGATTTGCTATAACTGAATCATGACACGATACAACTCATTGATAAAAATACCACAGGAAGAAGAATAATTCAGCTTTCCAATGTTACTTCGCGTTCCCCTGTCAGTTGCTAGTGATGGAAACAATTTTTGTGTGAAAAGAGCGATACTGAAACGGGCCGAAAATCGGCCTGGGAGCAGTTTTGCACTGATCGCACGGGCCAAATTCGGCACAGTGGCCACCTGTAGGGTTAAATGCTCATAGATTTATATCTTAGGAGCATGACGGTGATCCCAAATGCCCCCCACCCACTAAGTTTACCCCGTTTGTGGCATACAGGGCGTGTGGCAGCAGTGATGGGACGGAGAAGGAACTCAGTAATCCGATGGTGAAGCTCTTCTACGGACAATACCTTGCTGAGGGCATTAATGAAGGTGAGACACTCTACTTCCCCTTGCTCCCTTGTGGGTTGGTGACCTCATTTCCCAGTCTATTCCACCCAGAACGTTTCCACCTATCCAGGGGACTGGTTGACTAGGATAATGAGCTCAAAGAAATCCATCATTAAACAAAATCTGTTAAATTTACGGAGTATTTTCGATATTGCAAAAAGTCACCGCTGTATTGCTGGGGACATTATTTCCATGACACACTGGCAAAAGTAATGATGGTGACAATGTTTTCTTGAATTTCACAAATCATTTATCTCAAGGTGTTTGCAAATGACTGCCTATCACAACGTGCGAAAACACAATGTTAGAGCCGCTTGATTATTTGTGCCATAAGTATATCCAGCATATGAGGGGAAAGACAAAACTAACTGATGTGTTAGCTTTCCCAGCAACCATAACATATTTTTGTGAATTGTTTCTTTCCAAAGCCCATTTTTAGAGAGACGTTTGTGACAGGCACGTAGAACACATACCAACTAAAACAATAACGCTGCAGTAAACACATTTTAAATATTTGGTGAATACATTGTGAAGATGTTTTTAGCAGTAGTCGGTGGCGGGAAACAATACAATGGTGTACTGTGCTTTTGCAGGTAAGAGTTTCACAAACAAAGAGACGTTTGGTCAATTTCCACTGCAAGTGGATGGATTCCGAGACATTCATGAGAGTCTGGAGGCAGCCACGGCTCAAGGGGAGATAGAGACAGTCAGCACTGACGTGACGTCAAAGTCAGGCCAGGAGGTTGATATAATGTTTTCTATCATGACAACATTTACATCGTATTATGTCCATGTGAAAAGGAGGTCACACATAAAGTACAGTATTGGCCATACATATTTGGACACTTCAAAATAATAAAATAAACATCTTATCTCTTGGAAAATGTATTGTACACAAAAATATGTTATTTAATCAGTGCACATTTTTTTATAAAAGGTCTGACTTGACTTAAAAGCGAGAGTCCAGTGTCCTGTCTAATTTGGTTACTCCACCTCTTTCACAGCCTTCCTTTTTTTCTGTGTCCTTTAAAGTCTGAAGTAAAAGGTCACTAAACAGTATTTTCTGGTAGATTGCTATTATAGCTGTATGTAAACTGATGTTAATACTTTCCAGTTTTTATATGTGCAATAACATCCAAATAAAACTGTTGCCAAAAGTACTTTCACCAAACTTGTATAAAATGTTGCATTTATCAGCATCGTAAATGCTGTTGCTGAACTTAGTGCTTGTTCTGGCATACTGTATCAATTTGTTACGGACATTTTTTGGTTAATTTCTAGTGAAGGATAATTTATTAGTATTCTAAATTTCTGTTGTAGCTATGGTTCACGCGCCTGCCTCCCGTGCTCACGTTTGAGTTGTCACGCTTCCAGTTCAACCAGCAGCTAGGACGACCAGAGAAGATACACAACAAACTTGAGTTTCCTGAACTAATTTATATGGACCGGTGAGTGAACTATGGGGACAAGACTCTCTCATTATTTGACTCGGACATTGTGAAATCGGGTTCGTTGACATTCGTATTTGTAGTGTGTGATCAGTTGAGTAGCAGTTGTTAGTATAATGAAATATTGTTTCTTTTTTACTCTGATTGATAGATCGGAGAACTTGAGAGAGAATGAACAGCCTTATTTTATAGTTTGAAGAGCCAGACATTGGGCGATTTTGTTTGCATCTGATAAACCAATATAAAAATGAAATGTACACTAACGTATTTTGCATAGAGTTTGTCGGTGTTTGAGAAGTTGATGGGAATGTAAGCTTGCATGCACACACCACATGCACGCACATACACACCACGTGTGCACATACACACAGACACACACACACTCACACACTCACACACTCACACACTCACACACTCACACACTCACACACTCACACACTCACACACTCACACACTCACACACTCACACACTCACACACTCACACACTCACACACTCACACACTCACACACACACATATTGTGTGTGGTGTTGTAGGTAGATGGAATGTAACACACACACGCAAGCACTCACACCACACATCAAGTGTTGACTTTGTGGTGTTGCAGGTACATGGAGTGTAACACACATATCACCCGTGTTAAGCGAGAATGCGTGAAACAGCTGAAGGAACAGCTACGGCAGCTACAGCAGAAACTTGACAAGTACGTCCCCCGCTACTTTACTTGGCTTCCGTAACCGTTGTAGTTGACACAGGACATAGCTAACAACACGAGCACAGGAGATACATTGTCATAGACAGGTGTTTTACCAAACCAAGCTGGCTATAGACTGTATTTTGACAAATCATGAATGGAGTAGCAATTTATCAGTTTGTAGAGCAAATTAATCTTGAAGTATTGTATAACCCTAATTTTTAGTTGACATGCAATACAGTTTTCTCGCAAGATCCGCATGAAGTTTGTAATTTATTTATTTGTTAGCAAGACATGAATAAATAATGCAGCACCTGGTTATAAATTGTTGTTTTAGTTGGTATGTGTTCTATGTGCGTGTCACAAAGGTCTCTCTCTAAAACTGGGCTTTGCAAAGAAACAGTTAAAAAATCTGTTATGATGGCTGGGGTGGCTAACATGTTAGTTAATAGACAAATATATCATCACCTTATTGTATTATAATTTTAAAAGGTTGTTTTTGTAACGAATCTGACAACAAAACTTCACTAAATATCATCAGAAAATCTTAAATTTAGAAGCCTGTGGTCACTTTATAAAACAGAACGCGTGCATGTTTTGCACCAGGTTTGTGAACTACGGTAGCGGGGCAAAGCGGTTTCCCCTCCAAGAGGTGCTGCAGTATGCCCTTGAGTTCGCCCAGAGCAAGCCAGATGGCGCTGACTCGCCCACCGTGGGAAGTGGGGGGGACAACACTGAGTACATCCCCATCCAGGACGTCGAGATGGAGTCGCCCAAGTCACAGGCCAGGTTTGTCTGACGAAAAAAAAGTAATTTTCAACATTTTATAGTGCAGGAAATATTGCTGCTTTCCAGCTTTTTTGATGAATGTTTTTTCTTCTGTTATTTGTTAAAGCAGACTCAATTAATTTTTTGCACCGAGCCATTCTAGGCATATTGTTTATCCAGTCTAAAGTTATTCCCCATTTTCTTGCGTATATGTTTACCCTTACCAATGGTGACACATCAAAATGGCAGCCTATAAACACAGCTAAAGACTGTGACTGCAACATAAATAAAGTCTTCAAACAAGAGTGGAGGAAAGTGTTTCCTACTTTCTAGTGTGATGTTGACACCTACATAACTTAGTAAATTGCTATGCATGTATATAAAATACTATGGCTATTCAGCTATCTAGATTGTACCAGGGACTGCAACTTTATCGATCACCGTCTGAACTTTCAACATAGTTCTGATGGCTTTGCACGTTGCTATAGTAACTGGGCTGTCAGGTCGTGACCTTTCTCGCAGTGTCTGTGCGTGCTTGTTTGAGCTGCACACTCCATCTGGTGGCCCGCACACATACAACCTCACTCTAAAATAAAGGTTTCAGTTGTATGTTTTTTGTTAGTACCATTAATATCAAGTGTACTAATATTCACATAAAGCAGCAAAGCTTGATCTGTAGAGAAAACAGTTTAATATATTCATGGTTAAAGAGTATAATCTGGCAATTCAAAAAATCTTGAAAATTAAAGTAAAAAGGTAAGTTCTTATCTAGTGCAATATCCAGTCCTTGGGACTGCTCAAAGCACTTTACTCCCTGGCAGACCTATTCAATCGAACACTTATTCAGTTTATATTTAACATTTTAGTTTCTCATGAGAGCAGCCATATCATAAACATATAAAACATAAACCTGCAATTTAATTATTTTATTGGCTTTCTATGGCCCATACAAGACCACACAGTATTAATATGTACTCTCTTCTGGATGCAATGGACATTTGTTTATGTTCTAGCATGGCGACCGACTCGCCGGTTGGCACTCCGCCAAAATGCCAACTTCCACCCGATGTTACTATGGCAACGACTCCCCCACTGCGGCAGCGGAGGCCGCACGAGAGCGAGCGGAGTAACGGCCGCCCGTCACCGAAGCAGGTGACGATGGAGGAACTGGACGTATTACAAGGGTGTCTGCGTCGCTGGAGAGAGGAGGTCGAGACAGACGTCAAGGGTGAGTGGGTAGTCGTTGTTGTGAGTCTAGTCTCCGTGTTCCTGTTATGTCACAAAATTACAATGGTTGCAACATTTTTAGCAAAGGTAATATTGTAATTACTGTGTATTCGGGCACCTAAAAATAATCAAACTCTCAGCTGATTTTTCAACTGTATTATGAATATTTACTTATTTACCAAGTCAGCAATTGTCGCTCAAATCAGCATCACTTGCCATTGTGAAGGAACTGACTCCAACTCGCAATAATCATGAGACTACCTCGATAGTATCGCAATAGTACTTACAACTATTGTGATAGTATTATGATAGTATCGCAATATGATACTATCGTGATACAATTGCGATAGTAAAACTATCCCTGATAGTCATTCTTAGCTGTATCCTAGCATCAGCTGGCAGTAATAATGAGTTTATTCGACAGACCTGCAGGAACAAATCAGCCACCTGGAGACGGTCGTAGGCGACATGTACTCGGACGACCACCTACAGAAGGTAGGTGTGAGGATGTCTCAGTTCATTTTTACCTCTGTATCACTCGGTGTGAGTGTCCAGATGCTAAACTCAAGACATCTATGTTTTCTTTCAACCCTGAATGTGGTTTCACTTTGTTATGTAGTCTTTTCTGCTTGTCCTTTTTCACGATTCTGGTTTATTGCATGTTTTGTTAGCTTGAGTTCATGTACGTTTAGCTGCTACAAGAGCTTTTTTTTTGTTACTGCGTCTCTGGGGCAAGTAGAACAGACAAGAGAGAGTCTATCTGACTATCTCCCATCCACATATACTTGTGGAGAGACTCACTAATATTCTTAGTCACTATCTTTTAGAGTCCCTCTCATTTAGTTCATAGAATCTACCAGTCCATGGTACCAGTAGATTGACTATTTTTGTAATGTAATGTACATTTCTGAATGGTTGGGGAAACTGCAACTTTTTCGATCACCGTCTGAACTTTCAATATAGTTCTGATGGCTTTGCACGTTGCTATAGTAACTGGGCTGTCTGTAGTGCAGTGTCTGTGCTTGTTCCAGCTGCACAGTCCTTCTGGTGGCCCGCACATGTACAATTTAAAACTAACTTGCTTGTTTTATTAATATTGACTCTGTCATTCAGCAGGCTATGAAAACATTTTATGCTCAATAGTAACTGAACTGAAATCATCTGAAGAATTCTACTGTAACCATACACCATACAGCAAAGTTTGACTGTAGTTCCTACTGTTTAACATGATTTTACAATAAAAAACAAAAGGAAAACCTTTAAAAACCTGACGCTACACATTCTTGACCCTGACATGATTGTGTCTTGAGTTGAGCGTAACATAGAGACGCAGTGGCTGAAGCGCAATGGCTAGAGCTTTGAACTCTCAATTGAGAGAACCTGGGTTCCAATCCTGTGCTGCCGTGTCAAACCTTGGGCAAGTTCGTTCACTCTACATTGATCCAGTTCACTCGGCTGTATGAATGAGTACCTGCCCATAGACAGTGGTTGATATTAATCATTAAAAAAATATGTGTGTGTCCAGATTGTCTTCGCACATTAATTGCAACATGGCTGAATGCTTCCCAGAGAAATCGAGATGGTGTTCGATTGAACAGGTCTGCCAGGGAGTAAAGTATAAAACGCTTTGAGCAGTCCTAAGGACAGGATATTGCGCTCTATAAAGACTTACCTTTTCTACTGTCCTAAGGTGACCTTAATTGCAAGTTGGCTGTATTACTGAGGTGACTGTAAAGCAACGTTTGACTGTATTTTATGCAGTATAACATGATATCAGTATTTATTGCTACCACGCGAGTGCAGTATTTATTGCTACTATGTGAAAAATCTAATGCAGTAGTACATTCAGTATTCATTGGACCAACATGTCCCATGTAAAAGTGCTTGACTAAAATCACACATCGCACCAAAATGCTATTTTCAACGGCACTCTTTCACTGGGTAATGGCGGACGAATCCTTAATGTGGTCTTACACCGCATAAGAACTGACCTTTACATGTGTTTGTGTGCACACAGTACCCGTACAAGCTGCATGCAG